>CM035787.1:46826808-46904308 GCA_020466265.1 Siphamia tubifer
GTTTTGATGAGTGTACAAATGTGTAAACTCTCCAAATTTCACCTGATGGACAAGTAAAAGCACCATGAAGTAAAATGTTAAGGTTCTTTTATTAGTCTTTAAATGCGCCTTCTTATTTATCTGACCTGCTTTTGACGTATCGACCATCATGGACCCTGAGGTCCTCCGGCAGTGGCCTCTTAACTGTCCCCCGAGCCAGGACTGAGACCCATGGGGAGGTGACATTTAGCCACTATGGCCCCCACCTGTGGAACATCCTGCCGGAGAACCTCAGGGCTTAAGAGACTGTCGATGCTTTTATAAGAAGGTTAAAAACTCCCCTTTTTACTAAATAACTTTTTAAAAAATTCTTTATGTTCTTGTTATTTTCTGTTCATTATTTTATATGTTTTACTCTTTTAACCTCTTACTTATGTTTTTTTTTTTTTTTTACTGCATTTCTTAGCTTCAAACTTTTATGTTTTAACTCCAATGTTTCCTCAGGAGGGTCCTCTACACTGGGGGTTGTATCTGGCCCACTGCTGGGGGTACTGCCCGTGGGTCCCCTCGGCCCGGGTGGCTGGGGGCCTCCTCAACTTGGTGGGGGGGGGGCTCTCCCAGTGTGGAGGACCCCAGGGTAGATGTTTCCATGATGCTCAGTGCCAGGTCATGTTTCCTATAGTTGAAGCTGAGAGTGTGTGGGTGCGTGTGCATGTGAATATATGCAGGAAGGGATGGGTACTTGTTTTTAATGTTTTTAATGCTGTAAAGCACATTGTGTTGCATTTCTTGTATGAAAAGTGCTATATAAATAAAGTTTGATTTGATTTGATTTGATTTGATTTGATTTGATTTGATTTGATTTGATTTGATTTGATTTGATTTGATTTGATTTGATTTGATTTTAAATACAAGGGAAGAAATGGCTAGAAAACATAAATAAATACACCTCTTTAGAGAAGCGTTTTAAATATTTTATGAGTGTGAAAATGCATTTGTAACAAGCTGCAGAAACTTGAAAACAGTCAGTTTTCACTCGTTTTTCTCATGGTTTCATCAAGTTCACTGTTGGGATTAAAGAAAAATAATGTTGACTGATGGTAACAAACGTGTTGCAACACTGATCAAAGTCACATGGTGCGTTTGGCCTCGTCATCCACCCAGGCATAATCTCCCCAGTTCTGCAGCTGAGTAACGACATAACACTACATCCACCTACTCCAATAGTCATGTTCACACCAGTGTTCCTGCCAGGAAAACAACATTGTAAATTACATGGATTTTTCTTGGTTAAGCTTTTAAGCAGTCTTTTTTGTTCTCCTCTTTTGCCTGTTTGTCTTGTACAGAGAAATTCACTAAATTCGAACACCAATGTGCTTTTCTGACATGGAACACAATTACCCTTTAACACTAACAGTACATCCTATTAGTTTCCACCTCGTAAACAAATCACTTTAAAGGAGACCTATTATACTCAGTTTTATGTATCATTATGTACGTTTTCAGCACCTACAGAGTAACTTTATATGATTTCCAGCTCAAAAAAACTCCAGAATTATCTCATACTGGCGTTCACAAAAGTTCCGATCCAAGCCAATTTCAGACCGAGGTTTTCGGGTCCGCCCCCCAAATGTGTATTTATTTATTTTATATGTGATAGCGATAGGTTAACATAAGCTACTGTACACAGAGCTATCAATTCACATGCTTTTCGGTCTTAATATAAATTCTTTAGTTGGGGCGCTCTCACTGTCACGATCTTTCCTCCAGTGACCTTTGCCCCACTGCTCTCCAGATCACCTGGCCCGCACTATGCAGCTGCAAGTCATTGTTGATCTGTAACTATATAAGCAGTCCTCCCTGAAAGCTGAGCAGACATCCTTTATTAAAACTCTCTATTATAAGCCAGGGAGGGCAGTGCTACACCTCAGTGATGTGTGGAGGAAACAAAGACCGGACAGGATGAACAGGACGAATGGGGATAGAAATTAACAGGCGGTGCTATTGCAATTAAATATAATAAGGTGGTGTGTTATTCCCAACTACTAACTGTCCATCGATAAAAATAAATAAGTAAATAAATCGAAAAAAAGAGGAGAAAACCAAACCAGCACAAAAGAAAAAAAGATTCAATGAATAAATAATTACTGAGCACCACCATAATTGTGGATAACTTGATCGTATAAAATAGAATAGAGTAGACCAGAAGAGGATACTAGTGCAAAAAAGAATGAGTTTAGGGTAGAGATTCTGGTTACTACTGTTAATGTTTGTCCCGGTTTCATCCAGACTTTCGGTACCAATCCCTAATAACAAGCATGATAATGACAGAGGAGGCTTTACTAATGTGGATACTGATGTTTATATTGAGAATAGTAGTTGGCAGTAAAAGGGCTGTTTCTGGTTAGGTTCGCTGCTTCCCACTACACCATGTAATGACCTAGCTAGTATCTGGCTCCAAACAGTGACAGTAGAATCCCATTAGTCAGTCATTTTGAAAAGCTCTAATATAAATGCGAGTTGTCAAGAGATGTCATTTAACAATGTACCACGGTACATGCTCATACTGAACTGTCAGGGGTGTACTGAGCGTTACAACATGTACTGCTGCACCCATAGGTCATATTCAGCTGTTTTATACACTATATATATATACAGCAGATAACACCAAGGAAAATATTGATCTTGTGGCTCAGATAAAGGTCTCAAAACCTGATGTAGCATATATGACAAAAATGGTTTTATAGGGTTAAAAAGCTACATTTTACATGTTAACTCAAATTTCCAGCGCAGTAGTATATCAGACCTGTGATATAAAATGATTGAAAACCAGAGTAAATATAGCAAAATCAGTTGGCATCTGTTGTATTTGATTTGGAACGACACTAAAGATTCATCTGGCACTTTTAAGGTCCAGATTTTGTATTTTCTTGTACTCAGAATGGATAATTTTACTGAAATTAAAACTAAAATGGTTTATTTTTTTTGTTGTTGTTCCAATGAAAACTCAATATACTCAAGAAAGTCTCTGTTCACATTTTCTTTGCATCTAACGTCTAGCAACTATGTTAAAGCTCTTCATTTAAGATAAGATAAGATAAGATAAGATAAGATAAGATAAGATAAGATAAGATAAGATAAGATAAGATAAGATAAGATAAGATAAGATAAGATAAGATAAGATAAGATAAGATAAGATAAGATAAGATAAGATAAGATAAGATAAGATAAGATAAGATAAGATAAGATAAGATAACCTTTATTGATCCCACAGTGGGGAAAGTTGACTGTTACAGCAGCTCGAGAAACAATTGAAAAATAGTGCAAATTCGATACAAAACACACAGAAAATCACATAAATAACAATAAAAAAAATAGTAATATAATAATAACAATTGCACA
Organism: Siphamia tubifer; assembly: GCA_020466265.1. Lineage (NCBI taxonomy): Eukaryota > Metazoa > Chordata > Actinopteri > Kurtiformes > Apogonidae > Siphamia > Siphamia tubifer. The sequence goes on from CM035787.1 coordinate 46,830,190, forward strand.
TGTATTGTAGTAGTAAATAGTAGTTCATTGATTGATGATGCGTTCTGAATGGATAATTTAGTTTAAATATTCAGAAAAATTCAACAGTTTAACTTTTTTTTTTTTTTTTTTTTTTAATTTTATTTCGCCATTTTTTTTTAATTGCTGTGACCAAATGTCAATACTAGTTTTCTTCTTTAGAAATTTTTCCCCCCAAAATTTTCCACATTATTTGTCATTTTGTAAATATTTATTAGTTTTTGTTAATTTTGTTTATTTTTCTACATTTTGGTTCTTTTAATTTTAAATTTTTAAATTTTTCTTAGATTTTTCTGCCATTTGTGTCTTACTTGGAAAAAAGAAATATCTAAAACATGCAGAACACCGGCCCTCGAGGACTAGAGTTTGACACCTGTGCATTAAACCATTAACTAACCTACTGAAAACAGCCAAGCTTATGTGTCTTCATAAATTATACAGCCTTTATAATTTATAGTTGACAGAAAAACATGCACAGAAACACATATATGATTGGAACAAATGGTCAGTGGTCATTTTCCTGTGATAGATATGTTCAGATCATAAATAAGTGGTTTGTCAGTTTCTCCTCCATCATTGTTGACAGTGTTGATATTGTAAATTCCACCTATCCTTGGTTTTGATTGGTTTGTGAGATACACAGGTGACATTGACGAATATGAACTACCTTCACACACACACAAAAAGAAAAATACTGCATGAGAGTATTTTTCACGCAAGGACATTGAGCACTATATACTTCACAGTATGTAGGATCTATGATGAAAATAAAAAAAAAGAAGCTTCATATGGACCTAGACTTTATGTGTAATTCAGTAAATGCTTTGTTTTCTTGCTATTGGTAGTTTAATTCTCTAATAGCATTATTTTATTTTATTATTTTTCTTTTCTTTTTATTTACACATGAAAAAAAAAAACAACACAAAAGGTAAAATATAATACATACGAATGAACACAATATCAAATAAATAACTTATACAGAAAGAATGTGCTGAACGGGGAACAAAAGCCTAAGAGCTTATTTGTGTTCCCCTCTATTATGATTAAAAGACTAATTAATAATAATAATAATAATAATAATAATAATAATAATAATAATAATAATAATAATAATAATAATAATAATAATAATAGTAAAGTTGAGTAAATAACATATGAAAAATCACAATATGCAAGCATAATTTCCTCAGCAAAATTAAGTGGTAATATTACAAAGTTAAAGAACAACAACAACAAAAAATTCAATAATCATATTTGGTGAAGTAGGTCATTCAGGTCTGTGTAGATAATGATAGTAGGTGGTCTATATACGAGATGGGACAAGGATGAGTGATGAAATATGTTTTCAGTGTACTCTTAAACATCAGAAATATAGTCAGATATTGACTTCATACTTGACTGAAGAACGTTCTATATTGTGACACGTTTGTATTTTACTGAAGACTGTGCTAATGAAGTGTGGAAAAGAGGAGGATGGAGTTGATTTCTTGCTGTTATAACTGTGAACAAGTGCATTGGGGTTTAGGAAATGATCACATACATTGGGGAGATTATTGAAAAGGCAGTTAAATGTGAACGTACTCATTTCACATTAGGATCCCACCCCCAAGAGGAGACAAGGGGTATTATTTTTAGTTTGGTTTGTTTGTTAATGATGATTAGTGCTGATTATTGTCATCACCGTGTGTGTGTGTGTGTGTGTGTGTGTGTGTGTGTGTGTGTCTGCAGAGACATATCATGCTATAACTCAATGAAATTACATGGGCATATACATACAGCTACTGTGTCTCAGATGCAATGATCCATTTGAGTAAAGGTCAAAGGTCAAGGTCACAATTAACTAAAAGGTCAAAATCACATTATCGGTTGTACCTCAAGAACAAAGGGTCACAGAACTTTCACATTGGTACCAAACGATGCGGAATGAAGATTTCTACAATTTTCATATTTGGCGTTATCACCTACGATCAATAGTTTTTGAGATCTCTAGAGGTCAAAGGTGACATGTTGCAAAATGAACTTCTGTAACACTGTTTGTGTTACAACCGATATGGGATATATTATCATAATATGACACACACTGATGCATATATACATATGACATTATCAAAATTGAAAAAGGTCAAAGGTCAAGGTTGCATTTAGCCAAAAGGTCAAAATCACATTATTTTACAACTAACGCCACAAAATTATATTAGACCCAGACAATTTATGAATTTATTTATTCCAGCAAGCCTGTTTTTCGCAAGCAGTTTTAAGCAAGAGGTGAGATTATGCATTCTTTGAATACTTCTTTGTTTGGTTTATACCCTAGTACCAAAATTATTGGTTGAATTCAAACCAAATTGGGTTTATAGTTTGCCAGTGACCCAGAATAGTCATTATGACTGAATTAATTGGAAATGTCACTACAGTTTTTGGAAAAGGTCAAAGTTCAAATTTGTAATGATTTAAAAAGCAAACAAATGATTAAAAAAAAACCTATTATCTCTCTCTCTCTTTCGTTTCTCCCATTTTTTTAAAATAGGCAACGTTTCACATTTATAAAATCATCAATTTTCTTTTGATTTAATTCAAACTTAACAAATATATAGAGTTTATTGACATGTTGACATCAGCACACGCATAGAGGTGATGAAATCATCTGGGCTGATGCCAAAATAAACTACAATATGCGAGGGGTGGGGGTGGGGGGGTTGTGCCCAAAATGAATCATTATTATGTCTTAGATATCTTTGACTTATGTATTGTGGTTTCAACTACTGTGACTATTATCACTTTTATCATGTGATTAATAAACTACATAATGTGCTTATGTATAATATTGTGTCATATTATAACACAATACGTTTATTTTATTATTATATTAGTGCTACTACTTTGCCAATTTTTCCACTTGCACCTTCCAATTTTTCCTTCCTGTTTTTTTTTTTATTATATACTTAATGTTTTGTTATTTTCTTGAGGTATATTCCTTGTTTCTATATCCGTTCTTTGTGCTGCTGTTGGAACCTCAATTTCCTGAGGGCTCTGAACAAAGAATCGATGACGTTCTATCTTAATCTACTCTAATCTAGACCCTCAAAGGTTCAATATGAGAGATTGGAGTGACCTGGTTTCTGGTAGAATCAGAGTTTTAGATGCTCAGTGTCAACAAGGAATCCAGTCAGTCATGTTCAAAGCAACCCCCATAGATTCCATGTCAATGGACGCCATGGTAACAGACACTACAAACATCGACTACACTAAAGCTGACAAATCCCACTCCCTTCATGGTGAACAGACTTACCACTCAAAGTACACCGTGACCACATTTTAACCAGTGGTAATTTGGGTCTTTTAGTTTCGACTCTGTGAGTGATTGACAGCTGCAATGACCAGTTGCTTCAAACAGGCAGACGGGTGGATGTTGGCGTCCACACGTCTTTATGGCTCCAAATTGCTTCACACAGGCAACACGGGAAAAAGCGATATTTGGATTATGGCATCATTTCACAGCCAGGAATTGGTATTTTCATGTACGTTGAATGTTCCAGGACGTCAAACTGCTTATTTAATACTGTTTTGATTGATTATTCCCTAGTGGCAGAATGTGTGTAGTAATTCCCCAAAGCTGTGACTCCATGTGTACACAATAACCAGTTTGTTAGTGCACAAACATCCTGACAGACTGTACTGCTGCTGGTCTGCATGTACAGAACCTTCCACGTGAAATAAAGTCGGTTCTCCCACATTAAGGTACAATGACAGAACTACGATCATGTGAATGCGGGAATATGTTTTGAATGCCGTGCTGTGGAGCCTGGAGTTGGATGTGACGTGTGCTGGATGTGATTGATTGTGTTGTTATTGCTAAGGACTCTCTTCCGGCTGCCTCCGGGACCCTTTTCGATCCATCCACTGTCTGTTTGTACTGCTGCTCATAAATTTTACAGCCTATGCTGGAACCTACTGGGAGCTTAAACAATTGCTTTATTGATGAATTTCTCTCATACAAGGGAGAGCACCAAACCAGAGTGGCATGGAGCTCTTCTTTATTTATTTATTTATTTTTCCAATACCGAAATGAATATTCTTGCCTTCTACGTATTTATTACTTTCAAGTTGATGTAATTCAGATTAGAGTGGTTCAGTAGGTGAGGCTGTCCTTGAACATGTTCCACTCATCTTTATTTACAACGTCTTTCCTCATAAATGAAAGGTATCTCTAGCCGGAGAGGTGAAAGCACAGTTTATATTGTTTGCAAAGTCGTCTCATTACCTTCCCTGTGGAGAAATAAATGTAAAATTGTAATATTAAACAAAGCCTCCCTTTGAGATTAGCCTTAGAGACCAGCGACTGTTCATTATAAAAGTAACCTCAGACTTCTACATTCCTTTCTAGGAAACATGAATTAATTACCGATTGTTGTGTGTACTGTGTTGTACGTATGCGAGTGTGGAGTCGGGCTCAGCCAACTTTATGTTGTGCATGTGATGCTATTTATAGGCGTTGACAGCCAGGAGGGGGATATCATGTTTGTGTGGTAGGATTATTGGTGTTATTAGTCTTGTGCTACTAACCTATATGAAGAAGACCTGCAGAAATACAGTACGTCATCAAAGTGATTGCATTTCAGTGGACAGGAGAACAAGATGCAGTCACAGTAACCTCTGGAAATCAGCAAATAAGCAAAGCACGAGCTGCTTTTAAAGAATAAATATTGCAAAGAAAACATGTTTAATTCTCACCAGGATCAGCTCCAGGTTCCTGGTGAGTCAACCGGGGGTTGGGGAAATGGAGTACTGAAATATTTATCAGAGTATTCCATATTCAGCTGAGGGTTCTTTGTGCGTGCTCGTGTGATCTTTCACAACACGTTCACAAATTAAATATTTATCGCATTTAAATAAAAAGGCAGTGCTGGGTCTCACCGTGTGTGTGTGTGTGTGTGTGTGTGTGTCTAAAGTGCATAGTGGGGAAGCGAGTGGTGTGCTATCAGGGATGATTGGTGTGGAGAGTCCCGGGAGGTGGGGGTGTGTTGAGCCTGTCAGGATGGAGATATGAGACTCACCTCCCTATCTACTCATTCACAGAGACTGGAATCAGCCTCAGCTTAACCAGGGTGCTGTGGACTGAGGGGGCTGCAACAAACAAAAAGCGTGCTGTGCTCACTTCCTGACCTGATGCTGCAGTACGCCACTACATTCAGCACAACACACTAACACGGGAACATTTCAGCACTGGGAAATGTCATATTCACATGTCATTTACGGTCTGAAAAATGCAGTTAAATTCATTTCCATTGTATTTGTCGAGCACTTTGTCACAACAAGGTCGCCTCACCAGGGTGTAACAGAAGTAGTCGCATATGAAAACAAGCAGTAAAATAAACAGTACAGTAGATAAAGGAAATGGATTAATATCCTGGACGTCACCTGTCCTTAGACTGTCCTTCTCAGCAAAAAAAAAAAAAAATCTTCAAAACCTTAGTGGGAGAATCACAGTGAAGGAGAGATCCACTACCTTTGACAGACAGGCTGTAGATGTAGCAGGACTGATGGACGTCCATTTGTGGATGTAGTTCCAGTCTGTAATGACAAATGACAGTTGAGGTTGATAGATATATCACTGTTAAATAGTTGTGATGGTCCAGTTAAAATGACTGGATGGTGTCATTCCACAGGTGGCTCGAATGTTATATTCCTGAACAAGGAAACTGCAGTGAAGATATCTTTTTGTGTGAATAAATTGAATGTAAAATAACATAATAAAATATTTGGTTTAGAAATTTCGTGTTTTTATATATCGTGAAGAGGTAGAAGTGATTCTTTTTTTTTTTTTGTCTGCTTTTGTTCGATTTTGGATGATTTACCATTTTAGATAAATTTTGAGATAAAGAATGGAGTCACATTTTTGTGACCCTGTTCTTTACATTCTTTTTACTCTTTATATTCCTTATAGTTTGTGCGGAATCAACTCTTCACCCTGTGTTAAAATTGTAAAGCACTTTGGGATAATTTTGTGCAATAAATTTTTTTTTTTTATTGAAATTGTAAAATGTATTTATAATCAGTTTATCTGAACTCTTGTAACTTTATTTGTTTAAATTTTAAAATCTTGTACTTTTGTCATTTTATAATTTTTGTGCAATCAAATTTTAATGTATTCTTTTTATTTCACCCTTGTCTTAAAATTGTATTTTAATTTTTAATCAATGTGAAGCACTCTGGGCTACAGTGTTTGTATGAAAGGTGTTACACAAAGAAAGATTATTATTATATTGTAAATGACCCATAAGGGGTACTCAAATGTTGAAAATCACTTTTGTTCATAATTCTGTGCAAATGAAAGGTCATGACCTGGGGATGCCGCAACTCATGACATCATAGCTGGCTGGTTATGGACTCGGGTGTTCGGAGATATACACCGAGCTGTTCCTTCCAATGGCTAGTTTTGTATAGTTTTATTTTTGTGTTGGAGCAGGGGTCACCAGCACCAGTCCTGGTCCTCGAGGGTGGGTATCCTGCATGTTTTGGATGTTTACTGCTTCCATTATCAGTGTTCTGTAGAGTGTGATGTTAGGTTTATCATTTGAATCAGGTGTGTTGGAAGAAGGACACATCTAAAACATGCAGGGTTCTGGCCGTTGATGACTCCTATGTTAGAGCATTTAAGGAATGTATTGGTGTGAAGGGGATTTGAAGCAATGTAGTAAAAATTGCTGCAGGAAAACATCTCCTACCTCACCTGTAAATGACATGACATCATACATGTCTGTACCAGTATGTTTGTGCTGTTTATACAGTGTTTATCAGCTGTTCTCTCTCTCAGTCGTCCTCAGACGAGCTTCCATCGGAGTCTCCAATCCTCCCGATTCTCCATACACCCGGCCAGCTCAGAAGAGCTTTCAGCTCTTTCTTCAGGATGTCCACGTACGTTAGCGTGAGACGTCCTCGTGATCGATGCCCATGTGTTGGTTCCCATAGGACCAGCCTGCTGGCCGGGAGCTCCTGTTAATATATATGTATATATATATATATATATATATATATATATATATATATATATATATATATATATATATATATATATATATATATATATTATCAGCCAGAGCACTTTACAGCTTTGCATATTCAGCTGCTTTTTCTGAACATCTTCAAGGTTCGTGTCTTAGTGAGCGACAGGTAATTGTCAACTAATTATCTTACTTGTTTTAGTCACAATAGAACAAATTGAAAATAGTGAAATAGTCCATGTCTATACTGTCCATACATAACCCTAGTCCTAGGTATATGCGAATATAGTAATGATTTATGGACGTAGTTATCAGTTCAGTAGCATTAGCCCCAGGACTCTCTCTCCTTACATTTATATTTTTTCCTCACTGAAAAATCATTTGTTAAGAGTCTTATTTCAACCAGCTCTGAATGTAAAGGGTCATGAGAAAACTTGTTATAATGTGGTCGTCTATAAATACAATTGGATTGATTGACGACTGAGCAAGCAAAGCAATTGCTGATTGAAAACATGCATCCACATTCTGGGACAGTGTCGAAAGGTTCAAAGAATTGATTTATAACCCAACAAACGATGCACTGATTCCAAAATTCTTTATTTAAAGTGACATCTTGGCCGACAGCCAATACCACTGTGATGTTTTTTTTTTGTTATGTATCCCCTCTTAAATAAAGAAATATTGATTAATTAATTTTCTGAACCACTTAATCCTCTAGAACAGGGGTGTCAAACATGTGGCACGGGGTCCAAATCCGGCCCTCCAAAGGGTCCAGTCTGGCCCCTGGAATGAGTTTGTGAAATGCAAAAATGACACTGAACACATAAATCATTTTACTTCAGGTTCCACATATAAACCATTTTAACCTGCAGTGGCTCATAATACTGTTTAAATACTCAAAACTCCAAATGTTTCTTTTTGTAAATGTAAAAATGTTCATGTCATTTCATTGTATTTACACTAAAATTATAATTTCACAAAAATACAAGTAACCTGAACAAATATGAAGTTTTTTTTACGGCAAGTTTACCAATACCCTCCTTGTTATTAAATGTTAAATGTTAAACAGAGACATAATATTGTTAAAACTGCATATAGTTTTCTTAAGAAATGTCCGTTTGTTCATGTTCATGTTTTAAAAGAAAGGATGGAAACATTTTCATTACATAACTCTTAAAAAAATCCCCATATATATATATATATATATATATATATATATATATATATATATATATATATATATATATATATATATATATAGATATAGATATATAGATATATAGATATATAGATATAGATATAGATTTATAATATAGATAATTTTAAACAAATATGAAATTGCCTTAAAAGGCTAAACAATGTACAAAATTTAGATTTCTAAAATATTTACAGAATTTCAAATTGTCCATGTCTAATATGTCTAATTATCAGCCAAGACATAAACTATTTAGAATGTTTCCCAAACAGCTCCTTGAGTTTTAATACCACACCACCAAAGCACCCTGCTGCTGCAAAATGGAATAAATTATTACATAATGCAGCAATTATTTCAAAATATTATTTCAAAATATTATTACAAAATGCGGCTTTATTACGAAATGAAATGAAAAGAAAACGTTATTACATTTTGGATTTTTATTCCAAAATGCACCATTATTACAAAATGCGGCTCAATATGATGGTTCATATGATCTTAGTCGGTGAGGTCTTATGATATGACTTCATAAAAATGTAGTAAAAATATTCAACACTTGTCATTTTTGTGTTTTAAACAGAGGTGTTTAAAGTACTCACATTCTGTACTTAAGTAGAAGTACAGCTACTTGTGTGAAAAAATACTCTGGTTAAAGTAGAACTCTTCTACTTAAGTGAAAGTTAAAAAAAAAAGTACAACTTCTCAATTGTAATAAAGTAATAAAGTAAAAAGTAAAACTGCTTTTTTGTCATGAATGCAATAATATTTTAGTAAATAAAATCAGAACAGTTTAAAAAGTATCTAAAATAAAGCCTTTAAAAGTCAGTTACTGTGTAGATAATGTATTTGATCGAGTCACAGTTACTCAGTTTTGTGGATATAGGCAGAAAATGTACAAAAAATGGGGGAAGAAAAGTCACAATTATGCTAAAAAGTCATGAGATTTGAAAAAAAAGTTATAAATATGAGATAAAAATGCATAATTTTAAGAGAAAAAGCCAAAAATTCTGAGATAAAAAGTCAAAATTGTGAGATAATAGTCATATAACTATTGTATATGAAGTCACAGTGACTTATTTTTCATACTGTCACATCTATTTACTTTGTAAAAGTAATGAGTCTATTCTGAGAATGTAATGAGTACAAAGTACAGATATTTGTACAAAAATGTAGGGAGTCAAAGTAAAAAGTTGCCAGAAAAAAAATAAATACTCAAGATACATCAAACATCTACTTAAGTACAGTAACAAAGTACTTTTACTTAGTTACTTTCCACCTCTGGTTTTAAAGCACGTCAAGATGAAGACAAAAGAACATTGTGATATTTCGACAGAGTGTAAAATGAACGCCGTTGGACTGTAGCACAGATTTATGAAGACAACACACTGCAGTCAGTTACTGAACTGTGTTTGGCTCATGCTGTGCAGGTATATAACAAGAAGAGCAAACAGCCCAAACAGCATGAATAATTAGTGCTGTTTTAAATTAGAACTCACAGTAAATATGAACTCCATAAATGGGTTCATGGTTTTAATCTGCAAACGACAAATTACAATGTTTTGACAGTCACCAATATGTAAAAAGCACTAGACAAATGGAAAACAATTACATAATATAATGACAAAACAAAAAAAATCAGCATTAATAGACATAGAAAATGAATGAAAATGCAAAGTGTATTGTGCACCAATGAAAAACCATTGACACTTGAGCTGGTAACAGTTGATTCATAATAGAAACAAAGGTTAAAAAATACAAGTTAATAGCATTAAAATAATGTAAATGGCCTGAAAACACATGTAAGAGGAAAAGTTAGTAGGATTTACAGTTTTTCTCAGTCGCTTTGGTGCAATTTTCAGATCACAAAGTCAATTCTCATAACTGTTAGTTCAAACTTCACAACATGCAGTCATGTGTGCACATGGTAGTAGCAATTTCCCCTTCTTCTGAACAAATTACAATTGTTCTTGGACATGTATCAGTTGCTTTCATACAACAAAATGTTTTTTCAGCTCATCATCAGTCACTTTTATCATTCCAGTCATAATGGAATGTCATAATGGATGCTGAATAATCATTCACAACAAAACAAATAGTCGTCATTTCATTGCTTTAGTCATTACTAAACAAAATTGATGAACTTGTTTTCAAATTATGTCAAGTAAATTCTATGCTTTTCTTTTTTTTAATAATTTTTTGGCCTGAAATGCCTCCTAGTATGTAAATGGAACAATTACTTTCAGGTGAACTTCAGTTGCTCCTCGCAAGACGGGGTGTGATCTATAGCAGGGGTTCTCAAACTTTTTTGGCCCAGGTCCCCCTTGGAGGGGTGACATTTTTCCATGTCCCCCCTCATCCTCGCGATACTGAAAAAGATAAAAAAAAAAACACTTCAACAATGATTATTATGAAACAATGATAACCTTTTTTAATAGTGCTTTTGTGCAAACCAGCGAAATGTTCAGGTATTATAATATAAATGAGCACTTCAGAAACAACAATTTTAAATTATTTTAAAATAAGAAACGGAACAAAAGACACACAAAACCGTGTGTGTGTGTGTGTGTGTGTGTGTGTGTGACAGACAGACAGACAGAGACTTAATGAGAGAGATGAGCTTGTCAAACTCAATATAACTATCAATGTACTTTCTCTTTTTAGGGTTAGGACGTTTGTTTTTGTCATTGTCATTTCTTTTACCACTTCTTGAGGAACTTGGCGGACACAAAAATCGATCCATGTTCGCTGCAGGGTGGCTAAAAATAGCCTGTGACTCGCTCCGTCTCAATTTAGTCAAGCTGGCATCAAACAGCGCTGTTACTTCCGCCCGCTCGCTACAAAATAAAACTTCCGCATTTCAAAATAAAACAGCAAAAAATTTTTTTAAAAAATTATAAAATAAAACAAAACCATGAATAATTTCGCGTACCCCCCGGACATGCGCCACATCCCCCTAGGGGTCCGCTGACCCCAGTTTGAGAACCGTGGATCTATAGTTTACTAATCAATGACAAGCTACTTGTTCACAATCAATCAGGGTGGAAACCCATGGACCCCCATTTGCAAAACTATATAAACTACTGTAAAGCATTCTGGGTCATATTGGTTTTTTTACAAACTTTTACCATTAAAGGTCAGTTTGGGACCAGAACAATATAATCCCATTAAAACCAGTAACACATTCACACCATGTATCCTCACACTGGATCAGTCATTGAACAAAGTATAAAGGTCATTATTTACAGAGGTGTCAAAAAGTTTTTGATTAAATGTTCAGGATGTGTTGGGAGTGTCATAAGGAACAAATGATTATATTTTGGTGGTGATCCGGAAGAGATCCTGGATTCTGGGTCACTTCATTTGCCGCAATGTAAAATTTCAGTGTATTTTATAATTTATAATTTCAATGTAAAAAGTATGTAAAAAGTACGACACAGAACGTATGTTTCAGTGTCATCCTTATCGTAGCAGGAATTAAAATTAAAGTTTATTCATATAGAAATTTTAAATAGTGTTTTACATCTAAAACATAAGGACAAGACAACATAATGAAATATATAAAAAATATAAAAGATTAAAAAAAAGACTAGTTTAAAAATAAATTAAAAACTATTGGTAAAAATACTTCATTATTGTACTTAAGTAGATTTTTTTTTAGGTATCTGTACTTTACTTGAGTATTTATTTTTCTGGAAACGTTTTACTTTTACTCCCTACATTTTTACATTAATATCTGTACTTTATACTCTTTACATTTTTAGAATAGACTCATTACTTTTTTAAACTAAACAGATGTAACAGTATGAAATATGTCACCAGAGGAAAAATCAGTTTGAGGAGAGAAACTGTGACTGTATATATTATAGTTATATGACTATTATCTCACAATTTTGACTTTTTATTTCACAATTTTAACATTTCATCTCAAAATTTCGACTTTTTCCTCTTAAAATTTTGCATTTTTTAGATTTGATTTGTAATTTTTTTTAATCTCATGATGACTTTTTTGTCTCAATTGTGACTTTTTTCCTAAATTTCCTTCCCATACCCACAAAACTGAGTACAGTGACTCAATCAAACACATTATCTCCACAGTAAATCACTTTTAAATGTTAGATAGATGTTACAATTTTAGATGCTATTGAAACTTTTCAGATTTTTTGTGGTTAAATAAGTATTATTGCATTTATGGGGGAAAAAAATGCAGTTTTACTTTTTACTTTATTAATATAATAATAATAATAATAATAATAATAATAATAATAATAATAATAATAATAATAATAATAATAATAATAATAATAATAATAATAATAATAATAATAATAATAATAATAATACTCTTTATTTGTATAGCTCCTTTCATACAAACACTGTAGCCCAAAGTGCTTCACATTGATTAAAAAAATGTACAGGTTGAAAAAATACATTACACAAAATATTAGAAAATTTCAATAAAATGCTTAACTGATTATAAGTCAGAAATAAATCAATAAATAAGAAATAAAATGACAGATAAAATTACAAGAGTACAAAATAGACTGATCATAATAATCATCATTTCAATCACATTGATTAACAAATAAACTGATTATAAATAAGAAATAAATCAATAATAATCTTTATTAATATTGAGAAATTGTACTTATTAACTTTTATTTTAGTAAAGGAGTTGAATCAGAAAATGACACCAATTTTTTATTTTTATTTTTTCCAATGGGAAAACTCGACAAAGATAATTTGGCAAAATTGAAACGTCATCCTTGAGTCCTGTTTAGTATCAGCAGTACAGGAGGTAAACAGAACCGGTGCTGCTTCTCTCCAGCTCACAGTTAATTTCCACGGGGCAAATGTCAGTGTACCGCCTCCTCGCTAATGACGCCTCCAGAAATCTGCAGTGAAGACCAATAACATCAGCGGCGCTTTCATCACAGCGTGTTCATATCACACATATCACTGCTAATGCACATTTAAGACACATTCTGCAGGTTTCTTCAAACACAAACAGGTTTTGTTACTGGACGGGAAAGGCACCGGTTTGACTTTGATTTGATTTTTGATTTGTTTTGTTTGATTTATTTCGAACATGTGCAAAGTGCAACAATAATCCATACAACAATAATAATAATACACAATGACATGTCCGAAAAGGAGTAGGATGAAGCATAAGCTTATTTAATCCTACCCCTTCTTTACTTCCCCAATAACCTAAATTCATTTTATAGCAATATAGTGCATAGTACAAAAATGACAATAATAATAAAATAATAACAATAAAAATAATAACAATACCAATAATAAATAACTGAAGTACTAAACATATACATATACACAAAAAAAACAAAAAAAAACAAAACAAATAGTTTTTTTCCCCTTTTTCTTTGTTTGCCTGTTTTCCTTTCTTCTTCTTCTTTTCCCTTTCTTTTTTCTTCCCTTTTTTTCTTTCCTTTTTCTAATTTGTCTGCATTTTGTTCTTTTTTTTATTTATTTAATTTTCTTTTTCTATTCATTCACTTATTTTATTCATTTATTTATTTTTATATATCTTTTAACCCCACAGAGGGGGGTCAACATTGCTTGAGATCAGTGCATATTCCAGTCTTGCATCCATATACTATACTATTTAGTGCATGTTTGTGACCATCATCTGTCCTCCCTGAAAGCTGAGCTTTAACGGTAGAGCCCCAAACACAGCTGACCTGCTGTGACACAGACATGTAATTTGCATTGAAATAGTTGGTACGTACAAAATAAAGCTTCATCAACAACAGTAATAGACCTTTTAATGCTTGAAATGTTACTTTTTCTATGAATTGTTTCCTGTGTCGTAAAACTTTGTGTTTCTTTTCGTCAGTGGTGTAACCCGCCTAAAAAAAAGGTGTTAGATAATCCTTTGTATTTATTTTTGACCATTTTCCATTTGCATTACCTTATATATAATATTGGGTTTATTTTGAAAAATACGAACTTTATTTTGGAAAGAAACAGGAAATGAAGTGCTAAACTTCCTGTTAGCTTAACTCTGTCTAAGCACGGCCTGAGCACAGCTACTAATTTCCCGTGTGAGAAGGAAATTCAATGAAAAAGGTATCATAACATTGTTTATTTCACCCTGAAATGAAGGTATGGTTTAGTTCATGTTATAAACTTATTAAAATTCTGTTTTAGGAGTGGGAAAACCGTTAAGGAAGCACTTTTGTCCTGGCTTCTCCTGCTAAATATCTTGGTAAGCTAGTTCAATGTGTGTGTATGTGGAAAAAAAAACCCACGAGGTTACCATGCTAACTGTACATAAGCAATTTATATTTTCTTTTGTGTTGTTTAATGAATGTTGGTACCAAAATGCTTTTATTTGATTTGTCTACAGGAAAATTACTACTGCTTATGCCTTATGCTACTGAAATGAACGCATTGTTAGTTAATTTTTTGCCTCCTCACTTTCTCTGTATGTGACGAAGGTTAAAGCCATTCGCAGTTGAGAGTAAATGCATCATTTTAAGTTATTTAAAATGGATTAAAAAGCAGCAATGCTGTGATTTAAGTTAATGTTGTTTATTGGAAAACAATATATTTCATTTATTTTATTTTACAATGAAATGTATTCTCCATTTACCACAAAGTGATCCAGGATCTCTTCCAGGTCATCACCAAATCTACCTTGTGACACCCCCAACACCTCATGAAATTTTCATTAAGATTCATACATAACTTTTTGAGCTATCTTGCTAACTAACTAACTAACTAACTGACTGACTAACTTGACAGTCTGACAACAAACTCTGGCCAAAACATCACCTCCTTGGCAGAGGTCAAAATCATTACAACACTGCAAACAACAGTAAAAAACAACACAATAAAAATGTCGCAAAAAGACAAAGTTTTAACTGTATTTTTATAGTGAGTTAGTCTCACTCACTGCTGTGTTTTACCTCCCATACCACAGTGAGGTTTGTACTGAGCATGCTCAGTGCTCTATGGAACATTCAAGGTCTATTCTCTCAGCATGTTTATATATTTTTTTTGTGTGTGCAGCAAACAGTTGAATGTATATGAATATTTAACATAAATCATACTCCCAGAACACTCACCACAGATATGTCAAGGGCTACAGGGTTAAAACATGACTGACTGCTTTTATTGTTGAGAGAAAATTATAAATCACTGTGGGATCCTCAGAGCTTTAATATTTTTTATTTTTTTAATCCCAGCCAATTTATAAATGTGACTGGACAAGCTGTGTAATCCAGGTAAATAATGTTTCAGTCCACCATAGCTGCTCTTTAACCCTCCTCTTGTAACACGTCCCATGCTAGCCGGTCGGTGGTGACCCGTGTCTTAAATCAGCTGTAAAATACACTAAAAATAATGATCTATCATCCAATTTTTTTCTCATCTCTTGGTTACCTTGTTAGGCTTCCTTATCTATGAAAATATTGGTTTTATTATTTTTGGTGTGGGTCTCTGGGCCTTTTTTCTGTCAGTATAACCCTCAATTTCGATTAAAAAAAAACAGTAAAATTAACCTCAAGAGAATCATATAAATAAATAAAAAAAAAAAAATTCTGTCACCTGATTATTACTGAGGGGTATTACAACACATCTGTGAAATTATTTATTTATTTTATTGTTTTTATTTTCATATTATTAACTATAGTAACATCTATGGTGTTAGGGTCAAGAAAAATGCTAAGAAAATAATTTTTTCAGCAACAAAACTTGAATACAAATATAAAATGAAAAGCAGAACAAATCAAAATGGAAAATATAGATTTGAACAGTCAAACAAACAACAACCAAGAAGAACCGAGATCAAGTTCCAAACTAATAAATAACAAAATCAGAGTAAAAGTCTCTGTGTATGAACTTGTATGTGTGTATGTGTTTAGATGCATTTGTAGTGTGTTCTGTGCAGATATATCTACACATCTGCATCTGTATGGCTAAGCTGCTCTTAGTCCCCTCCTTCATTTTCATCAAAAATATGATCTAGAACTTCTTTGACTGTGAATCTTCTTTTCACTTTTGCCTGATACAAATTGTAGATGTGCACTGTGCAAATGACCAACTCTATACTGAATTGACCCAACATGTCTGGACGTGTCTTTGTTTTGTTTCTGTGCAGGTAAACTATAAAAAAAAAACAGCAAAATGAGAATCTTCTGAAGAGGAGCTGTCTGTCATTGTGTTGATTTTGATTTGATTTGATTTGAATGATTTACATGTGCAAAGTGCAACAATAATCAATACAACAATAATAATAATAATAATAATAATAATAATACACAATGACATGTCCGAAAAGGAGTAGGATGAAGCATAAGCTTATTTAATCCTACCCCTTCTTCACTTCCCCATTAACCTGAATTCATCTTATAGCAATAGAGTGCATAGTACAAAAATAATAATAATAAATAACTGAAGTACTAAACATATACATATATACAAAAAGCAAAACAGAACACAAAAAAAACCCAAAAAAACAAATGAGCAGATAGGAAAGTAGGTAACAAATAGTTTTTTTGTTTGTTTTCTTTTTTCTTCCTTTTTTTTCCTTTTTGTAATTTGTCTGCATTTTGTTCTTATTTTTATTTTTATTTAATTTAATTTTTCTATTCATTTGCTTATTTTATTCATTTATTTATTTTATTTATCTGAACTGACAGTCCACTTATGATTTCACTTTTGGCTATAGTTATTATTTTATAATCTTGTTTTTATAGCCGGGTCAAAACCGACCCTAACAATAGAAATGTAACTATTTCAATTAGAGCATTTTAGAATTTAGTGGGAAATTTTTTTTTGTTTTTTATTTATTTTTTGCTTTATTTTGTTGAAATAAGTCAAAAGTCAAGAAATCTTGATGCCATAAACAAATGTATGTAGTTTTTATATGCATTTAAAATCCAAAACAGGTCGGTGGCGACCCTAACACAAGAGGAGGGTTAACTCTGTACCTGATGCTGTGTCATGCCAAAGTCTGTGTTGACAAGGACGACCCAGCAAGAGGAAATTGACCTCCTGGGAAGGGGAGTATCAGAACAGCTTCGTCTTGAAAATGTAGCAGCAGTTCATTAAAGGTTAATGGTGCATTGATGATAAGTTTTATCCATCTCCTCTCCACTGCTTGCATGTTGACATCTTTCAGACAGGATGGATGTTGGAGACTTCAGATGAGGCACAAGAGGCTTCGCTTGTGGCCAGGTCTTGGCACAAATATGTCAGAATTTTTTAGAGGCACGATTTACAACAGAAAGCACCTGTATTCTCACTTCACTCAACATGTCAGCAAATCTTCTTGTATTGAAAGGATAAATCTGAAATGCTATGATATGTTTATAACCTCGTGTCTCAGCGTTGCTCCAGGCGTTAGCACCAGGAGTCATATAATATGTCAACGCTATGACTGACACAATCTTGTAAAAATGTAAAAACAAAATGATAAATGCATCCCCCTGTGGGCATTAGGTGTGATGGCAGGATTGCTTTTTTTTTTTTTTTTTTTTCATTTTTTGACAAGTACAGTATCAGTTATTAATGCATAAATGGACTGAGTTTATATAGTGCATTTTATACACCACTTGGTGCCCAAAGCGATTTACAATTCTTCACAGTCATACTCATACACCAGTACTGGCCTACGAAGAAAAAAGGCAGGAACTGATTTTTTGGACGAAAATTAGTTATGTTTTTTGCAACATTCAAAGCATTCTTTCTCATGTCATCAAATATCTCATCTCAAATGACTGTCATTTTTGGAGAAAATTGGTGGGTGTACTAGTAAAACAACACAAAAAGGCAGTAAAGACCATTACTGTGTTCTTACCAATGTCCATTCAGGACATTGCCCCAATAGTTTTGGAAACCCTGTATTAGACTGAAACAGATTATGTAATTAGTGTATTTTCCAAACTTTAAGGTGCACTGGACTATAAGGTGCACTGTATGTCAAAATCATGAGATAAAAAGCCACAATTATGAGATAAAAAGTCAAAATTATGAGATAAAAAGCAACAATTATGAGACAAAGTCAAAATCATAAAATAAAAAGCCAAATTTATGAGATAAAAAGTCACAATTATGAGATAAAAAGTCAAATTATGAGATAAAAAGCCAAAATTATGAGATAAAAAGCTGAAATTATGAGATAAAAAGATGAAATTATGAGATAAAAAACTGAAATTATGAAATAAAAAGCCACAATTATGAAATAAAAAGCTGAAATTATGAGATAAAAAACTGAAATTATGAGATAAAAAGCCACAATTATGAGACAAAAAGCAACAATTATGAGACAAAAATTCAAAATTATCAGATAAAAAGTTGAAATTATGAGATTAAAAAGTCAAAATTCCCAGTCACTAAGCACTTAATCCATATATAAGGCACACTGTGTTTTTTGTAGTACTAGTACTAGTTAATATGCAGTAACAATAACTGCCTCATGTCCAATAATCTATCTACTAATACTGGAGCTGAACAACAACAGAACTTTAAGGTAATTTTTCTCAGTTTGGTGTCTGTGCAGTTACTGTCTTTTTACTTTATAGGACAGAATAGATGGTCCTACTGGGAGCACCTTAGAGTTCAGTGTCTTGCCCAAGGACACTTTGACAGTTGGAGCCAGGATTCAAACCGCCGAACCTTTAGTCATTGAACGACCCGCTCTACCAACTGAACCACAGCCGCCCGACCCAAACCTCCAAATATCCAGCATTATACACAACCATCTTCTGCTTTAAACTGTTAATACATATTATTTATTACATAATTGTCCAGTTATTTGAAAAGAAGAAACTTTTCCTAAAATTGCCCACGTGTAGCTTAAATTTTAGGTCCTCGGTGGTCAGGTCATTTAAATAAAGACATTTTTAACAATATTTTGGAGTGCCTGAGTGAAGAAAAGTTCTTTCTTTTCATCTAAATGGACAATATTCACCTTGAACCAAAGGGCACCCACCACAACAGCTTTTTCATCTTTTCTCTAAAGGGTCAGGGTCATGCCTCACATATTAACGTAAAATAGTTTCTCATCTATTCATGGTTGTCAACAACACCAGAACACTATTATTTCACTGCTCTGCATTTTGTTTTTTAAGAAAGTATCTGCTTCAGACATTGAATGTACTAAATCTTATATATTTTAATAAGATGAATCAGAAAATAATGAAAAAAGTACTGGTTAGCTCATGTTTTTAATATATATGAGGGTGTTTTATTCCACATATATGGTTTATGTACATGTATACAATGGATTTGTCAATATTCCACTAGAAAGAACCTGTAAAACAGGGGCCACGTTCAGCCCGATTTGATTTCAAGTGGGCCGGACCAGTAAAATAATAGCATAATAACTGAGAAAAAAGATTGACAATTCCAAATTTGTTGTTCTTTTAGTGCAAACAAACCCCATTACCTTGTGAAAATACTTAAAAAACAACAACAAAAAACTACCCAACAACAAAGGCGTGAATAATCTGAAAAAACTGAACTAGCTCGAACAAAAATACATGCAATTCTAATATCGTGCCTCAATTTATCATTTACGCACATGCATTTTGGATCAGATCTACTACAAAGACACTAAATTGTTAAAACTATGCTTTTTTTCCCCTTTGTTTTTTAAATTTCAGTTTTGTTCATATTTGTTCAGGTTTTCCATATTTGATTATTACAGGACAGTTCATAAGTAGAAATATTTTTCTAATTCAATATTATTTTTGCAATATAACAAAGACAGAAATTTTAAGTTATTATTTATGGGCATAATGTCAATCTATGTGCACATCAACATGAGAAGAAAATATGGAGTCATTCATGTTTGTATGTTATTCTGCTATAATTTGGCTGTCGACCCTAAACTCATTCTCTTTTGCACTAGTGTCCTCTTCTATTCTATTCTATTCTATTGCATTCTATTTTATACTATCAAGTCATCCAAAATTATGGTGCTCACTACCGTTTTGTTTTATTATTTATTTATTGAATCTCTTTCTTTGGTGCTGTTATGGTTTTCTTCTCTTTTTTAGATTTTTTTTTGTTTTTATTGATGGACAGTTAGTAGTTGGGAATAACACACCACCTTACAATCTTTAATTGCAATAGCACCGCCTGTTAATTTCTGTCCCCGTTCGTCCTGTCCAGTCTTTGTTTCCTCCACACATCACTGAGGTGTAGCACTGCCCTTCCTGGCTTATAATAGAGAGTTCTAATAAAGGATGTCTGCTCAGCTTTCAGGGAGGACAGGTGATGGTCACACACATGCACTAAATATTAAAATATTCGGCTGCAAGACTAAAATATGCATTGATCTTAAACAATGTTGACACCCTCTCTGTGGTGTGAAACAATGAGAACAAAATGCAGACAAAAAAAAAAGACGGAAAACGAGGGATTTATTTAAAGTGGATGATAAACAGAACAAATGACTGCAAACCAGTTTCTACACCAAAATGACAAGTTTAACATAAAGCAGACTCCATGAATAATGTGTTTTTAAAAATCTGGAGGTCATTTAAACCAGTTCTGCTTTGAAATTACAAGCATTTGGCAGACACACGCACAAAAAAATTTTATACCTCAGCTCACGACATTTAAAAAATATATAAATAAAATAAATTTTAAATAAAATAATTCGACTGTAGATCATATTGGTCTGTATGTGGAACCTGAACTAAAATGAGTTCCACAGCCTCGACTGTGGTATTTTTGCATCCCACGGGCCGCATTGGAACCTGTGGCGGGCCACATTTAGCCCCCGGGCCACATGTTTGAGACCCCTGCTGTAAAGTTGAATGGATCATAATGTGATATGAGATGAGAATGTTAATGGGATTCAAAACTGTAGCGCCGCCAATGAAATTGACAGTGAAATTGGAATAGAATTGATGATGAATTTAAGTTATCTCCTTTGAAAAACATAAAAAAAAACAAATGCATGAAGTTTGAAACCATTAAAGAATAATAAATTGAGATTGTGGATATGATGACTTTGATTTTTTCTTGTTTAATGGTGCGAATGCTTGATGCTGTAAACATTTAATTTAATGTAATCAGTGTATTAAGTGAACAGAATATGCAAAAAAATAAGCCTTTTCTTTTAGCTTATTCCTTTATAGTATTTTACATTTATTATCATTATTGTATTAAGTCAGTCTCTTCCTTCCCTCTGTTTCCCACAATTTCCCAAAATGCCTAGATGACCTATAATATTTGCTCTGTTTTGTAAAGAAATGAATTGTTTCTGATGGAGTACACTTTCACATTGTTCACCATGAGGGAAGAGATTCAGGTGTGAAATTATGGCTTGGGTTTTATACATTTGATGAAAAATTGGTGATGAAAATCCCATGCAGCTTTAAACACAGAAAGATTCTCATTATCTATAGATTATTATGGTATTATTTAACAGGTCTGGGCCACGTGAGATGAAATGTGGCTGCATGTGAACTAAATAAATAAATAAGATATTGTAAAACTGTTATTGGAACTGAATAACATTACTTTTTCAATAAATAACCAATGGACTTGAATAATATTATTTATTTGACTATGTCTAATTCATCTACTGTTACTGTGTTGAAGATTAATTTCTTATGTTTTCATCATTGTTGCTTCACCTATTCACTGTTCTCACTCCTTTCTTACACTACATAACTAAAACAATAAAACTCTTTGTCATCCTCTGGCCTTCACTATAAAACAAAACGACTGTGGCAGTAAATAAAAAGCTTTTCCGTCAGTTTAACATGAACATAATGCATTGTGGGTTCTAACTCAATGCCGTATTGTCACAGGAAAAGTAAAACTGTGTTAAAGGCAGCGTCAACTATTGAATAATATGTCAAAACACATACGCATTAGAACCAGTTGGACAAATGGAAACAGGAAATGGTCTGATGTCGAATTTTTCATAGTCAGTCTAGTCCTGACACTGTACTAGACTGACAGTACTAGTCAGTCTAGTATCAGTCTATACACCAGTTATGTTCCAGAACCATTTTTTTCCCTCTTGTTTGTTATCAGTCATAATTTATTTCATTAGATAATCAATGGCCGTTATATTTTTTGTTTAATATCCTGCATTTATTTATTTTTTCAGGTTGCTGGTTGGCTTCTGGTGCAGCCAATATATAAGCCAGGGCTTCTGTTCTAGAGGGAGAAGCTTTTTTGGAGTGACCTGTCTTTTGTTCCTGCCTCGTCTCAACCTGGGACGTTAGCTTCAGGAGCGCGGACGCCAGCGCACATTGTTTTCCGGCTGCATGAGGCTGGTTGGCTGCACTAGGTTTTTTCTGTCTTGTTTAACCCGGTGAGTCTGGACGTACTGTTTTTGGTTTTATTTTTTTTTAGAGGGTTGCAGGTTGTTTAAATAGGGGAGGGGTAGCGGTATGTGAACAGCTTCTACGGACCTGTATAGGGTTGGCCTGATCCACATACCGTCCTTTTGTTTATTAACAGAATCTTCTCTTAATAATACCATCGCTGTTAATTCAAGTGGAATGAATTGGTTAAATTTTATGTGTATTACACATTAAAACACATCGAGTTTTTTATAACTTCTAAGAAAACCCCCCCCCAAAAAACTGGTTGGTACATTTTAGTCGACTAAAATGATTTTCGATTTCGTCGACCAAAATGTTATGACTTTTGGTCAACTGAAACTATACTAACACTAAAATGATTTAGATGACTAAATTGTGACTAAAACTAAAATAAAATTTTCGTCAAGAGACTCGATAAAATGTTCAGACGTAATTAACACTGGACGATTTTTTATGGACAGAATCCAGACGCAGTTTAGCTTCACTTCATTATGAGTATTTTCACATGTACGTTCTTTCGATCAGTGGTCTTCAGTCCTGGTCCTTAGGGTCCACTGTCCTGCATACCATAGCTGTTAATTAAAGTAGAATGAATTGGTTAAATCTTATGTGTATTATACATTAAAACATTCCAATAAACACATTGAGTTTTATATAATTTTTAAGAAAAAACGAAAAAAAAAAAATGGTGTTGACATTTTATTTATTATTTTATTCTATATTATTATTGGTTAAATCTTATGTGTATTACATTCCAATAAACATATTGCGTTTTATATAATTTTTAACAAAGCAAAAACACTGGTTGTCATCTTTTAGTCGACTAAAATAGTTTTTGATACTAACCTGATTCAAATGATCAGCTCATAATCAACCTCTGCTGATGTGCTCTTGAGCAAGGCACTAAATCCACTGGTCCTCGTCTGCCGTGTGTGGTGTGTTCCGACATGTTCAGCAAGTGAAGGGTTAAAATAATTTAACATTTTCAGTGTGTGTTTCCCGTGTACATGTTCAGTATCTTCTGACAAATCTGGGCTGTTTTGGGTGTTTGGTTTAGTCGCACATGAAGAGTTTTCCTGTAACTGCAGTAACAGCTGTTCAGAGAAGTAAATGTCAATCAGAAACACATTTTAATTGGCTTCCATTTTGTTGGGAGTCACCGTAAATATAACAATAAATAGATTAATTAATGCACTCTCAATTGTAGTTTGATTTCATTTTAATAATGTCAGAGTTATTATGGTTCTTTCTTTAATTAAAAGTGAATGTCGTAGTTTAATTTAAAAGTGATTAAACATTTTGGAAAAAAAAAACATTAATTATTATTATTGCAGTAACACTGAGAGGACTAAAATGAATAATTAAATTAAATCTGCACCTGCAAACAGATGTGGACAGATGTGTGACAGAAGGGAGGAGAGAAACTGTTTTGTACAATTAAGCTCCAAGTTAATTGGATTTTTATTTATTTTTCATTTATTTATTTTTTTTACCCAGGCAGGTCCACAGCCGGGGATGATTTGTGAAGAAATTGTTAAGTAAGACAAAGGTAAGGGTGATTTTTTTTCTGATGAAACTTCTGGTTAGATTCCTTTAATTTTTAAAATGTGAATGGAAATAATATATAATATTTTCTGCACTTTAAGGCACACTGGATTATCTGTCAATGGATGGTTTATTTTTTAGGATTTTTCATATATAAGGCACACTGGACTATAAGGAACATTAAGCGAAGTCAAAATCACAAGATTAGAAAGTCAAAATTATGACCTAAAAATTCTAAATTATGACGTAAAAAGTCAAAATTGTGAGATAAAAAGTAAAAAAATCATGAGATAATTAGTAAAAATTCCAAGTCACTAAACACTACCAGAATGTATCCATATACAGTATAAGTAATTAAAGTCTTTTAAGTGTCCAGAAAATACAGTAGTTAATTATGAGCACTAATAGAAAGTCAGATATGGACTTTCAGTTGAATCCATGACCTTTGACCTTTAGTGCCCTGGAAGGCTCACTACATTTCAACAGTCTCTGAATCTACTGGTTGGATTTGTGTCAATTTTTAATATGTCTTCAATGGGACAATGTCTTCGAAGTTTGCACACAATTTTGAGATATGTATTTGTTTTTTTTTTTGATGATGATGATGATGATAATTTAAACTGTTAATCTTGTGCTTTTACTTATAATAGTCCATATTTTTAGGGGGGGGGGGGGTTTACAGGCTTTATTCTGGCAGTTTGAGACGTTTCCCTCTTCATTCACACCTGGTTCAATTAAACATCAGCTCATTATCCAGCTCTACAGAAGCCTGAGCAACAATGAGATGACTTTTAGATGTGATGGAAGATGGAAATGTCCAAAACTAGGGGGGGGGTATGCCTTGTGCGAGGTTTGTGCTTTGTGCTTTTCTTGCTATTGTTATTTTCTGGAGGAATTGAGTTACACTAGAAATATGCACTCATTTTTAAGGCAATTTTATTTGATCAGAACAGGATCTAATGCTGTATCACAAAATGTTAATTACACTTTAACTAATTACAGTTTAAAATCCTGCCTAAATGTATTTTTTATACACTGCCTGCCTGCCTGCCCCCCCCCCAAAAAAAATGCAATATTTAATTGCATCACCTTTGGTTTTAATTACAGGAGCACTGTATTTAACTCAACAATTAGCTCATATCTTTCCATGGGTAAATACTGCAGTGGTTAATAATGTTTCAGCTGTGATCAGTTATTTAATCTAAGTGATGCAGTAAGTGTCCACTCACGTCTCTTATGTTTAAAAGATTGGACACCATCACAATTGATCAGAGTCATCAGGCTTATGATTGAATATTTTAGGGAGCATGAGACATCATTTTCACAGATGAAGAGATGATGCAGTGGTCTGATTCTCCATCATCAAAATTAAAAAAATTCATCCAACTATGGTTGAAAAAAAAAAAAAATAGGATGAAACTTATTTTGACACTACATAATCATTGTGTGGCAAGAAAAAGATTTTTTAATTTTAATTTTAAAGGGTTTGACGGGTAGTATTGGCGGCTTTAGAACGAATTAAGCCTTTTACATGTAAAATGCAACTTAATTTCGTAAGAGGTACCACTGTACATTACTTTTTAATATCAGTACAGTATTGATACTGACTCGTCCAATGATGAGACACCATCATCAAACCAGGTGACAGAGCCATTTATCGCTGTGGCATTGATATGCTATGGGTTTGGTATGCTTCCCAACTATTTTAATAAAAGTAACGATTCGGCACATAAAAAAATTTATCAGAGTAAAAGTATTCATTTTTAAAAAAAAAAAAGTAGTACAGTAGAAATGGAAGTAGGCGACAAAAATGATACTCCAAAAAAGTACAGATACTGCATTTCACTACTTAAGTAATTGTACTTTGTTACTATACATCTCTGCAAAGTTCTGCGTAAAAGACAACGCTGCCGTACAGGGATACCAGTCCTATTTTTTGTGATCCATTCCGAAACGAAGCTATGGATCTGTTCTCTATTCCAGTCACACCTTCCTTCTCGACAGACGGGTCAGAACCAGGCCACAACATGTGTCAGTCCATAGTTTGGGGTTGTTATTTTCTGTAAACTCAACTGGGTAGGTGTCCTAAAGTTGGAGGCGAGGAAAGCTCTGGCACTTCGATTTTTTTATTTTTTATTTTTTTTCAGATGACACAGCAGGCGCAGACAATGTACTGCTGCCGTTGCATCAACCTCTGAAGACAGTGGTGAGTACTAGAGTTCACAGCAGCGCCCTCTGGCCTTTCCTCCCACAGATGACGGCGTCTCACCCAAACAGGCCGTGATGAAATTGTCCTAAAAGTTTGAAAAGTATCATCTCGCTCACAGTATAACCAGGAGCGTGAATGAACTCTGCTCCTCGATGTGTCTGCACACAAGCCAATAGAAGATTTCTGCCAAAAAACAAGTCAGTGTCTTTAAGAATAAGAATCACAAGACTTTTTATTAAGACCCAGAGGAAATGATCAGGTGTCACAGTCGCTTCATTCAAGTGTAATAAAAAAGCAGCAGGAACGAATTCATCAATAGAACAAAAAAATGAGGAAAAAGGTAGATGAGCTGTAAAAACTGTGACTATATATTATATAATGATATATATAGTCTATATATATATATATATATATATATATATATAAAATGGAAAACTATTCACAATTGAGATATAGTCATAATTATGATATAATTAGTTAGAGTCAAGTAACCAGTCTATTCTGAGAATGCAAGGAATATAAAGTACATATATTTATGAACAAATGTAGGGAGTAAAAGAAGTAAAAAGGGATGATTTCTCAATTGTAATAAAGTAAAATGTAAAAAAAAAATAATAATCATGGATTATATATATATATATATATATATATATATATATATATATATATATATATATATATATATATAGTTAAAATAATAATAATATAGTTAATATCATATAATATTAATTAAGCACACGCTTAATTAATATTAACTCTAAATGAAAAGAAAAATACTTTGTGCAGTTTTGTATATTGTTATGTTGCGTTAATGACATTTTAATGGTTTATCAATTGCATTTTACAATTCTGTTTGAATAATATCACCTGAAAATCAATAATTAGAAATTAATTATGTTTTATCAACAAAGTCAACAATGTATAAATCAATATCACCCAGACATTTCAGAAAATTAATTAATTCAACCTTAGTTAGTCTAAATGATTTTTGGCAGATATTTGGTGTTTGAATCAGTATTTTCCAGATAACTAATAAATATTGGACAGTTTCCCCCAAAATATTTAATTGAATTTATTTAACATGTGTTAAATGTTAAGTAAATCCAAAATAATTCAACTAATAATTTCATTATTTTGACATTTAATTATGTTTAAATGTAGTTAAAATACTTTTTAATCCAAGTTGAAATACTGTAATTAAAATATATTCAATTGTTTTAATTGTCACTTCGTTGTAGACAATGGTCAAACTTTTGTGAGTGTGGAGATACTGGGTTTATGTTCAGTTACTGGAAAAAATCACTTTTTATTCAGTTCTGTTTTCATATAATAATCTTTGAATTTACTATGTGCTTAAATAAACACTGACAAAATGGTTGAATTAAATATTGAACAGGGTTCCCAAGCATCCTGGAAAACAACTGGTCAATTTTCCAGCCACGGAAAATGACAAAAAAGGTCAAATGTCCTGGAAATGACAAAGTTATCCTGGAAAATAGTTTATCCTCCCCCTACCTTGTGACTCTGTGAAAATAAACTGATACAAAAGAAAGGAAATAGTTATTCCAGTGATTTACTGAAAATAATAATAATAACAACAACAATAACAATAACAACGACAACAATAACAAAAATAACGACAACAATAACGACGACAACAATAACAACAACAATAACAACAACAACAATAACGACAACAAAAATAACAATAATAACAACAATAATAAAAACAATAACGACAATAATAATAACAATAATCTTTATTTGTATAGCACCTTTCATACTTAATAAACAAATATGTTTTGAGGAAGTGCAGGAGAGAAGAGAAATTGGAGTTGGGAATAATCCAGTTAAACATTGTATTTCCAGTTTGACATGATAATGAAGTGTTTCGCTGTAATATGTGGGTGCGTTTGCATTATTCTATGATACATGTGTCATCATTATTTTTACAGACAAATTATAGACATAGAGCGCACATCAAATATCTGACAAATAAACAGAGCAAACATCTGGGAAATGCAAGTTACAGCTGTCGAACACAACACTTCCATAGAATGAGGGGGAATTAAGTGGGTGCAGGAGTTAAAGATGGGACAGGATTTTTAAATATTCGTGACACACTCGAATATAGGATGTTAATTTTGAATATTGCATTACTTTTATTGCATTTCACTTGGAAAGAATGTCGTATCGACGTGCATTGTACGGTGGTCAACAGGGGCAAATGCACCACATCGACCAAAAACACCAACACATGGAACAAAGCAGAGCGCATACGTGCCTCTCTGTGCTCACAGATTAACTGTGAATAGGCTACTGAGAACATGTGGACGTGTTAATTTTTTAAAAATAAAAACCTGGCGTAGATTTATGTGACTATTGTTGTTGAATCGCTTTGACATTGTAGCTGAAATCAGCTACATCAACCAGTTCCGCCTCGACTGTTAAATGAAGTATAGTGTTACTGCAGGGGTGTCAAACTCATGGTAGTTCAGGGGCCACATTCATCCCAATATGATCTGAAAATGACAGATGATAATGTTTACATCTATAATGTTTCCCTCAAAATGTGAATAAAATCAACTACTTGACATGTCTGAAGAAAAACAAGTGCAATTTTAATCACCACATTTTTGGCTCAATTACAGCGTACATTACAATTACAAACTAGAAAATCACTCTGAGAGCGCAGAGCCCCACCAAGGTAGACCCCCCCCCCCGATCACCACCAAAATCTAATCAGCTCCAGATCTCCACATTACCAACCTACCCTGAAAATTTCATCAAAATCCGTCCATAGGTTTTTGAGTTATCGTGCTAACAAACAGACAAGGTAATAACAAGCAAAATATTGCAGAATAATACATTTACTTCTCTTAAGACATCCCAGGTTGCTCTTATTTGTTCAGGTTTTTCTGTAAATGGAGTTTGTTCATATAAAGAGTTTCATGTAATTTTACTGTTTTTACACGAAAACAAAGATAAAAGCTGCAGTTTTTAAAAATTATTTATAGGAAATTATGATCACATTTTACTAGTCTAACCCAATTAAGATCTAATTATTCTGTATGTAGAACCTGAATTAAAATACTGTTACATCTTCATTGTTATTCATCCTATGAGCCAGATTGGAGAGGCTGGATTTGGCCCCCAAGCCTTATGTTTGACACCTGTGGATTATTGTATGATATAATAACTTTCTAGTTAACTCTCTAGCGGCTGGAAAAGTCCTGGAAGAAAAAAATTCAGGAACCCTGATTGAAAAATACTAGATTTTCACTGGAAAATAATGCTAAATTACAGAAGACAATAATATTAAACAGAAATAAATCATTTAACTATAGAGACAAATTCATTGAGGAGCTGCTACAGAGGTAGTTCTGGGTGTTTATGGGTTAAGAAGATAACGGATGCCAATGCAGGACCACGGTTATATTGTATAATTATAGCAGCTTAAGTAAAACAATGTGGCTCAAATCAGCCAGACTTGTCTCCTCCCCCTCAGCCCACACCCTGTCTCACAATGTGGCAGTTGTTAATTTATGTGCCACACGGCGGTTATTTATAAAATTATTTCTCGAGAAAAATATTAGAAAGGATATTAAGTTTCTTGAAATCTCCTGGACTTGATACGGGCTTTGTTCGACCTCCTAAAATAAAGCCAGACATGTCCTCCAGCTGCAGAAATTCAAGCTGTGGACGTCCACTTCCACACACAAACCCTGTCCATCAATGTCAGCTTCAAGTCAGACAGACCATAAACCTGTCAGAAAAAGAAACAAAGAAAGAAAGAAAGAAAAACAATGGGCTTCATCCTCAAACTTTTGTTTTGGTGGCTATGGAGCAGAATCAACAGTAAAAAATAAAAATAAAAAAATAAATAAATAACTCTAGGGCTGCAAGATGTTAGAAAAAAAGTGACATTGTGATTTTTTTTAAAACTCTCCGATATATATTATGATATGAAAAAGTACTTCCCACTTGTCGTCAGAGCGCCTCCATTTTGACGATGCTAATGCTAACTACTGAACGTCCAGTAACATTAGTGTCCTCCAGAAACGGCAAGAAATCAACAATGCCAGAGCGTTGTTGTACAGTTGGATGCAATCAAAAACGTGATCCTGCTAAGAGAATAGCCTTATATCAAGTGGTTGTCTGTAATTAACAGTCAAAACACTAACGACAGTGTTCCAACACCACATGAGGCTTTACAGTCTTAATTTTGGATCAGGTAAACTGCACTCCTGAAAGTAATTAAATGAGTTCTCTGCAAATATAGTTTGGTGTTGGAGTAAAATGTATGAATTTTCTGTTATCAATGAAATCCAGCAGGTTTGTGTGCACTAGCTAACATTAGCATTAGCATGTAGCACACTGAGTGGACAAACTACTATTGACATGTGGAAAATTATCTCATTAGTATTGGCCCTGAAAAGTAAATTTTTTTTTAATTAAAATATATATTTTCAAAAGTATTTTATTGTTGAAATGGAAAACCTATTTAGCATAGATGTCTTTAAAGTGTATTGTTGTGAAAACTGAGGCTAACCTAGGGCTACATTTGTAAAAACAAACAAAACTAAACAGAATTACATCAGAACTGATCTAAGAATAATTTAAAACTAAATTATTTTCATGGCTGACTACATGTGGGGGGAGGGGTCACGTGGGTGGGAATCATCCCCCATTATAACAGCTGTGTGATGCCGACGCAAACGGTCGTCATCTTTCTTGTAGCCAAAATTAAATAAAATTAATAAGTAAAAATAAATGAATAAAAATGCATTAATTAAATAAATAAACTACATATAAATAAATGAATAAATAAATATATTTGAAAAAAAATAAATGAATAATGATAAAATTAAATGAATAAATAAATAAAAATTCAAATTTCATAAAATAAAAATACAAAAGACTAAATACATAAATGAATTAAATAAAAATATATAAATAAATAAATGAATAACAATTTAAAAAATACAAAGAAAAAAATTCTACAAATAATGTGACTATCGCGCCCACGTACACTGTGATGTCGAGACTCTACCAACATATTGTGCAGCTCTCGTCGACTCTTCCAGGTTCTCCAGTGGCAAACGCCTCTGAGCAGAACTGCAGCATTTAGACACAATAACAGCGTGTTCCCCGTGCATCTGTATTCCAAAAATAGTCCGTCCCTACACCAGCGCTGACCTCCAGCAGAGCATGTCTTTGTTCGTGTATGCAGTCGTAGTAGCATGTTTGTATCTAATACCAGGTTCCAGATCTCGGCAGGATTTTAACTTTAACTCAACTGTGCTCTGGTCACTGCTTCTGTCACAGTGAGTGGGTAACTGGCACCCACTCCCCCCACTGGCCTTCTCACTCCATCATGTCATGTCTTCCTTATAGCACATGCTACAAATGCCACCCTTATCACACTTTCTTTTAACACATGGAGTCAGATATATCTGTGACAAATTACACCTTTCTTCACCTCTAAACCCACTCAGTGTAAATGCCTTTAAAAAAAACTGAAGACTATTCCTGTAGTCAGTACTGGAGGACAAATGAGAAGACTATTTTTAAAACTTAAAAAGACACTTAACCCTTAGACACCCTCTTCCATAAATCTGTCTAAAACGACTCCATGTTGAAATCATTGGTTTGTCATTGTGTCATGTTAACAATAATAATAATTTATTTTGTATTTTAGGCCAGAAAAGAATAATTTCATGTACGACTGAACCCATGTGATATCATGAATTATGTACAGATACCATGCCGCTTTTAATTGGCGTGTTATCTGTATGCATTATAGGGTTTGCAAGTGTATGTTCACACTGCATAAAATGTGAAATAATGTGATTAGCAGTTAGCGTTAGCGGTTTCAGATATGTAAATCGGAGATACATTGACCCAAGAGCTGCACAATATATTGTTTCAACATCGCAATATATATATATATACACATACATATATACGTCGCAGACACGTCGACTTCCATAGTACAAGTCGACTTGAATTTGGAGGAGTCGACAAGTTGCATGTTATTCTTTCTGTCTGTCTGTCTCTCTCTCTCTCTCTCTCTCTCTCTCTCTCTCTCGGTGCATAAACACAGTCAGAACTAAACAGGAAGTGGCTGCTACAGGTAAGACAGTTGTGGTGTGGTGACACACTCTCTTTTACTTCACCTTAGATGAAAAAAAAAACAACGTACAGCTATCTGAAGAGGCATTCGCTAGCTAATCTGCGTGATACTGTATAAGCAGGATCTGCTAGCTAACCTGAGTGAGCAGAAGTGCAGACAACGCGCCCCTTTTTTTCCATGATGTGGAAAAACATGATGTGAACAGTGTGGTGTGTGTCCTTAAACTTTTTACACTTAAAATGAAAAGTGAGGACCCGTGACAGACGTGTGGACAGTCCGGTTTTAGAGCCGTGGGTCCAGACAAAATGTGGACATGTGTTCACCTACTGATGTTCAGTTAAATTTAACAGAAAACTCTTTGCTAACATTTTGCCTTTGTTTTGTTGGGGTTAAAATGTCTTGTCAGTGGACATTGTTACCTCACAGTAAACTTTAATACAAGGTGCTCATTACTGGACAAATGGGTATTCGTGGTTTTTTGCTTTTTTTTTTAGCCGTGTCATCACGACAAGTCGACTCGACTTTATTGACGGATAAGTCACTTGACAAAAACTGAAGTTGTTAATGCCCTACTAAGCACCTAGGTCTTAAAAATGTCTTTCAAGCTTCTGAACTTCACCACATCGTGTATTATTGACAGCATCCATAGGTTGGATGACACCAACTAGTATTTGTCTGACACTAGTTTGGTGACGGTATCTGTTTTGTGGATTGAATGTCTTTGAAAAAAATTAAGTATAGAAAATGTCTAAGAAGGAATTACACTAAATAAAATGGATTAAACAGTAATAGTTAAAGTCATCCTTTCCAAAAACAAGCAGCAAAAAAAATTTAAATAAATTAAAAATTGGCAGTTACCTATTCCATGCTTCACTTTTTGAAACCACAGACCAATCGTGGGAGGATCAAGCTTCATCCAATGAATAATGATCAATTGTTTTTGGAAAGATGAACAATATGATAAACAATATATGACATTGTTCTCTGAAAAATAACAGAGCATCCATGAGGACATTCATTGCCAGTTTTTACCCAGTTCTGTATTTTAGTATTTTTGGGTCTGTCCCATTACTTCTTCCTGCTGCTGTTGATTAAATTTGGAGACATAAAAAATCTGAACCTTCTATTAACATTCTCTCCAGTGTTGGTTTCAAACCCCCTTGTGACATTTGTAAACATTCTATAAGTCGTCCCAGGAAACTGTTAACGTATTCAGCTCCAGTTCCCATTGTTGTTTGAAGTGAAACTCCTTCTGCTGCTGTTTCTATTTTTTTTATTTATTTATTTATTTATTTATTTTTACTTTTCTTTAAACCCAGTTGATAATTTAACCATCACCAGACTCTGGGTGTAGACCAGAGGTGGAAAGTAACTGAGTAAAAGTACTTCATTACTACTGTACTTAAGTAGATTTTTTCAGTATCTGTTCTTTATTTGAGTATTAATTTTTCTGTCAACTTTTTACTTTTACTCCCTACAGTTTTGTATAAATATCTATACTTTATACTCTTTACATTCTTAGACCAGACCCATTACTTTTACAAATTAAATAAATGTGACAGTATGAAAAATAAGTCACATCAGAGAGAAAATCAGTGGAAGAAAGAAACTGTGACTTTATATATTATAGTTTTATGGCTATTATCTCACAATTTTGACTTTTTATCTTATAATGTTTGACTTTTTAATTTCACAATTTAAACATTTTATCTCCCAATTTTGACTTTTTCTCTTAAAATTATGCATTTCTAAAATCTCCTTTGTATTTTTTCAAATCTCATGATGACTTCATCTCACTAAACTGAGTACAGTGACCCTTATCAAACACATTATCTCCACAGTAACTCACTTAAATACTTTATTTTAGATACTTTTGAAACTTTTCTGATTTTTCCCGATTAAATAAGTATTATTGCATTCATGACCCAAAAAAAAAATCTGTTTTACTTATGTACTTTATTACAATTGTACTTTTGTACTTTTACTTCAGTAAAGGAATTTAATCAGTACTTCTCCTTTTATTTTTCACACCAGCAGCTGTACTTCTACTTAAGTACAGACTGTGAGTACTTTGACCACCTCTGTCTAAAACAGATGTGTGTTGGAACATTTCAAAACTAGGGAAGCAACTCTGCACCGTGGAGTTTCATCTTTATAACCAGTCGATACTAGCAGTACTGATAGCGTCCTTTTTGAAGGGAAACTACAACACTTTCTCAAACTGACACCCCATACAGTACAGTCGAATGCAAGAGCAAACAACACTACATGGGTATGAATGAATATAGTGTAGTATGGTGTTCATTGTTTCCATCAACTTCAATGGATATTTCATGCTTTCTCTTTATTGTTGGATTATTTTAATTGTCATGAAAGAAATTGATGTTAAAAGCCATGACTTGTTGGTGTTTAAAAATGTCCAACCCACCACTCTAATTACAATCCCCACTGTATTTTAAAGACTGACCGCACATATAGTTTAAATATTACTGATTGTACTTTATTCAGTGTTAGAATTGGACTCCACAATTCCTTACCAACATTTAAAGTTTTATTACAAAGGTGTGTTTCAAGAATTCCTTATTGAACCTGAAAAAAAATTGTTCTGCTAACCCTTAGAGTTATAATAATTTAATTTTGGGGTTCATCGTGACACTAGTTGTGTTCATTTATGGATAAGTTTGACTCGAACAAACTTTCTGATATAATCCTTATGAAAAAATAAAATATCGGAATAAGAGAAAACCCTTGCGGACTTCAAATCTATCAGTTGGTTCTTTCTCTGAAGCATCCTTGTTGAAATTGCAATTATAAAAGCAGTGTTAAATGCGATGCTCGTGACATTTTCAATGCCTCTACGATGCGAGGAGTCGCACCAAAAACAGAGGCGGCAACAACTAAGTAACAAACCGTTCAAAAAAACAAATACAGTAAGATCACATTGTCCCGTTTGGGGCCCAGATCCCTCTCGAGTCACTTTATTTCTCTGAAACAGTATAACCTCAGAAACCACCAGGAAGAGAAGCTGGATGGCAGCTAATTGAGGAGGTCTGAGGTTGTGCCTGTGTTGTGTTCAGATACTCGTTCTGGATTTAATGAATACCGGTGGGCCTCCAAAGATTGCCTGAGTGTGCAGTCATGGAGGATAGGTGCTCATTCAACCATACAGCTCTGCAAGTGTATTGATGTTTTAGCAAAATGCACTATATATGTTTCTGTGAGACTACTGTATCAATGCTTTGTTTTTTTTTGTTTTTTTTTGTCTCCATGCAGAGCTAGGCTGTCCACTGTCAAACCCCAATTATCTGTTGATGAATTGCATAAATGAACACTCTTATTTTGGTAATTACTGCTGAGCCCAAACCATTTAGTAGTTGAGCTCTGCCTTTGGTTTTCGTCGGTTCCATGTGGTTTCTTAACTGACAAATGTGCCGTTTCCAGCATGGTCAGCTGTTCCATTAGCCCACTGTTATTGAGATTAATGTTGTTGTGATTGTTATTACCTGTGCAATTGTTGCTGGCTTAGAGTGAATTGAGGTGGAGGGGGCAGCACTGTGGAATTTAGCGCTAAGCCTCTGGGTGTTGTTGTTGGACTAATTCGACTAAACATTTGTGAAGAGGCTGTTTTGTTGTTAACCCCAACGGCAGATCTTGATACTCGCTCTGCGTCTCCCAACATGTAACACAGGTATCTTTATTTCTGCATCAGTGCCTGGTGGAGCGCTAGCGTCAGAAGGCGTAATTACTTAGATTCGGGGGTATTGTGCAGGCCAAAACTCTGGGGGGTTGTGCAATTAGAGCATGAGGGGAGTTTCCACTTGAAAGAAAGACAAATAGTGACACATCTTAAGCAATTCCGAAAATTAGACAATGTTGAAGGGATTATGTTAACATTTAACTCAATTCGTTTTTTGGTAACACTTTATAATACCCACACACAATTGACTATGTAATAACCATTTATTACCCATTTATAAATGGGTTGTTCATTATGTATTAACCATTTGTTACTTATTTAATGACTTGTAAAGGTTCATACTAGTGTAAATGTAAAATTAGATTATTTTTTTACCAACAGGTGCAGTGTTTGTATATCTGCGTTACAGGTAAACAAAGAAACAGTTGTAAACACTGCACCTGTTGGTTAAAAATAATCTAATTTTACATTTACACTAGTATGAACCTTTACAAGACATTAACAAATGGGTAACAAATGGTTAATACATAATGAACAACCCATTTATAAATGGGTAATAAATGGTTAATACATAGTCAATTATGTGTAGGTATTATAAAGTATTACCATTTTTTTGCAGATAAGTTATATTTCAATTCCGCTGTTTTAGGATAAATACCAAACTTCTGGAACTTTCACTCTTCCGACCTCAACACTTTTGAATCCCTTTTAAAAACTAATTTATTCAAGACTGCTTTTCATGTTTAATTACTTTTATTCTGTCTGTTTTATTGTGTGATTGATTGGTTTTCCATTGTTTTTTTTTTGTTTTGTTTTTTTATTATTATTATATTTGAATTTTTTTACTTTGCTGATTTCTACATTACAGAATTTTAAGAGACATGGATTCAATGGTACAATCCACATTTTTGGAGTAAAAAAAATCTGGCAGTTGAACCAAAAATGTGTGAAAGTATTGAATTTGTAGATGTCATTCTTTAACTTTCCCTCTGTGTCTGTTGAGGAATACTAACTGTCAGTTCAGTTCAGTGGGTGTTGAAGAGCGTATTTTAACACCTCTCCTGGAGTTCATGTTTAACTGCGGTGATGATCCATCAGTCATGTGACCAGTAGAGCCATGAGTTGTGTTTTTACCCTGTTAGCAAAAACAAAGGAGAATTTTTTTATTTTTTTTAATTGAGAAATGACCAACAAAAAAACATGTTGAATGGACATACTGTATGTGTATAGTATTGGCTGTTTTGTGCTCCTTTTTGTATTTTTAAAAACAACATCATAAGTGAAGGTAACTGGCCAAACAATGACATTTTCAAAACACAAGCATGAACTGTTCTAAGCTAACTTCCTGCCCAAATTTCACCCATGCCACATGATATAACGGACTGTTTTATATGTTTTGGGCTACACTATTGTTACCTTAAAGGTGGTTCAATTGTCAAATAAAAACAGCTGTAATCAGTATATTTCGCAGTAGTATTTATTCATAATAATAATCTATGAAAAAGGGTTTGGATTAACATTAGATGTGAGTTAATATTTAAATAATCTCCATTTCAGTGTTATATTTACTCTATATCCAATTAGAACTTGAACACATGAGGAGAAAAAGTTTGTTCACAGGAGCTTTGTCCTTTTACTTTTAATGCATCGTTATCATTTTAATTTTCTTCTGTTCTGTTTCTGTTTTTGTGTAAAACACCTTGAATTGTCCTGGACATGAAATGTGCTATACAAATACATTTGCCTTGCCTCAGAAAAAGTGGTTCAAAATCAAACTAAAATATAATAGTTACTTCTACTCAGCTCTGGGGTATATATACTAAAATTTAATTGTTTTTGACTCACAGGAAGTTTATTCCAAAATCCAAAATTTGCGATCCACATGTAAGTGAATATGCTGCCAGCCATAGATCTTCTGCTTACGGGGGTCTGGGTCCATTGGTCATTGCCTCAGGGTCCCCCAGTAGGACCTCCCTGAAACCCATCTAGTAGGCATCCTACCCAGAAGTCTTTGGGAGAACAGGGCCACATCAACTCTTTGGTTCTCATAAA
This sequence comes from Siphamia tubifer, assembly GCA_020466265.1. Classification (NCBI taxonomy): domain Eukaryota; kingdom Metazoa; phylum Chordata; class Actinopteri; order Kurtiformes; family Apogonidae; genus Siphamia; species Siphamia tubifer. Next base: position 46,868,361 of record CM035787.1, read on the forward strand.
CCACTTTTACACAAAAATCCCAGAAAAAATATATGATTATTTTCCTCCAATGATTGATTTCTGCACCGAGACAAAGCAGTAGCAAAGCTGAGACAGGCTGGACTTTTACACAGCGGTGGTGACACAGTGCAATATATCGTGTGAACTATAACTTGTACACCAGAGGACAGCAGTGTTACTGACCTCTCCAGAGTCGGCCCATCTTTTGTCATTCTTCAAATATTAGCTTGAATAAAATCCTCCACCCAAAGTGACAACAGCTCACAAATCTCTGCGTGTCCCCAGTTCAGCATCTTCCTGGTTGTGTTGATATGTTTGTTTTAAATCCCATTGACTTGTGGGTAACACACGCAATATGTCATTAAAACACGACCTTGGTTGCAGAACGAGAGGTGTTTTATCAAGTGTTCCGAAATTATGATTCCACCTTTATTATAGGTCTGTTCCTCCCTCCAGACGTGTTACAAAACCACCATACAAACAAATGATCCACCATTTTATTACCCTGTTTACATGGACGTTTTTATTCCTAGTTTAGTTCAGTTATTTTTATGTGACCAGTTCATCATAAAAATAAATAAATAAAAATAATAATAATAATATCATGCATTTCATTTACATTACTCAGTTCAATGTCCATTTTGACCATACGTTTTTAAAATTGAACCTCCACCATTATTGCAGGTGGTCTATTTTTGCAGCATTTACACATTTTTATCTATGGACATAAACTTTATAATGAAGGAGGAAAAAAACAAAAACAAATGAAGAGCTTCGTACCATATTTTATACATTTTAGTTTATTATGTATTTCATAGTTTAATTCCAAATACACATGAATTCCAATAAGATAAGATAAATAAGATGAGATAAGGTACGAAAAGGTGCAAAAAGGAAGTAAAACAGTGCAAATAATCATAGAAGTAAATAATGAAATTAAAAAGAAATAAAAAAACATAGGAATACTGTGTCTTATGTACAAAAGAACAGCTTTAGAGAAAAATAATAAATACAAATGTACAAATAAATAAATAAAATGTACTGTAAAAGTAGCTGTGGTTGAAAGTCTTACCACTGGTTCGTATGCTCTCTGTGGAAATAAAGTGGGGGTTTTTCCCTGCATGTTTTCAAAACAAGCGATGGCACAAAACCTAGCTGGATGCTACTCTGGGATGGTAAACACACACAGAGCGAGAGGGGAGGAGGGAGGGTTCCTTCACGCATTCTGAGCCAATCAGAGACGCCTCATGGACATGTATGAGGAAGTACCAGTAAACTGTGTTGTTTGACCTCAAATCAAATCAAATTTTCAACTGTGAAAAAACAGGTTGAAACAAAGTAATCCAGAGGTTTTTTTAGTTTTAATAGAACCAACACACAATGCATTCAATAACAATGGAGAAGACAGTGATATTAATGAAATAACCATGGAATGAGTCATTTCAAAGATAGAAGATAAAAGAGAAACAGTTTTTCAGATAAAATATTAATTATTAGTTTAAGTTGTTAGGTTATTATAAATTAGTTTGCATGTTATTGTTTAATTAGTGGTATATATTAATGTGTTATGTATGTAAAATTAATAAAAACAAAACAAAAATCATGAAAACTAAAAATGTTTATTTTATTTCTCTTAAGACATTCCTGGTTCATGTTGTTCACATTTTTTAAATGGATAATTTGTAAATGCAAACATTTCTCCACTGTTATTATTAAACTAGTCTAGCCTGTATGAGATTATATTGGCCTGTATGTGAACCCTGAACTAAAATGAGTTTGAAACCCTTGTTGTCGACTGATTTCATTATAAAGGACTTGGCATGTTTTTCTGTAAAAAAATAAAATCCTGGTGTTGATGCTTCAGAGTTCATTGCCTCTTTTGCTGCTCAACAGCAGTGGGAATGGAAAGCTGCTCCTCCATGTGTAAGCCAACAAAATCTCACTGGTTTCTGTGTTGTGTGTTGCAGTTTTTTGTTTTTTTTTTACAGTCGTAGGCGTCTTGCGAATACTTCTACAGGTATTTATTTTATTATTACGGTGTATGAAGAAGATGCTTTTTGGGACACAGGGAATTATTCTGTTTTTGCTGCAATACAGCGAGTGGGCACTGGGGGAATTGGCAGCACGTTATCCAGATCTTCATATATATGTGTGTGTGTGATATAATACCAGATTCATCCTGCAGCTTTTGGGAGAAAATAATCGACTTTTTCAAGGTGTGAGCTGAAAAAATAATAGAATGCATTTGACCTACAATATGTTTACTTCAATTTAACCCAGGAAGTCTCCTTAGGATTAAAAATGTCTATAAGACTCTGTTTGGACCAAGACCAGAAGGAGCACACTTCACAGGGTCAGACATCTAAACATGCGGTTAACCCTTGTGTCTTTACCCTTGAGCAAAGTACTGATGAAGATGTGGCGATGATTCCCAACGGACATCAAAGTGCAATCCACTGCTCCTGATGTGCTAAGAGCTAATGCTAGATTTAGGTGTTTTCTGTATTAGGTAAAATGCTGAAAGTGAACTTCCCTAATACACAAGGTGACCTTTAACCTTCAAAACTATATCACACCATGTTTTCCTTTTCTTCTACAGTTGATCCACAAAGACCCAAATAGACTAGGGATGTGACTGTTGACACTATTCGGAGTTCGCTCGAAATTATTCAAATATTATTCGAAAATTGAAGGTGTTTCCGCGAAAAGAGGTAACCAAACGTTTTACTGAATAAACAAGAATATTACAAATCACACACACTAACCTTTCAACTCAGAACTGCAGTCACTTGTAAAATGCCAGATGTTTGTGTTGTGTATTTTGTTGTTGTTGTTTATTTTGTTTTTTGTTTTGGTCCATGGTAAATGTGTGTAGCTAGATTTATTTTATGTTTACCTGCCTATGGACAGCGGATGAAAATTAGCAGCTATGCTAACTCCGGCGTCTTTACATTTTGTATTCTTTACTAATTTTCATTAAGATACAATGTCCCTATCAAATAATCAAATAAATAAAAATAAAATAAACCTGTTGATTTTCCCTGAGCAATTCATTTCATCTTCTGCTTGAAACAAGTCAAGATTTTAATTTTTAAATTGCGATAACCGCAGCCAAGGCTATATTTCATTTAACTGTGTGAACTGGGTGAAACTGTTGATTTCAGCTACAATGTCAAATGGATTCAGCAACAATAGTCACATGAATCTAAGCTAGGTTTTTATTCCAAAAATTTTGCACGTCCACATGTTCGGGCAGCTGAACATGTGGACCGCACAATTAATCCGGCCGCTGACAACATGTGCTCTGACTGCACAGACCTTGCGAGCACAGAGAGGTACGTACGCCCTCTGCTTGGTTTCTATTATTGGAGCATTTTTCTCTTACAGCACATGTCTGTTGCATTTGTTTTATGTGTTTGTGGTTGTTCATCTTTATTGTGTTTGGAGCGTTTGTCGATGTGGTGTGTTTGCCCCTGTCAACCACCGTATAATGCAAATCAACACAACATTCTTTCCAAGTGAAACACAATACAAGTAATTCAACATTCAAAATAAGTTTTCTATATTCGAGCGTGTCACGAATATTCGAAGATCATGTCCCATCCCTAAAAATACCTGTTGATCCCCTAAATCCAGGGGTCCTCAATCCTGGTCAATCAAATGTTACTATCCTGCATATTTTAGATGTATCCCTCTTCCAACACACCTGACACTCATAATTAATCTTCTGCAGAGTTTGATGAGAGGTTTATCATTTAAATCAGGTGTGTTGGAAGGAGGGTATATCGAAAATATGCAGGATAGTAGTTTTTGAGAACAGGGATTGAGCACCCCTGCCCTAATCCTATCAGGGATGCACGGGTCGACCCGCTACCGACCGCTTTTTTAATGAAACCACCCGCGGCTCAGACTGCATAAATATATTTGAAAAGAACACGGACCCGAACCGCTTCTCAATCCACAGTTTAAAAATGTAACCAATGGTCTTTATGAACATCAAATGACCTTACTCACATACCTGCATTTATTTCCATGTTAAAATACGATGTCATTAGGGTCAGAAACCTGTAACATCTAAAAAGACATTTAAACCTGGGTTCCATGAGAAAAAAAACCCACTGGGAGCTGCTCATCTTCTTTAAAACATTTCAGTGAATGTGTCCCAAACGTTATTTTTTTGTTTGTATGTTACCGGAGCCTCCACTCTCCTAACTTGACTTTCTCTGTTGCTCTCTTCATACTCTAGGATACTGACGATGTTATATGTCACCTTCACGGACATTTAGTTAATGAAGCGTATTTACCAGGTTATTTAGATGTTTATCTCAAATGACAATATAATTAAAAATATTTTTTAATGACCCATTACTGCGGATGATCTTTTAAAAAAAAATCTAAACCATTATCTTAAAACAGTTAAATTTGACCCAAAATAAATAACTAAAAGGGTAAAAAATATGGTGTTTGAGGCTATTTTTCTAAAGCACTTTTATTTTTATTCCCAGATTTATTTATTTTTTTAATTTTCTACTTGTATTAATCCTGCTTCTCCAACTTTGAGTACAAACATGAATTAAATGACCATAATCAGTCAATTAGACCTAAACAGTACAACAGTGAGAAACACCCAAAGAGTGAACGAGCTAAAACTATCCAAACTGCAATGACAGGTTTTAATGACTTAACATCTGGGAACTGCCCCAAAAATAATAATGGGTCTTTATGGATTAAGTACAATTAAAATAGACTTTTTAGAGGTAAGAGTATTTGATTGTCACCCTTTGTTCAGGAGAGTAATCTATTGCATTGTGTAACTTTCTCTTTCACTGCAAACTTTCTTGCTGAAGCTACACATACCAGAGTGATCATAGATTGTGGATAAATAGCTCTGTTAACACGGAGCAGCAGCGCCCGGAGCGTGGGTGAAACATGTGCCCTAATAGATGGGTGGTGATATACATAATATTTCAGTTTTGACAGGAAATCTGTTCTTAAGTTGCCGTGACAGCCACTCAAAATCCTGCCAGAAAGCTATCAAATGGAATGGATTATTCCCTGCGTTCCCTGTCTACAAACCAAACTGAGCGGGCCCTGACACACTTCCTCTGGCAGTGGCTTGTGGGCTGGCATTCCGCCAAGGAACAAAAGCCCCAGCTTGGCAGTGCCATGTGATGGAACAACATGAACATCTTTATAAACCACCACCACCACCCTCCTCCTCCTCCTCCTCCTCCTCCTCCTCTTGCTCAACCTTCAAACTTGTACAGGTAAGAGAAACTCGTCAGCGTGAAGTCACAGATGCTGACGAGTCCACATTTAAGTGGGTGTAAAAGCACAGCTGCTTATTGTGCTTGGTCCCGGAGTGAAGCATCCCAATTAATGAACTCATGATCCTTCCTTCCTGGTAAATTTAGATGAATGCCGCCGCCGCTTCTCGCTCTCGGAAATTGCTTAACGTCTCCTAATATCAGTGTATCAACATCTGCATGTGAAGTCACTGAGGGGCTCTCAGCCTCGTGCACTATTTAGTTTTGCCTCCTCCGGAGATATCGGCTCCTCTCACTATTCAGGGCAGCATCCTCATTCACCGTGTTGTCTTTATTTAACACGTTCAGTCATCGGCTATATGAGACAATTTCATTAACGTTTGATGAGCTGCAGACTTTTGATAAGACTTGGGCTTCAGTTCGACTGCATTCACGTCAGTTGGTGGATAACAGAATGTAGTTTGCACACAGGGCTCACGGAAGGCATCAGCAAAATAAATAAAACACTATATAAATAATAAAAGAAGTGAAAAATCATCACACGCAAACCAGTGTTCTTTAAAAAATTACTACGCAGCATACTTAAACAAGCCCGGAACATGTTAAAATGAAGCGATCTCCAACAGCGACTGGTTCTTTTAGTCTTGTATTAACACCTAAATTGGCACCCAGGGGCTGTCAGTGCTGGAGAAAATAGCATTAGCTTTCTTCACCACATGCTCCTCCAAGACTTACTTACTCCAATAAATATACTGGCGATTTTCACCAAGTTTTTTTTTTTTTTTTCTTAGTTCTTTTTTTTTCTCCTCAATCTGTTATTCCAAGGAAAAGCAGCCAAAACAAAAGCCAGGACCACTTATCAAATTTAAATCAAACTAATTCATCACTGCCCCTGTCTTTCACAGGTGGTGGAGTGAAGACATTAAGCACAAATGTGATTTTAAAAAGAAGAAGAAGAAGAGACAAAAAAAAAAAAAGATTTCTATATGGTTACGAACCCAAGGGACTGGAAGCAAATGAAACAAGCCATTATAACGGGACACCACTGACCCACATTTGGTGAAATCTGTCAGCGACAAAGCCAGACGCGTTTCACACTGATGTCATTTAACTTGATGCAAGCAAAATGACACGAGGCAAGGGGTTGATTTTTTTTTTTTTTTCACCCGCTGTAATTTGCCGCACGTTTTATTCATCCCCTAGAATATTATTCAGCCCATTCTGGTGTCTACTCAATTAAATTTCCGTTTTTATTTTAATTTTTATTTATTTTTTTTATCTCTCCAACTTAAAAGCCTTTCTCTCAACTTTCATGAACCGTATTTTCTCTCCATCTTTACCATCTCCCTCGTGTAATTTTCACCGCCTGTCTATGGTGAATGAGTTTGTCCGAAGCCATTGAAGGTGTGTAATGTTTTTCAGACAGTCTATTTAGTTTGCATTTTATCTCTATCTTTATGTCTCCTTATCCTCACCCAACCCCTTCCTTTTCTTTCTCCCTTTTTTCTCTTTCTTCACTTAATGGGCATGCAGAGTGTGAGCGGCATGGCTTAGCAGCTCTTCATCAGTTCAACGGCCATTAAATGTTACTGAGGTTCAATCACAGGGCAGTGGAAGCAGAAATGTTATGGAGCGAGAGGCGAGCATGACTGTACTTAGAGCTCAGAGGATGAGATGGGGAGGACACTTATCTGGGTTTCTCTTTTGTCCTGGCTGTGTAATGCTTCTATTGATACGAGGTTATGTGAAATGCATGTTAATGAGTACGTGTTTGCTCAAACATGCTTTAATAATATATCACATTTGCTACATGAGTTTTGAAGCCATTTATATGATGAGTGTGATGGTTTCTATCTTTGCACTGGGGGAAAAAAAAATCGAAATATCTCGAAGGAATTGTTTACATGAGGATAATGGCGTCTAAAAATAACAAGTGGAACAAGTGAAAACTATCTTCAGAACATTTAATTAAAGGAGACCTATTATGCCGATGTGTTTTTTTCTACATATATGTAATGTTTTAATGTCGTATAAACTCAGTTACTTCAGTTAAAGGTTCCAAACATGAGCTATAGCGTTTATGCCTTAATCCTGCAACATGGTTTCCTGCAACTCTAAACAGGTGAGGTGTGTACAAAACCTGAGGGCAGGTGGAAGCATCTAATTGGGACGAACCATCCCCAAAACATGCCCATAGTTCAAACTCACCGGCAGTTACGTAAAACTTACCAAACTGACACTTCTTGGTCCATTCTCCTCGGCTGTGGTGGATTTTCGTCTTGTCTTTCATTGGCTCGCTCGCTCGTCATCTGAACCCGCTTTATCCTCACTAGGGTCACGGGGGTCACTGGGGGTCTAATCCAGCTACATTGGGTGAAGGCGGGGTACACCCTGTATGAGTCTCCACTTCATCTCAGGGCTGAACATATTTAGACAAACAATCACTGTCACATTCACACCTATGGATAATTTAGATTAACTAATTAACCTATCAGTGCATGTGTTTGGATGGTGGGAGGAGCCAGAGTACCTGGAGAAAACCCACACAGACACGAGGAGAACATGCAAACTCCACACATATTTGAATCAGGGTCCTTCTTGCTGTGAGGCACGAGTGCTAACCACAAGCCCTAATATTGGAAACACAACTAGGTGTGTCTTGTCATGTGACAATGTGACATTATTTAATGGTGAGAGGCCAGGGTAAAAGACAGCAAAAAAAAAAAAAAGCTCCTAAAAGAGATGAAATAATGTCTCATTTAGTTTTTGTCAACAAAAAGTAAGACATTTGATCAATGTTTTTTATTTATTAAGACACATTTAATCTCATTTCTATTCATCATAAATATTACATTTACTATAGTTATCGTCACTAGACCAACATTTATGTCTAGTCTGATCTCATTTTTCTCACGTTGTGAAATTTCCCATTCAGAATTGACATTTTAGAAACATTTCCCACCCATGCTATTACACATTTCATTTACTGAACAATTGAAAGTGCTTTACATAAAACATATTATTCATAAAAATAGATTTAAGATGAGAAAAAAATTTAATTAAAATATACTAATTATATTAAAAACATTAAGACTAAAATGAAAACGAACATTAAAATAATCCATAACATGTTGATTTTTAAGTGCATTTAAAAGACATTATTTAAGTATTTAAGAGAAAGTTGCAATAAATAATGTTTTCAGGCCTGATTTAAATGAGTAGTGGAAGTGTAGAGAATCCACTCTATTTATGCAGGAATGAATATAAATAAATCTCTGCAGCACCTGGAGGGTTCAAATTCAAACTTTCTGAACTATTATACATGAGCCGAAGAGTAACAAAAGTCTGTTTAGATAAATATGAGCTCTTTAGTGGTTTAGGATAAATTACATGTAGGATCTTGTGGTAAAAACCCAGCTTTAGCTCTGTTAGCGCTCCTAAATATTTCTATAGATTAAAAGTATAAATGTTATTTGTTCAAGCCGCCTGGTATTCCTGAAGCTAACTAGTGTACATGTATAGCCAAATTAAAATTGCATGACAAGAACATGTTCTTGCATCTACTGAGGGCAATTGTTGGCTTAGTAGTGATGAATAATTAATGACAATTAAGCTGTTTGTATAGTTTGGTGATATTTCACAGCTAAGCACGGCTGTTTTTCCACGATACTGCGGTTGCTTTTGCAGAATACTTGACGCTCTTTTTACTTGTTTAACAAAAGTTTTGAAGAACGATGACAAAAATCCACTGGCGATGATCACAAGGGGACTGTTGTGTCCCAGATATTCCATCTGTTTCTATTTTGATGGGTTGTTAGGTTTATCAGGATAATTTAACAGATGCTTTGAACCCCACTGTAAACAAAAATGGTTAACACCCGTACAAATATTCCCTCCAGTGGTTCCTTCTTGGTCTAAAACATTGCATCATCGATCTTAGTCAAAGTGGTTACAGGTTAGGATAGCATTTATTTTCCTAATAAACTGTTTTAAAGAAAAGAATAGAAAACAATAGAATAGAAAAGCTGTTATCATGGCGTATTTTTGTAACTCGTAATGTAATAACATCTCATGATGTAATAATTTAAATGGAATAAAAGTTCATAATGTAATAATTGAGTTATAATATTATAAAATCATGAGCGCATAATGTAATAATGTAATAATTAGTACACTATGAGCTCAGCTATATAGTAACTCACTGACCTGTACTGTGAGAAAAGGAGCATTATCATTATTTTTTTAACCTTTGCCATTACTGTAAGGGTGAAAGGTTAACTATGGTTAATTAATGCTTTTGAAGCAATCCTTTAGTTTAGTTTACATGTTATTTCATTAATATCGCTGTGTTCACCATTGTTATTAAATCCATTGTGTGTTGGTTCTGTTTAAAAAAAAAAAGACTTGAGGTCGAACAACAGAGTTTACCGCTTATTCCTCATACATGTCCACGATGTGGTGATGATTGGCTCAGAGAATGAATGCATGAAGGACCCCCCCCCCTCTGTGTGTTTTTTAGGGCTGAGATGATATGCTTTTATGCTGATCGGATTCTTTTTGGGTGCCGATTGGGTTTAAATTGCGATTTTTCATTATTCCAGATTTTTCGCTTGCCTTTTTAACACCAGACCAGGTGAAAAAGATGAATGATGATGCCTACAGATCATATCAGGAGCCATATTTCCCAAAAAATGCACATCATATGCAAGTTAGTTCATATTTATTCAGCAGTAATATATTTGCACCAGACTTTGGGAAGTAAACTGCTACATTTATCTGCACACAATACAAATAGGAGCCTTTAAATGAACATACTTCATAATAAAGTGTTCTTTAAAGTGTCCATGTCCAGCTCTGCTCTTCCCTTCTGTTAGAAAGACCACACACTTTAATTCGTGTTGATTGTTTAACTATATTTATTCAGGGACAGATATCCTGTGCTGTTGAACCCACCAGAGATATTACGACGGTACTTAATGCAACACCTACATGTTTAAAATTAGCCGCTGTGTTGTTGCTAATCCATTGTCAAATTTTTCCCAAAATGAATCATTTAAATATGATTAATTTTAATGATAAAATTGATTTTTGAACCAAAAAAAATCGACTTAAAGATCGGAAAACAAAAAAATCTCGATACATATGTGAATGGATTTTTTTTCTTCCACCACTAGCGTTGACCATCCCAGAGTAGCATCCAGCTAGGTTTCATGCCATTGCTTATATTGAAAACATGCAGGAGAAAAATGACACTTTATTTCCACAGAGAGCACATAATCCAGTTTGATCCGCCATTTTTTTCAAGTTTGTGTAGCTACTGTGGTGCCATCTTCTCTTGTAGATGCTAATGCTAATGCTACTTCAGATTCGCTGCATTGGGGGACAGGCTTAACCCTACGTGGGTGACGCTAAAGTCCACGTGAGGTATTGAGGGCATGGTTTTTGTGAGTGGCTCGTTTCTCTGTGTTGTTTTCTATTAATGGGAAACACAGCCAGTGGAGGGGACACACCACGCAACAAACATAGCATGGGTTGGTAACTCGGGGTAATCCATCAGATTCCAAAAGGAGCATGGAAAAGTGTTTTTAGTGGAATTACACCTTTAAGTCATTGATACATTATGAGCTTTTTTTTTACATTATGCGTCGCTACACATGTCCAATGAATTTAAGGAGTGCTAATAGCAATATTGAAAAACACCAGTACTACAGAAATAAGTACATCAAATATAAAATGAGAAAAAATGAAAAATAAGATTAGAAAATATTTTAGAAATAAAAATATAAGCGTTAAAAAAAGAGTATAAGTTAATAGAATGAAATAAAATATGAATATTTGAAATCAACAGTACTGATGAGAGTGTATTTCCTATAAAATAAAACCTATGAACCAGGTTTATATAAAATAGAGTATTTATTTTTAATGACTTTTGCTTGTTATTGTTACATGATGTGTTACATCTCTATAATTTCCAGCTCCCCACTCTTGTGGTTTTGTTCTATTTTCCCAATAAGCTGCTTATTTTATTGATTAAAAGGAACATTTCACATATATTATCATGTATATGCGTATATATACTCACTGTCCACTTCATTAGGTACCCCATGCTCGTACCAGGTTGGATCCCTTTAACCTTCTCATTCAGTCCAAAGACGTTTTGCTTCATTAGATCCTGCAGATTCATGTTTGATTTTAATAGTGGGCTGGACATCATTAATCATTTGTAAAGAAAACGTAAACACTCAAAATACCTCAGTAATTTTCTTTCTGTAGATTACGTCTATGTTCCTCCGAGTGGTTGCTTTATTTATTTATTTATTTATTTATTTTAATGTTTTTATAGTGATAGTTAATGAGACAGTCAGTGAAACGGAGGGAAAAACAACAATGAATAAAGACATATTGAGCAAGTGAAAAAAACCAACATCATATTACAATGGAACATCTAATAAATGTAAAGAGCAACTGCACAATATGGATTGATGAGGGATGGTAGAGAAAAAGGGAAGGAGTGATGCATAAAAGGGGAGAGAGATAAAGGGAGAACAAATTATTAAAATAATGACCATGATATTGACAAAACAATATATAGTAATTAATGCTAGTAGTCTAATTTGTGATTACGGTGCCAGAAGCAGCCGCAAACAACAGGACAAATGGGTTAAATAATTGAATCTTTATAATAACTTATATCAATTCATATCAATTACAGTTTATATTCATTCATTTAATTTAATGTGATTATGGGGGATTGGAGCCAAGAATATAGAGCTGAGGAGGGGAGGGCAACATCACACACAACCAATAAAGACCCCAAACATCCACTGGTGTAAATGTTAAATACATTGTTGATAGACTAATGCTATTAATATATGTAAATATTTTCTGTAAAATACAGCTATTTGTATTTTCATGGTCATCAGATATGACCCATTTGGACGTTCAGTGCTGCCATAGTTACCATGGAAACACTGTCATCTTTTACAACATTCACTAGTAAAACCCATAGAGTTCAGTTAATGATAGTGGATGGACACAGTTTACATTAAATGAACAAAAAATGCTTAAATATGGACTGAATAAATAATAACTTGAATAAATGAGCACAAAATGTACAAAATTGATCAAAAACAGTTAATTAAATAAAATTATTAAATAAAATAAAACCATGTTCTATAACATTGATTCACCAGTTAATTAGGCATTTGGTTATAAACCTCATATGTATTCACATCTACAAGTTTATAATAATGTGCACTGTATTGTCACTGCTAAATAAACTACAAATAAAAGAAGAAATAAAATAAAACTCATTGAATTATGTTCATTTAATGACAGATTTTGTAGAAAAGGTCCCCGGTTTTTCTGTTTTCTCTGTTTTTGACATAATAACCCTCGAATTGAATCTGCGTTTTAATGAACATCTGTGATCAGGGGAAAAAAAATTAGATTTTCACTGTGGAAAAAAAAGCTAAATAAAGAAAATACTATTGAAATCTTGAGAAATGACTTAAGATATGTTCGATATGGAGAATAATTATTCATTTTGGAGTTACCACAAAAGTAACACTGTGTCTTTGTAGGTTAAATAAAAGTAAAATAAATAAATAAATAGACATATTGCCTCAACAGCATCACACACTCACTGCTAATTTGTCACCTTCACATCCATGATGTCAATTTCCTGTTTGACCACATCCCAAAGGAGATCTGCAGGATTGAGATCTAGTGATGGTGGAGATGGTTTAAGCACAGTGCACAGTGTCGTTGAGGAAAACCGTTTTAGATGATGTGAGCTTTGTGACCAGACGTGTTATCTGTCTGGAAGTAGCCATCACAACAAAGGTGTCCTCTGTGGTCATAAAGGGACGGATGTGATCAAAAGTAACCAGGCTGTGGTGGTTAAGCAATGTTTAACTGGTGTGAACAGGCCTAAAGAAAAAGAAACAGAACCAAACTGTTAATACATTGGAGGATGAAGCCATGCTTTCATGTTGTTTACACCAATTTATCATCTCAAGTCGTGGTACATTTTCAGATCTGTTCGACCCAGCTACATTTTCTTTTGTTTTTTGGTGAGATTGTACATTATACTTTGTCACCACTGTAGCGTAAAAAAACAACAACAAAAAACACCAAAAATAATGGTCAGAAAACTGGATAAATATAGTGTATTTATCCCCAAACTTCTGTAATTTACTCCCCATAACCCTGACTGTTTAGACCCCAACACTTATAAAATCCTTTTAAAAGTTAATTTATTTAACATTGCTTTTAATGTTTGATTACTTTTATTCAGACTGTTTTTAATGTATTTTTATTGTAGTTGGCTTTTATTGTACTATTGTACTATTTGAGTAGCATGTAAAACGCTATACAAATAAAATGTATTGTTATCTATTTATTATGCAACAAATAATGTCTCCTCATCACTGCTGGTTTTTGAACTTGGTGTAAATAATAAAAAAAAATCACTTTAACATTGAAGTCTCATTGTCCGAGCCATCAATACCATCCTTAAAAAAAAACAAAAAACGTGACATTTGGGGCCAGGAACCTCTCCTCTCAGCTCTGCTACTGGACATGTACAGCAATGGTGAATAAACGGTTCTTCTGTGAAACCATCCATTGGTTTAATGTAAAAACGTCATGACAACACGTGCTCTGATGTTCTTCTCATGCCTTTAGCGAGGTACTACACATGCGCAGTGTCAAAATATCCCCTTAAATAAGTTTTACCCCCTCCCACTCCTTTTCAAAAGCCATGTTTTGTTGTGTTTTTCATGTACATGTTCTTTTTTTTTTTGTTTCTTCTTCTCGTATTTTCACTCGTGGGGGGAACAGAGTGAGATTGTTTTGTTTGTTGCATATTCAAAATAAATGAAACTGAACTGTTGTACTGTAACTGTTACATTCAGAGACAGGCTGGCATGAAATGGATAGAAAAATACTTTGTGAGGAGACCATAATATTTAATCTAGGGAAGGATATTCAAGCTTCTTTACAAAAAAAAAAATCCCCAAAAACAAGATAAATCTATTTCCTGTACTTTCTTTCTTTGGAAACAATGAGCCAGGCCACCACTGACATAAATAAAATAATAATAAAAAGAGGATGGGTGGATGGTCTGTTTGTTCTTTTAAGAAAATGGAAAAACAACTGACAAAAAAAAAACAAAAAACATCAACTGCACAAAATATATTTGTGCTAAAAATATGCTGTGGGTTATGAAGGAAAATCAAGGTTGAACAGAAAATATCCCAAATACCTCCAGCACTCCTAGCGTTCATGGACACTGAAATAATACAAAAGACAAATTTACACTTTATCCAATTCACTCATTCACTGCCAGGTCTGGTCAGTGGATACAATATGTGGAACACCAAATATGAACCCAATAAACTGGCACGAAAACTCAATGAGAGGCATTACAGACTGTGACCAAACACTTGCCGGAGTCACTACGGCGTCTTCCTTTTCTGCTCTGCATGACACGCCGCTCATAAAGAAGATAACGCAACCAAACACAATCGTACAAACACTCAACCAGCTCCGGTAGCAGGCAGTTAATCAGAGCTACAAATCTCTGCAGCTATGGGCGATAACGTGGGCCAACTAATGATGTTAAATCTGGCTCCAGCTGCCTGTCTGTCTGTCTGCCTGTCTGTCTGTCTACATTACTGGAGCAAATCATCTTTTTCCCAGACAGGTTACCTCAACCTGACTGGTGCAGGTGTTGGATATGTGCAGCATTAAACACTGTGGGCTGGATTTGTATACAGTGATTTGGGCAATTTTCTACATATGTTTGTGGTATCAATATGTTTATATAAAGCAGGAGATCTTACACTTTTTCTGCTTTAAACTAAAAAAATACATTTGGTATCTTCCCACAACTAAACATTCAGAAAAAACTTTTTAAAAAAATCATCATAAATTGCTATAACATACAATGATAAACACATTAAAAAAGATTATATAATATTGTGACAGGCATATACATCCAGGATAAGCTCTCTCAATAGATAGATAGATAGATAGATAGATAGATAGATAGATAGATAGATAGATAGATAGATAGATAGATAGATAGATGGATGGATGGATGGATGGATGGATGGATAGATGGATGGATAGATAGATAGATGTATGTATGTTGGGGGATGGGTTGATAATGAGACTTTGGGAAAGGTTCAGTGTGTGTATGTGTACATTTTGTTGATTATTTTTTTTAGTTTGATTAGTTTTTCTTTCTGTTGATGTTGTTTTGTCAAATTTTTCCATAATTTCACATAGTTTTCTTCAGTAAATTTGCCATAAAAGCTTTTTTTTCCCCTGAAAATGTAGTTTTTCCTGCTGTCTGCATTTAAGATTGTAATCTGGATACATCAACACATGGATGAGGATTTTTACACTGGACTTTACCTCATTATATGTGTATCATAACACAAATGATTTTATTTCTAAATATTCACATGATCAGTTTTATCCTCAAAAGGAGCTTCTTAATACATCTCAGTTAAACAGCTGTTTGCTCAGGCTCTGATTGTCTATCTCTGTCAGCGTAGGTCATAATATATTTGCCTGTAATGTTGTTTTTAAATCTTTGTTAGAAAATGCTCCAGTAGTTTCTTCATTAATGTTTTTTTGCAAGTTGATTAGACAATGTGCGGGATACCTCTTTTCTTCTATACTGCTCAGAAGGTAAAAAAAAATAAATCACTTTTTTTTATCATTCATCCAACACCCCACAGCAGCCCCTGTAGATAAAACAGTGATATTTTTCATCTTGAGAAACAAATATAACTTACTGCCACAGGGTATTTAATTATTTTTGAAAGAATGAATATTAACATCGTAACTTTTGCAGAGGAAGTTTGCCCTTTAGAGATTACTCACAGAAATTCCACATGTTAATTAAGTGAGAAATCGCATTAATAAATTCCTTCACAGCCTTTGCTGCATTAATAAGACAACTGTGGACACAAGAAAAGACAAGGTGAGATTACACAGTTGACAGCAGCAAATACAAAAATTAAGTGCAGAAAAGACAGCAAATATAAAGAGAAACAAACATTTATATACTTTATATATTTTAATCTAATGATACTGACTTATTTACAATGTATTAGCATATGCACATGGAGATGATAGTTGACTAACAGAGACATAAATCATTGTTTTCATTTAATTTTTTTTCCCTTTACGTGGCTCATATTCAGCTAAACCCATTTTTTTTTGTCTTGGTTTTTTTTTTATTTGTGTATTTGAACCCTAATAGTTCATAGAAATAAATTTGAACTCCCCAGGTGCTGTGAAGCTATCTTTATATAGCCTGGGCCCGTCCATCGTAGTTTGACGCAACACAGGCCGACTGTGGCTCAGTTGGTAGACCGGGTCATCCAAGGATTGAAGCATTAGCATCCTGGCTCTGGCTGTCAAAGTGTCCTTGGGCAAGACACTGAACCCTGACTTAGGCCCCCAGTAGGACTGACAGAAACCTACTGGTGTATGAGTGTGTGTGTGAATGGGTGAATGTGAAGCTAATGTAAAGCGCCTTAAGTACCGTGAAGGTGGAAAAGCGCTATATAAGTGCAGAACATTTTGATGGTGTTACAACTAGTTTAGCCAGGCACAGCTTTCCAAACTCTGGAGAAATCGTGGACTCCACCCTCATTGTCAGGAGCCAATCAGCATTGAGCATCTTCAGCAGCTCTGGGTAGAGTTGTATATGGAAGAGCTTCATTGATTGTGAGCCTTAGACACAGCTGTCGATGCTGTATATATAGATGACGTTGAAAACAGAGCAGAGAGCAACGCTGGAGGCATTTATTAAAAGTAAAGATGTTTTCGTCTTGCTCCCGACCAGCTTTGGTAAGAGTTTAATCTACCAGTTAGCCCCACTGGCTACGCTAGGGAAGAGAGCGATGTGATTGGTTTAAGCTTCGACGCTACCTTTTCTGACTTCAACGAGTAATAAACTGAAGCATTTGAGGTAGGCAGGTTAACCATGCACTTTGCTAAACAGTTTGCCTTAACATTGTTAGCTAGACCTAATTAGTTCGCAGAACATTGGAAAGTCGTGACAACCAGGCAAACCTTTATATTCATGTGGGCATGGATTGAAGTGGATTTCTACAACCAGTTTTAAATCCTTCTTAATTTGTTATGTTTTATAACCAGTTGTATCATGACAATTGCACTTATAAGGTCAGGACTTGTGATGAATATTTCTTAGCGTACGACGTAATTTGCTGTTTGAACATTTGCTCCTGGTTACCGGAAGTAAGGAGTTTTACACCTTCTGCCTGCAAGACCTTCCTAAACTCGCCATTTGCGACGTGCACTGTATCATCAAAGGCTCTTCCAAGACCCCTACGTCAAAACTGAACAAGAGATTTAAATTGTACGTCTGGTCGTATATACACCAATATGAAGGATTTGTGGCTAATTTTAAGCTAGCACCAGTATAGCTAACTAACGGTAGCGATTTGTGACCACATAAACGTGTGTTCATTTATTTTTGTTATACATTCAATGAAACAATACGTGTAATGTGGTCTATACATGTATGTGCTTAATGTCTTATTGTTTTCATGTGTCAAATAAGGACAGGGCTACGTCTGAGATCGTAGTGCAGCAACTCTGCTATAGATCAATGAGGAAATGGGAAAAGCCTCACAATGTAAATGTATGGTTGCACTTAACATTTGCCTCCTTTCAGACTTCCACATGGGGTGTGGGGACAAACCTTTTTGTGTTGGACGTTGACCAGTCATTTCTTTCTTAGCTCTAAAATCGCTAGGAAACACACGAAGCCTTAATACACCATTACATTTGGACCATGACTTACACAGTGGCACATAACAGTGTATTGTTTCTGTCGCCTTATAAAATGAAAGCGTTCCTTTTAAGACTCACGTCTCCTATCAGTCGCTATGGTTGCAGGAAACCAAGAAGCTGCTCCGTTAAGTTACAAATGTGACGACATGGTGTTATGTGCAAAGAGCGAATTGTTTCTCAGCAGCAGCAGGTGAAGTAAAAACTGAAAATATGTAATGCTGCCAGACAATGAGATTAATCTTTTGACAATGATCCGTTCTGAGATAATAATAATAATAATAATAATAATAATAATAATAATAATAATAATAATAATAATAATAATAATAATAATAATAATAATAATTCATTTTATTTGATGGCGCCTTTCAAGACTCCCAAGGACACCTTACATAAAAAACAGATTAAAAATACAGTTAAAATTACAATGAATACAGTTAAATTACAATTACACTAAAAAATACAGTTAAAATACAGTTAAAAATTACAATGAATAGGCAGCTCTAAAGAGGTATGTTTTGATTTGAGATTTGAAAGTGTCCAGAGAGTTTATTTGACGGAGGTGAGTGCATCATCAGATGCATCAACTTTTACCACTTCCTGCGGTACAGCCCCCACCCACTGATCCTGTATGCACAACAATATTCACAATATGCACAAATAGCTATTGCATCATTTACAGTAACAGGACCAGCCTCCAATATATTTTCATTTGTAATATAATCAAACCCTAACTGCATGTTCTCAAAATGGTTCAAGAACAGCGATCAATTTACTTTATTAAGAAACGTAGGTGAAATTGAGTGGAAGTTTAAAGGGTTAAAAACTAGAAAAGCAATGGGGGAGCGCAGAATGTAAAAACATTTGTCCCTTTTTTTGACTTGTTCTGCTCACAGACAGACAGTTAAATACGGGCAAATCAAAACCCCATCGTTCCTTGGTGGAGTAAAAATAAATAAATAAATAAGAAAGAAGAAGCAAAATATCACACCTTGAAAGACCTCATTTCTTGTATTTAGGTTTGAAAATTAAATCCACAGTACACTATCATGTACTGTCATTGTTATTTTTATAACCTATCTTACATAAGACTGTTCATGACTAGTCACCTGGTGTCCCCTTTCCCCCCTCCCCACCTGGGCGGAGTGGTGGCTCTCTTGACAGTGTCTGCGTGGGAGCCATGGACGACAGGGTCTGCAGTGACCCCGGACCCCCTCCCTTGCCTGTCTGGTGTCTGGACCAACCCCCCCCTCCTTCATTTATAAATGGACCTTCATCTATTGTCTGTCCGTCCATGAGAGTGGATCTGTCCTTCAATGTGGTAGCCTAGGATCTAGTCTTTCCCCAGTGGCCGCAAATGGTATATTCTACAGGGAGACAGACTAGACAGCCTAGGCTCTGAAAATCCCAACTGGGTCGGACCAATCAAATCGCGAGGGGCGGGATTGGAGCCCGCCCTGCCTCATGACGACACAAATACGACACGTAATGTTGTAGTCACAGAGACGTAGCAGCTAGCACACCAAAGAGAAGAAGAAGGCGTAGCTGCTAGCTAGCACACATTGCCGTAACACCAGTTGCTAGCTGCTAGACAACATGGCTCATCACCAGGAACAACCATTCGAGCTGGCTTTGGCAGCAACGCTAGGTGATTTAAAATTACAGTTTTCCCTGTGAGAGGAGCAGAAAACGGCACTTAAGCTGTTTTTGGAAAAAAGGGACGTTGTCGGAGTTTTTGCCCACCGGGTATGGTAAAAGTTTGATTTATCAGCTGGCTCCACTAGTGGGACGGTTTGTCGAATATCTGAGATGAATTAGAAGTCACGCCAGAAATCCGCATATTCTTCATACAAAAACGGCAACAGTCGCTTAGTGTCATTCTGTTTTCTACCGTTCTACACTCACTAAATAGCCTACTTAACTCTGTGCTACAATCCTACTACTAGCCTGGTAGCCAAATGCCGACTAGCTAGCTAAGCTGCTGCACTCGTTTTGAGACTACATTCTGGTGTGTTCTTCCGGTGACGCTGTCTACGAAATCCATGCTCATCGTTCTGATTGGTTGGCTCTGACTGGTTACCCATCCAATAGCGTGGCGTTGTGTAAAGAGAAAACTTGACAGACAGCGGTTATCCCGCCCACAAATTCGCCTAGACTTTCTAGACTGCCCCCGTAGCAAATGCAGTTTGCGGCCACTGGGGACAGTCTAGATCCTAGGCTATCAATGTGGTTCTCCTCAACATTTCTTCTTTTTCCCACTGGGTTTTGAAGGAGGGTCTAAGGACAGGGGATGCTTGGGACTGTTCATATATCTCTGTAGTTGATTGTGTTTTTGTAAAACCCCATGAGACGACTTTGTTGTGATTTGGGGCTTTATAAATAAAATTGAATTGAATTGAATAGAAGTATGGTCTGCTATTGTGGATTTGACTCTTCAAATGTAAAGTTAAATATGATCCCATATGTAATAACGTTGTTTTCTCTCTTTCTTTCTTACTCTATGTACTTTTTTTTCCCACCTTTGACACATTCATAGTCAGGTTTCTTTTTGCAGCACAAACCCAATCACCAATAAAACAATGTTCTCGCCGGTGGATGTTGTTATACCTTCAGCTTTAGAGAACTGGCAGTAAGAACAATCAGATGCAGTACTGTACACTGCCAAGCCCCCAGCCCAAAAAACTGCCAAGTCTCTTCAGTCAAAGCTCACTGGGAAACACTACACCTGCAGGTGAGTTTTTGCTTTTCTGATCACTTTCCACTTTTCTTTCTCCTCCAACTTTTTGTCCTTTTCTTACAACAAGTATGTAAAGAAAGTTCAAAGCTGCACGGGTGTCTAAGACGTGGACATCTGCTGCTCAGGGAGGTGAGCGGAGCTGGTCAGCTGATGCGTTTAATGTTACGTTCAGTTGATGTTTCCCAGACTCATGACCTCAACCCTTTTTCATAACATTTGCATATATTTATTCCAACATATGGCTGGATTTGACACAGCAGCTGATACTAAACCGCTGTGCTTTAAAGAATGAATGGTGCAATTTGCATTAAAAATCCACATCATCATCATCGTCCTGTTTCATATACCTTTAGTTTTACCTGCAGATTCTACAGCACAGGTGTCAAACTTCAGTTATGGACATAGACAGCCGGTGTACGACGTGTTTTAGGTATTTCCCTCTTCTACATGATTCAGTTTAACCCTTTAACTCCTGAGACTTTAGCAGTTCCATAGTTAAAAGGATTAAAATAAGAAATAAAATCAACAGAAGTGGCCAAAGTTGTCAATAAAATGAACAAAAATGAATAATAAACTGACGAAATAATTAGTAAGATGAAGAAAGTAAGACACAAATGGAGCAAAATTAATGAAAAACACAATAAAATAATAAGCAAAATGTAGAAACATATACAAAATGAGGAATAAAATGAACAAAAATGGCCAAAGTTGTCAATAAAATGAACAAAAATGAATAATAAACTGACAAAATAATTAGCAACATGATGAAAGTAAGACACAAATGGAGACAAATTAACTAAAAATAATCATAAAATAAAAAGCAAAATGAACCTAAAACTAATAAATATTTACAACATGGATGAAAAAAAATGTTGAAATTTGGTCCCAATAGTTTTAATTTAGCTTTTTCTAACTCAGTTTCATTTTCACACCTGTTCTATCAACAAAACTCAGTAAAAACACAAAAAAAGAAAAGAAAAAAAAAGAAAGAAATCAAGGAGAACAGTCGAATTTTTCTGAATATTTAATCTAAACCATTCATTATAGTTCGTTTTTATTTTTAGTAATTTTTATTCATAATTTTATAAATATTTATTCGTTTTGTTCATTTTGTTAGTTATGTTTTGTTTATTTTACTACATTTTCTTTTTAATTTGATCATTTTTCTTTCATTTTATTACCTTTGTGTTCAGGGTTAAACTGAATCATGTGAAAAATGCTCATTTGCATAAAAGCAGGAGGCACTAAAACCAAGAGTTTTGAAAAAGGCTGTTTCTCCTGTTGTCTCATTCTACTATTTCATGGGGACCAAAATTCAGGTCCTAACGAGGGTTAAATAATAACGTAGGTGAAATCTGTGTGACTGATGCAAAGAATGTCCCCTATAAACACTTTTTTTCTGGAAGTCCCCATAAAGCATGAGGGAAACAGATGTACAATAATACATATATTTTTAAAGGTTTAAAGACGTGTTTACTTTTTTCTAGTTCTTTTATTAGTAGTAGTAGTAGTAGTAGTAGTATCTTAATTTCATGAAATTGTATTTCATTTTATTACTTAATTTAATTTAATTGTTCACAAATATCTTTATTTTTGTCATTTTAATTGATTTGAATGTATGTTTCTCAAAAAGAGATGTTTACTTTTTCCATTTCATTATTATAATTGTTGTTTTTTTATTGAATGTAATTACATTTTATTCATTTTCTCTAAAAAAATTTTTTATTTTTTTTTTAAAGAGAGAGAGAGAGACGTGTTTACACTCACTACCCAATGTCTACTTTACCTATAAATGCTGATTACAATCTGGGTCCTCATGAGACATAGAAACCAGTGTGTGTGTGTGTGTGTGTGTGTTGCATTGTGATAAAAGGGTGTGATTAAATTCCCACTCTGGATGGATACATAGCAGTAAAATGGTATTAAATATTTATTCTGTATAATAGTAGACATTTGTGTGTGTGTGGTTAACTCGTGTTCATGACTTTATTCTTCTTTTTATATATTAAAAATAATCACAGTCACTCGTCCATTTAAAATACTGCTAATTGAAAAGGGGAAAAAAAAAAAATATCATGACTGTTCAAGTTCACCTTGGTTGTCCCCGTAGGGTAATTCATTCTCCTCATTTAACCCGTCCCAGAGCCACTGAGGGCGTCTCATTAAGAGCAGTAGACGAGGTCTGTGTGTGGATCATGGACCAGGGCCAGACCAAAGCCAGTACCTCAGTCAAGGAAATGTTAGCACATATGTTTTGACAGGGGATGAAAACGGAGCGTGAATAGTACATTTATGATGGAACATTTCCTTTTTTTTTTTTTTTTTTCCTCTCCATTTATTTCATATGAATGAGAAACATACAAATGAAAAGGATTGATTTGAAGCCAAGGGTTATTATGAACCAACCCATTACAACTGATACATTTACAAGTAATCATAGTGTTTGAAACGAAATCATTTACATCAACTAAAGAAAAAGAAATGAGTGAAGAGAAAGGGGGAAAAAAAAATAAAATAAAAGCGGTATTTGATTTGATTTATTTCAGTGTAAAAACAAGACAACAAAGATACCATTGGTACAGGCAGTAAACAGAAAAAAATATAAACAGACAAATAAAACATACAAGATATTTACACTGACGATAACACTCAAAGGATTGTTGCTTATTTCCAGAGTGGTTCAAACAATAATTGTAAAATAAGGAGAAATACATACAAATAATAAATACAAGTGAAAAAAATAAATAAAAAATTGGACAATACTGAAGTAGGCTAAAAAAAGAGTAGGTAAAAAACATTGTTTAACTTAAAAAAGAACAAGACCTGGGTCTGAACGGTGGAGAATGAAGTTATAACTGATGAAGAAGAGCAAACAAATGCATCGTAAGGGCCAGATTGGACCCTTTAGCGGGCCGGATTTGGCCCCCGGACCTTATGTTTTCCACCTGTGCTTTACAGAATGAAGGGTAAAAAAAATACCACACAATAATAAAGTTACTTAAACAAAGTACTCAGTGTAAATACACACTTGTAAGTACACACTAGGCTGTTTTAATCCCACTCCATGAATTAACCAGTATCTTTTTCTTGGTGAGGTTTGGCTGCTTTTATCTTAATTTCTAGAGGCAAAAATTAAAGCCAGTAAACACTTAAAGAAACACATACCAATGACAACAATCGACACTAATAGATGAACACATGACAACAAAGGGATTAGTGGGCTACAGAGACCAGTGGGAAAAAAAAAACAAACTATAAAGCGCCAACCGAGGGATTTACTGTCACGCTGAAGTGGAGCCGAAAGCGCGTAAACTTAATTAGATTCCCTGATGATTGTAATTATTGTGGGAAAAAAAGGGAATTAAATGTTTAAGATGTAAGATTTGTGCCTTTCTATGTGCTAATGTGGAGTTAGTTTTTCTTTTTTTTTATGCTAGCAGCTCTGTGCTTGGTGAAGTTAGCATTTGAAATGTTATACTTTTGATGTTTAATAAGTTTGTTAATAAAGTTGTTGTTACATTGCAGTGAACTTTAATACAAATTGCTCATTACTGCACGTGTCCATGTTTTTTTTTTTTTTTGTTTTTTTTTAGCCATTTGTCTGTTATTTCTCCGCTTACAATGTGATGACGTCATAACGACTCTTCGACTCAACTTAGAATTTATTGACGGATAAGTCGACCTGAAAAAAACTGAAGTCGTTAATGCCCTACAATGTATAATGACAAAGTACTTTATTTTAGAACCAAGCTCTAACTATTGGAGAGAGTCCATGTCAGGAGTTGTTGCTTGAGCTGTGAGCTAACGTTCTTCTGGGTCACATGTTCCGTTGTATCTGAACCAGGTCTATATTTACGCCGCTGCACCTGGGTTTGACTCTGATCACAGGATGGTCACTGGTTCATCTGCTGTACGTGGTCCTCCCTCTTCCTCTCCCATCTGCTCTCAACATGGAATATCAGTTTTCATATGTATATTTTTGCATCGTAATTGGAAACTGTTGATGATTTCCTGGACGGTAGATAAACAAAATAACATGTATGTGATGCCACACTAACATATAGAAACTATCCAGTCCATGATTTGATATTATTCAGAAAAAATTAACTCACTTCGCAAGGAAATATACTCTATTTGTTCCCCGTTTTTCACATAAAAGTTACATAAAATATCTAGGTCCCGAACTGTATTTCATATCTACATGTCTCCATAGCATAGGTGTCAAACATGCGGCCCGGGGGCCAAATCCGGCCCGCCTAAGGGTTCAATCCGGCCCTTTGGATTCATTTATGAAATGCAAAAATTACACAAGATTTAAATCATTTTAGTTCATGGTTCACATTCAGATGAATTCAGTCTCATAATATAATAACTTACAAATATTCACAAGTAAAAAAAAAAAAAAAAAAATCCTCGTAATTTTTTTTTTCATTTAGTGACACTAAAACAAAGTTTAATTTCACAAAAAAAAAATCAATAATCGTAACAAATATGAAAAATTTCAAATATCTTTAAGAGAAGTATCAGTAAATACAATTTTCATAATATTCCACCTATTACTAAATATGCATATTTGTAGATCCTGTATGATTTGTAAGTTAGAATTCATATGTGTAAATGGTGAACTAAAGTCTAATATTGTTTGTTTTCCTGGTGTAATTTTACTTTTTTCCCTTTAAAATGGATAAAAGTTTGGAGTGGATGTTATTTATATATTATGTTTTGCTTTTGTTTTTTTGTTTTTTACTGGTTCGGCCCACTTCAGATCAAATTTAGTTGAATGTGGCCCCTGTACTAAAATGAGTTTGACACCCCTGCTCCATAGTGTTTGTCATGCATTGTACCATTTATAATAGTGTTTACCTATTGTCGCAAATATAGAACATACAGAAAAAAATGTATCTACTGTATGTGCTATAGTCAAATTAATTATCTCCGCTTAATTTAACTTGTTTTTTTAAGGCTGTGAAATGATTAAAATGTTTAATCAGATTAATCACGGGGTACTTTGGGTTAATTTTGATAAATCATGATTCAATTCCATTTTATTTGAAATCACAACAAGGTCGTCTCATATGGTTTTATGTCAGTTGAGTCTTTTGTCTCAGCATTTTTTTTTCTTCACAAATTTCCCACAAAATACATAAAGACACAAAAAAAATGTGGAAAACACTATACAAAACATGTCAAAATCTACTAAGATTCACACCAAAAAAATAAAAACAGAAATTAATAATAAAAAATAAAAAAAATCCAAAACATAGTCAAAAAATCTCCTAAAATACAGAAAAAAAACCCACCAAAAAATCCCTCTTCCAACACACTTGACGATCATTATCAGGATTCTACAGAGCTTGATGAGAGGTTTATCATTTTAATCAGGTGTGTTTGAAGAGGGATACATCTAAAACATGCAGGATAGTAACTCTTAAGCACCAGGATTGAACACCCCTCATCTAACACATGTGCAAAAATATGTTTAGTCTTAAAAGTAGAAATCAGATTCATCATGATAATGGATTAATTATTTTGACTACCCTAGTACTACTGTACTACTAAAACAAAAGGCTTACAATATAGTTAGTACATTTAAATCAAATAAATGAGTCAATAGGTTGATTTCAGGTGACGTCACATTGACTATATATCGGTACTCAGCGTGCGATTTTGAGATAGAGGGCAGGAAGTGAAGTAGCTTGACCAAAATGCCTGTTTTGTGTAGTTTACTGCTGTGCTAATCGATGTAACTGAGAGAAGAAAAAGGTACTTTTTTAGAGTACCAAATATTGCCATTCACAAAAGTGAAAACTGGAAAAAGCTCAAAGAAAAACACAGTAAAAAAATGGATTTTAAATCAACGTTTGTAGTCGGGAGGAGCAGTCTGCTAATGCTAATGCTAATGCCCGTATCTACCACTTCGTGTGTTCAAAAGCTAACTGTTTTTTTTGGATGTGCTATATAACATTAGGTTGTCACTAAATCTTTATTTACACTGTTGTAATATGGTTTACCTAACGGCATTAAGATGCGTTTCATGTTTGTTGACATGAGTCGCTACTACTAGCGGCTAGCTGCGACGAATGTAAACAAACACACAGATCTTCACGTCACATCTTTACGAATAAAACACTCATCCTGGTAAAGACCAAATGATAATTATCGCTGAGGCTTTCGGTACCAAGGTTGTGGAACCACCCGCTGACGAAAAAGTTCTATACCTTCAAACTTTTCTACGCTTTTATCTGCTGCTGGTGTCGTAGGATGTCGGTACAGGTAGTTAATAATATCCACAGCCTCGACTGTTGGGAAAAATGTAAAAGTCATTCATTTTCATAAGATACGTGTCACATCCAGTACATTTTTAACTAACTGTATGTGTCACAGTTTCGACACTGGATTAAAATCCATATAAAAAGAACTGTCTTCAATGGTTTCAATGATGCATTCTCCATGATTACTTCCTGCCCTCCAGCTGAAATCGTGATGTCATCATAGTCACATGACTGCAACCTCCCTATATGAGGACTGTATGTGGTGCCTTTAATTATTTTAAAGAGATATCTGCTGACTATTTTGATCAAAACATAATAAAATGAAAAGTTGTGTTGAGCGCTGTAATGTGTATATATAGATATTTTAATTAGACTGTCCTCATTAAATTATATTGTATGTCAGGCCAGTTCTTTGTCGTGCAATACGTAGATATTCATCCTTTGTTATTCACTACCATTTGATCATGTGTCAATGTACGCCAAGATGTCTAGTTTCCATATCCAGAATTGCTAACCCAAGCTGCTAATTGTGTGGTATTTGACATGGCACACACATGGAAAGCATATAATGCGTGCAGATAACATGCCAATTAAAAGTGGTATTTTGTCTATATGTAATCCATGATGTCATATTGCATGTGACCAGATTTGTTTTTGTAAAAATCAGACATGTAAGTGGTTGTGTTTTGACAGATGTTGACCTAAACATACAAAAGGAGCTGCTCTTAAAAACAGTATTTCATCTACATACTGCTGTGACTGAGTCTGTGTCTGCATTTCATGGGCGTAAAATTGTGTATGGACGCTATTGAAGTGTCCAGACCAATATTTGGATGTTTCTAAAATGTCCATACCAATATTTGAATAGAAAATTACATGACATTTGGGAAACAAATGTATTTTGTATTTTCTGGACTATAAGGTGACACTTAAAAAACTTTAATTTCCTCCAAAAAAAACACAGTGCACCTAATATATGGATTCATTCTGGTTGTGTTTAGTGACTGGGAATTTTGACTTTTTTTCTCATGATTTTGACTTTTTATCTGATAATTTTGACTTTTTTTCTCATGATTTTGACTTTTTATCTGATAATTTTGACTTTTTTCTCATAATTTTGACTTTTTATCTCATAATTTTGACTTTTTATCTCATAATTTTGACTTTTTATCTCATAATTTTGACTTTTTATCTCATAATTTTGACTTTTTATCTCATAATTTTGACTTTTTATCTAATAATTTTGACTTTGTATCTAATAATTTTGACTTCTCTTAATGGGCTTTATAATCCAGTGCACTTTATATATGAACAACTTAAAAAAATAACCCATTCATTGACATTGACTAAATATTGTCATCAACGAACCTGTATCACATGACAAAAATGATACAAAACCAGACGTAAATGTTGGTCTTGTGACAATAACTATAATTACCTCCGCCAACGAGGTTATGTTATTGCCGGCGTTTATCTGTTTGTTTGTTTGTGTTCAAGATAACTTGAAAACTTATGGACAAATTTTGATGAAATTTTCAGCATATGTTGGAAATGTGAACAGGAAGAACTGATTTCATTTTGGGGGTGATCAGGGTGTGGGGGGGTGGGGTCTACCTTGGCGGAGGTCTGCGCTCTCAGAGTACTTTTCTAGTTAAATATATAAAACAGTTATAAATGACCAATAAAAACAATTAAAAACATTCCTAAAATGTCTCTTACTTTTCATTGACAAAAACCAAACGAGACGTTATTTTAATTCTTTTAACTGTGGTTCTTATTTATTTATTTAATGAATACTTTTTCTCACGAGGATGTCATCACATAATGTCCCCACCAAGGTCAACATCATATTTACTCCCACGCCACAGACTAATCATTCTTTCACAAATTCATCCCATGTACCCGACTGGACCCTTATGGCGGGCTGCTTTTGGCCCACGGACCGTATATTTGTCGTCGCTGGCTCTTGCGATAACCTTATATCTCTGCTCACCTTCAACTGTCACTTTTACAAATACAACCCCCCCACCCCTCCACCCCCCACTCATACCAACCGGCCCCTCAACAGCCAATAAGACACCAAACGACCTTAATTAATAGTGTCTCACCCCGTCTGTATTTTCCATCAGACTGCCGCCTGAAAACCCCCTGGAGTTCTCCTGTGCCAAGAAACATTAAATATTCATATCTCCATCATTTTAATATTTAAGTCAATCAAACGGATCGGGCCAGATAAAACTAACAGCAATTATCTATGCAGTGATAGGGAGATTTATTTAGTGAGATGAGTGACAGTTGGTGAAACACAAGGGCTGTCACTCTTGCTCTTTTTTTTTTTTTTTTTTTTTTTTTTTTTAATCCAAGTTTTTTTTTTATTTATTTTTAACGCCACGGTGCGTCCTTCAAGGCCTCCCGTAACATGAAAGAGAATCAGTAGCGCAGCTTTTGAAGAGTTTTTGAAGCCGACGTTATCCACTTTTAACAAAAAAGGGAAATGGTGACGGAAACATGAGAGTTTACAAAGTGTGTTTTCACACTCGACTGTCATGGATAATTAAACAGTTTTATTATAATTCACATTCACACACTTAGAATCATCATACTTGTGATGAAATGCAGGGAGGTAGTGTGTTTAGAGATGGATTATTACAACATTTTATGCTTTAAATTGAAAAATTAAACATAGAATATTATATTACATCTTTATTTTAATATAAAATAAACACATTAATGAGGAGAGGTTGTTGTATTGTGAATGTATTCAGTCATAACATTAAAATATCTTTGTTTAATGTGACAATGTCTCATGTCAAGATTTTTATAATAAGAAAATGATGTATTTCATTGTAAAAATGTAAAGTCTTGTATTAAAAATATATTATAATAGCGTGGAAATAACATGTTGTAACATAAAAATATATATTTTATTGTGAAATATTGAAATGTGTCTGTTTATAGTGGAAAATGTGCAGATATAATATGAAAATATCTTGTTATAAATGAAAACATCCTATTATATCATGGAAATATCTTGTTAGAATGAGAAAGTATTTAGTTATTACATGAAAATATATGACTACAGTATATAAAATGTCTGCTTTTCATGTTTTTTATTGCCACATTATTATTCATTAAAATCAGATTATTTGCTATGAAATAGAAACATTGTGTTATATATGAAAATATCTTGGTATAATGGGAAAGCAGTTAATGACTTATTTTAATGTGAAAATGAAATGTTTCACAGCAAAAATG
The DNA here is from genome assembly GCA_020466265.1 of Siphamia tubifer. Classification (NCBI taxonomy): domain Eukaryota; kingdom Metazoa; phylum Chordata; class Actinopteri; order Kurtiformes; family Apogonidae; genus Siphamia; species Siphamia tubifer. The sequence continues at coordinate 46,898,735 of CM035787.1, forward strand.
TTGTATTGTGTGAAAGTAACTTGTTTTTGAATTAAAAAATATATAATGTCAAATTGTCTTGAAGGGAAATATTGAAATAATATGAAAATATCTTGTTAGGAAATAAAAACATCCTTTTACATCATGAAAATAACTTGTTAAAATGAGAAAATATTCAGTTAAAGCATAAAAATATCTGCTTTTAATGTCAAACTACTGTGTTACTATTCGCTAAAATCTGACATTTGCTATGAAGGGGAAACATCCTGTTACATATAAAATCATCACATTATTATGAGAAAATATTTTGTGACAACATGAAAAAGTCGGATTTTAACTCATTCACTGCCATTGACACATTTTGACGCCAACTCAAATCCAAATGAAGATTCTACACTTCATTTTGATGAATAGGATATTTTATAATATTATAATATAATGTAGTATATAGTATAATATATATAATATTGACTATATTCTGAGTCAGTATTCTCTTCTCATTCACCTGACAGTGAATGAGTTAATTATCTTGTTACAAAGTGAAAATATCCTAACCTGACTGAGTCTTCTACACTCGCTCTGTTTTCAAAGGAAGGGCTTTATATAAAATCATCGCATGTGATTAGATTAAAAATCTGTCCATCTCTTGACTGACACGCCACTTCATCCACTCACGTTGAAGTCAGGTACATACACATAAACAGAAGGGGTTTAAATTGAACATTTCTACCTGACGTTTATTTATAACGTCATCTACTACGATGTCCACCAAGTTCTTGTGGTAAACATCGTAGGAAAGCATGGTTGTACATTTATCCTTCAGCCATAACTCAGGGCTAACGAACATTAACTGCTAACATCTGTTGCAGATGTGGTTGTCATTTCTTCCTCCTAGTTCCATCACTGTCAGCCCTAGTTTACCAGCCTCTTTAACTTGGTCCTCTACCAACACAACCAAGGGAGGGGGGGGGGGGGGGGGGGGGGTACCACAATTGTCACAACCTGCCACGACCTTTCCCCTAGATGTTCTCCTCTCCAGGCTCAACCTTTGCCCCAGACCCATTCCAGATCACCTGACCCGCACCGCGCAGCTGCAAGCCGTTGCTGATCTGCAACCATATAAGCAGTTGCCAGTGCGAGACCATTCAGTAATGTCTTCTCCATAACCCGGACATTTCATCACCACCACGGACTCTGGCTGATCTAACCCCAGATGTTTGTGTTTAGTCTGTGTCTTGTCTTTATTTAGTTTTTGTTATTAAATCTGTCCTCACTTTACCTCACGCCTCCATGACAACAATAACTATGGGCTTCTGCACTGGTACTATTTCTTTATCCACCAGTGGATCCATGTGATGGATCAAACTGTTGTCAAACAAGAGTGAAAACATTATTTCCATTAATAAATGCTTCCAAAGTCATCCTCTGTTCATCTTTTAAGTAATGAACATGTGGTAGAGTCGACAAAACACTGGAAATAACCGAGTACATATAAACCCCTCGGATGCCGAACACACGCTGCCATTGTTGTCTGAGGTCCGCTGCGAGTGTTCATATTTTTAAGGGTAAATTTAAAACCTTAAAAACTTTTTAACTTAGCGTTTAGTTAAATTTTTTATCTTAACATTATTTCATTCTGCTATTTTATGTATTAACTTTATTTTATTAAAAATATTTATTCTATTCTTTTTAACTGTGTAAATCCTTTAACTTTTGTCCAACAATTGCGGGATAATGGGGGGGGGGTCTCATGTAAAGCACTTTGTGTTACATGCACCATGTATGAAAAGTGCTATATAAATAAAGTTTGATTGATTGTGTATCTGAAACGACTACACTGCCGTTGCTTCTGCTTAACGTCACACTTTCAGCTAGTCCCACCCTGCGATACTGTGATTGGCTCCTTCGTTTGGAAACAGATTCGATCCCCGTGCTCCTCAGATGGTTGTGTGAGCGCAGCGTAACACAACCAGATGACATAAGTCAGGTTAAAAACATCCTACAATAACATGGAAATCTCTTCACATATGAAATGCTGATGTTTTAACACGGTAATAGATGCTTAGAAACATAATGACATAACCACGACACCTTTGTGTTGTGCTACTCACCTGTTTTTCATTTTCTGGCCCGGCAGACATAAGACTTAGATAATTATCTGAGTTTTACTGTGAACTTTTTTTTTTTGCGTGTTGACTAACAGGTCACAGAGTCTTCATATGCTGCACCATCTGCCTGATTCAAACCTGGAATGTTGCACTTTCATGGAGCTTCCAACACAACAAACATATTCCTTCCTCTGTTTAAGTCTATTTCAGATTCATATACCAGGAAACAAACATTTGCACATGAGTAGAACATGATACTACACTTAGAACTTGAACACATCGTTAGCCTCAAATCATGTTATAAAGACAAAATTATTGGGACTTGTTGAATTCAGGTGTTTCTCTTCTAGCAGGGGTCTGGGATACAAAACAATAATAACAATTATCATATAGATTATTATTAATACTGATGTAGCCATGATGTGACCCAATGGTTTTGTCCATATACTTTATAAACATCAGTATATCCTTTTACTGAAAAAGCACTATAGAAATAAAAGCCATTATTATTATTAGTATTATTATTATGATTATCATTATCATTATGATTATTATGATTATTATTATTATTAGTAGTAGTAGTAGTATTAGTATTATTATTATGATTATTATTAGTAGTAGTAGTAGTATTATTATTATTATTATTATTATTATTATTATTATTATTTGAAAATGCTCATGTATGCTATGTTTCTTTATGTTCTCCCCTTTTCTTGTGTCTGCACATTGATTTAAGTCACGTTTACAAGCTAATATATAACCAGTTTTACTTATTTATTGATTTATTTATTACAAAATCTGCAGGAAAAAAATCATGTTTGCTTGTTTGAAAAGTCAAACAAATGCCAGATCTGAGATCCTGAGATGATCTGAGGTGATCTACTGTACAGTAATAAACTGTAATAACCCATAGAATAAGTGGCCCATGAGTTACTATTGTGCATTAGCCCATGCTAATAGTGAACTGTTTACATTCAAACACTTCGGTTCCCAGTGTAACTGTGGGGGAACTGGTCCCAAACTGGGCTGGCTGATTTGAAAACAGCTATTTAGAGCTGGTCTTCATTTCTCTCCATTGGAGTGTGACTCATTCCCTTCATCTGTCTGATTATGATCACCTTCCAAATGGATTTAAATCTGGTCAATGCACTCGCTCAACTAAACTCTCCCAAGATTCACCAGTTACTAGTGAGAGAACCAACAAAGACGTTCTGTTACCTGCAGTGTTGTACCTGAACGAGTTCATTGAACGATCATTGACGAACTATATCATATTTTTGACGAACGTAAACGACTCGTTCACTTTTGCCAAATCAACGGGAAGTTGTGGACGCGGTTATTCTGGCATTTATTGAACTGCGCTCTCATGTAGTTCATATTTCGTTCTTTTCACGTTGTAAATATTGAGTCCTATAAGGAATAAAATGGGATCAAAACAAAGCATTATCATAGATGTCATTTTTGTATTATTCTGAACAATGTTTGGCAACATAATGTTGTGGAATAGCCAATGAGAAGTGTTGTGGGCGGGACAGAGAGAGAGTGAGAGAGAGGTGCAGAGAGTTTTTTGGGAGCGGAGAAAAAGAGTTAAATGTGTCAAGTGTGACCAGCGACCGGAGCAGGTGTTGTCCCATTCTTGGAAACAAGCAAGGGATAATACATGGAACACAAGTTACTATCAGAAAAATATTACCTGACGGGGCTTTTTCGATAGTAACTCGTGTTCCATATATTATCCCGCTTATTCTACGGGTTATTACAGTTTTTTACTGTCACTACTCTATCAGACTAGTGTTGTGAAATAGGCGGGACAGACAGAAGGGGGGTGCAGAGAGTTTTAGGCGGAGAAAAGCGAGAGACGGATGTACACAGTCAGGACGGCGACCGGAGCAGGTGTTGTCCCGTTCCTGCAAATAAATACTGAAAACGAAGCTCACTGAAACCGCTCCTTGTTTTCTAAAAAACAGAATAGAGGAGTTAACTGAGGGGTAAAATACTTACTTCGGCCCTGATTTCCTGACTACGGTAAGGATAACATCAGGATAGGTTAACATTGGATAAGCTAGCAGTTACAACCAAGCTAATAGATATGGTACAGTGAATCTGAAGTGACAAAACCCGTTGCCATGGGCAGCGGGCGTTAACGGCGCAGCAGACGGTTATCGAAAAAAATCCGCCCGTTCACATCATTCAAAGTGAACGGGACGTTCTAGAGGGCCGTAGAATAAACATTGAAAACGAAACTCACTGAAACCGCTCCTTGTGTTCTCAGAACCTGTAGAGGGAAGTTAACCCCAGGAAGAGGGCGACATTTTCCCCTGATTTCCTGACTACGGTCAGGATAACGTTAGAAATGGTTAATAATAAGTTTACAATAATAACACAAAAAAAACCGAAAAAGTTAATTTTGGGATCCATGAACTTCTAGTTCATAATTTGGAAGAATGAACGATGACCTGAACTAATTCATATTGAGTAACTTGAACTGAACTTTAAACTAGTTCCTAATGAAGGTGAACTTTCCCAACACTGGTTACCTGTGACTGCTGCAGATCCTTTCTACACTAACTCTGACAGAACAATGTGGTCGACTGTGGACCCATCACACACCCCAGTACCTCTGAGCTGCTGTCGATGCAGTAGAAGCCATGATGATCACTACTGCTGACCAGGCAGGACAAGCAGCGAGGGCTAAATAAATGTCCCTCATGTCCTCCTCATCTGCCAGACTGGACTTTCAGAGTTTGTTTTTTATTTAATTGAAACCATATTTTCCTGACAGGTAGTTTCACTGTAGTTTTGGTTAACCCTTTAACCCCTGATACGTCAGCGCTCATGTGTTCTGAATGTGTCTTATTTTAATGATAATATTGTTGATGGAACTGATGTACAGGTGTCGAAAAGCAACTGATTTAGGAAAAAAAAAAGTTAGCCCAACTAGTCATTTATTGCTTATTTTTTAAACTTCATTTAGTTTTTTTGTTTTTGCTTTTTTGTGTTATTTGTCATTTTGTGAATATTCATTAGTTTCTGTTGATGTTGTTGCTTATTTTTGTTTATTTTTTCTACCTTTTGGTTTTTTTTTTATTTTATTATTTTTCTTCAGGTGTCTTACTTTGTTCATGTTACATTTTATTTTGTTACTTTAATATTCATTTTTGTTCATTTTACTGATCACTTTGCCAGTTTGTTGCTTATTTTATCTTATTTTACTGTGTAATTACTAAAGTCTCAGGAGTTAAAAGGTTAATACCCTCTACTAAAAAGAGAAAAATGACTCTTATACATGCACTTAGAAACAGTTAGCATTAGCTCACCTAACTTCCATAGTCGTTGTCATAACTATTGTCCAAATATGGTCACTTCTGGATCCATGAACCCAACAGGAAACACAAATTTCTGACTTCTAAACCCAACAGATGACATCATCATTCCTCCGTCCAGTAAGTATGTCCAATTTTTGGTCCCAACCACAAGTGGGTTTTCC
>CM035787.1:46909424-47064424 GCA_020466265.1 Siphamia tubifer
TAAAAGTATTATCTGCACTATAAGGCACACTGTCAATGAATGGGTTATTTTTAGGGTTTTTCATATATAAGGTGCACTGGACTGTAAGGTGCATTTAGTCACAATTCAGTTTAACAAGGCTGGGGGGTTAACACAGAACAAAATATACTCTTATTCTGCTAAATCAAACTTTAAAAAAAGTCCAAATTCTGAGATAAAAAAGTCAAACACATGAGATAAATACTCAAAGTCATGAGATAAAAGCCAAAATTATGAGATAAAAAGTCAAAATTATGACATAAAGAGTAAAAATCATGAGATAAAAGCCAACATTATGCAATAACATGTCAAAATTATGAGATAAAACGTCAAAATAATAAGATAAAGAGTAAAAATCATGAGATAAATAGTCAAACTCATGAGATAAAAGCCAAAATTATGAGATAAAAAGTCAAAATTATGAAATAAAAATGAAAAATTATGAGATAAAAAGTCAAAATCATGAGATAAAACGTCAAAATAATGACATAAAAAGTAGAAATCATGAGATAAATAGTCAAACTCATAAAATAAAAGCCAACATTATGCGATAAAATGTCAAAATTATGAGATAAAAATTCTAAATTATGAGATAAAAATTCTAAATTATGAGATAAAAATTCTAAATTATGGGATAAAATGTCAAAATTATGAGATAAAAATTCAAAATTATGACACAAAAAGTCAAAATTCCAAGTCATTGAGCCCAAACTTATCTAAAGTGCTCTGTATTTTCAGGTACACTGTCATTTTTGGATCAAATTTAAGTCTTTTAAATACGCCTTAGTCCGGAAAATACGGTAGGTAGTTCTCAAACAGTGAAACAAAGACTTGGCCACAAAGGTATAATTGTCCTTTTTAAGAAGGACTTTCACTGTTTGACAACGAGTTAGTACCTTTTAAACGACTGAAAAGCTACATGTCAGTACCCTCAGGTCTAAATAATAACCTTTTTGGGGGGTACATTGGTGTGTATTGTACCTCAGTCTACACATTTGTAGCCTCTACTGTTCCTTCTTTTCTGAGTGTAAGTGACAGCGTAGAAAGGCGCCGGCATCCCATCATTTTCAGATGCGTATGGTTTGTATGATCTGAATTCACACCCCTGTAATTGAAACTCTCCTTTAGTCCCACACCCTTATTAGATTTTGCAATTACGTCGCCCTCAGAGGGAAATAGACGCCTTTAACCACATCTCTCCCATCAATTATGTTGCCAAACAACAGCCCCACTAACCAAGAAGTCATCTCATTTACCGCCCAACGCGTTTAGCCAATGACTTCCATTAGGTTGAGCTTGTGTGGAGGTGAAAGTGTGACGCCTCATTACGTTTGGCAGAACAATCTTTGGCTCATCATTTCAGTTGGAAAAAGCCAAGACGGAGACCGACACACAGACGGACAAAAAGACCAGGGCGAAGTTGTTTTCATTGTCTCTTTCTACTTTGGGATCCATCACAGCTTGAGTTAATATAAAGCTTTAAAGTGATGGAGGATTGAAGGTCAGAAATGAAATAACTTTACTTGAATTGTAGACTTTTATTCTTTTTATTGTTCCCAGAAAAGACAAGCTTAGCGTGTCCCCTGGAGTTATAATTTCCAGCTGAAGAAAGGCTGTTTGGGACTATTGTGAGACACTAAAGCCCAGAGCTCAGGCCCCCAGTGAAAGTGACACATTAGGCTGTAAAATAGTCACACTGTCTGCTAAAGGACACATTTTTGGGGCTTTTTTTTAATGAATCATTATAAAATAAACTGAGAAAAACTCAAGTGACACTGCAGGTTTTTACATGTACGGTACCACCATGGGCGTCACACCTGTGGGGGATGGGGGCGTTACGACACCCCCACTTCTCCACCCAGATGATTTCATAGCCTCCACTTTTTACAGAGTTTATATATTGTATCGTTACTGGATCCAGGAAACGGACACAGAGTTGGTCTCACCTACTTTTTATTTCAGGATAAACAGTTACTGTCGTCACAATCACACCAAACAAACATCAATAACATTTTGGGGCTGTTACAATATCTATGGTTTAAACTGTTTACCCCGCCCGGGCGACACAACAGCATATGTAAATGAAGCGCACCTCAGTTCAGCGGTAATGTAAACAGCTCTTCTTCGTGGTGTTAACAAACAGTCATTAACCAGTAAGTAATGAGAAATGTTACTGTTGTTAAACTAAGTTAATTAAACTATGTCTTGTTCTGTGACATTTACCCTAAGACAGTGGTTCTAGAACTTTTTTCACTGATGTTCCCCCTGAGGAACATATTTTTAGTCGTCTCCCCTGACATGGACAAAACATTTTTGTAAGAAAAAAGAGGAACAGTGTCTGTAAAATTAGTGTCTGATTTTTTAAATCCTTTTTATGTCATAATTTTTTCCTTTTTATCTCATATTTTTTTACTTTTCATCTCATAATTTTGACTTATAAATTTAATAAATGTTTAATTGATGAAAAACACATTTTTGTTATTATTTTTAGCCATATCTTAATTTTTTAATATAATCATTAATGAATAATTGTTAGTTAACACGCCCACATTTTAAATGACTGTGATGTCTTTGCAGGATAATATTTTTTTTTTTTATTTATTCCCTTTTTTAATATACTAAAACAAAAAAACTTTCTTTTTGGATTTTTCCTAATTTATTGTTTATTATGATTATGGTCTGATCCTTTTTGATGCCAAATGATTTAACTTATTTTTCCTCAACGGGTGATTGTGACCGACAGTAACCGTAAATAAAAAGGAGGTGAGAATGTGAATAACCTAAAATATATGTGGACTTTTACCAATATTCTAAATGTATATTTGTAAATCCACTGTTATCTTTAAGTTGTGATGCATGTGTATAAATGATAAACTAAAGTGTAATATTGTTAATATTGCACTTATTTTTCTTAAGAATTAATATTTATTCATTTTATGTTCAAGTAGAGTTCGTAGACATAAACATTTTCATTATGGAATTTGACTATTTTTGCTCAAAAACAGAGAAAACTTCAGATTTGACATTAGTTATACACTTTTATTATCCTATTATTTGTATTATTTGTCTGGTCTGGCCCACTTTGTACCATATTAGACTGAATGTGGTCCCTGAATTAAAATGAATTTGACACCCCTGTCCTTAGACCCTCCTTATCGGTAGGAAAAACTCCAAAACCCAGTGGGAAAAAAAAAAAAGAAATGTTGAGGAGAACCACAGTGAAGGACATGGAGGTCTTCAACTCTGGACCTGGGGACCTGGACCTGCATGTTTTAGATGTTACCCCTGCACAAACACACCTGGGTCAGGTTTCAGCAGAACTTGATAATGAGCGGATCATTTGAATCAGGTGTGTGTTGGAACAGGGGGACATTTAAAACATGCAGGACAGGGTGGTCCAGGTCCAGAGTTGAAGACCTCTGCACAGATCAACGTCCATTTGGAGATGAAAGGGAGGGGATGGGTGAGAGTGAGGAAGGTCTGGGGTCAAAGGTCACTGCAGATCCTGTTGTTGATGGTTCCTTATTCAGATACGACTGAGAGGTTCCTTACTTTAGTACCAGTACTTCATGGTACCAAACAATACAGGTACATTCACTGTTCATGCAGAGGTGGACCTGACAGACCCTGTAGACCACGTTAGACCTGACAGACCCTGTAGACCACATTAGACCTGACAGACCCTGTAGACCACGTTAGACCTGACAGACCCTGTCGACCACGTTAGACCTGACAGACCCTGTAGACCACGTTAGACCTGACAGACCCTGTAGACCACATTAGACCTGACAGACCCTGTAGACCACATTAGACCTGACAGACCCTGTAGACCACATTAGACCTGACAGACCCTGTAGACCACATTAGACCTTCCAGACCCTGTAGACCACATTAGATCTTCCAGTCGCTGTAGACCACATTAGACCCGACAGAACCTGTAGACCACATTAGATTCTCCAGAACCTGTAGACCACATCAGAGTCTGCAGACCCTGTAGACCCCATTAGACCTTCCAGACCCTGTAGACCACATTAGACCTTCCAGACCCTGTAGACCACATTAGACCTTCCAGACCCTGTAGACCACATTAGACCTTCCAGACCCTGTAGACCACATTAGACCTTCCAGACCCCGTAGACCACATTAGACCTACATTGTTGACTCACAGGGACTGTTGGTGTCACTTGCTGATAAACAGTTAATTTAAAAATCATGTAGATGTTTTGTTTTGTTTTTTTAAAAAAAAAAAGCTCAGACTAAAAGTCGATATTTATTAAATCAAAAACTGAGCAAAACTGAACAAAAGAAAAATATTTTTTTTAAGCAAATATATCAATACTGAATACCTAAACATCTCTTTGCACTGTTATTGATCAAAGCCCATGGATGTTATTGGTAAATCAAAGTTGTAGAAGATGACAGTGTTTCCATGGTAACTACACAGTAAATTTTGCAGTGTTAAATCAACACTTAGAGAGTTTATTTAACTTCTTCTAGAGTGTATTTGGTCCCATTGTCTCCAAATTAACACTGCAAAATCTACAGTGTATATTCAACAGCAATTATTTCCATGTATTGATAGGAGTGGTTTATCAACAAGCATTAAATAGTTTATATTCATCAATATTTGGGTCTTACATTAATATCGATGACAAAAAAACAAAAACAGTTCTTTTATTCATTCCACGTTTTCTTTTGTGTCTGTTTTAGTCACATGATACACACATGAGTGAAACATAACACATTGTTTTTCATGACTCTTGGTGGTCTAATAATTTTTTCCATGACTGTATATATGTAATATAAACCCACATACATACAGATTTGTACTCTGAAGTTCTTGAAGCTTTTTTAAGACTGATGGGTAAGGATGACGAGGCCGGATCCTTCACAAAGCGGTCGTTAATACGACACTCAAACTGAAAAACGCAGCGCACATGTTTTTTTTTTTTTTTTTTTTTCTCCTCCACAAGAATCTCCAACCGTGTAATCCAATGTGATGGGTTTTTAGAGTGGCAAAACGCCTCCTAAACTTTGAAAGACACCAGAAAAATCCACTCTGAAGCTCACTGTGTCTGCACTTACACCAGATGAAAACAATTATTGGCACCGGGACAATTGAGCTATACGACAAAATTGACCCTTTTACTTGTGATCAGGCGAAGGGAACGGCCACCTCACCATGGAGTTTAGCTCATGGCCAACATACCACCTTAACCCTTTAACACCTGACGTGTCTGTGGAGAGAAGAGGTGGTCGAAGTACTCACATTCTGTACTTAAGTAGAAGTACAGCTACTTGTCTGAAAAAATACTCTGGTAAAAGTAGAAGTACTGATTCAGTAAAAGTACAAAAAAAAAAAGTACAACTTCTCATTTGTAATAAAGTACAAAAGTAAAAAATGTAAACAGTTTTTTGTCATGAATGCAGTAATACTCAAGAAAATAAAGTATCTAAAATAAAAGTTTAAAAGTGAGTTACTGTGTAGATAATGTGTTTGATCGAGTCACAGTTACTCAGTTTTGTGGATATGGGCAGAAAATGTAGAAAAAATGGGGAAAGAAAAGTCACAATTTAGATAAAAAGTAAAAAAAAAAGTTATAAATATGAGATAAAAATTCCTAATTTTAAGTGAAAAAGTCAAAGTTGTGAGAGAAAAACTAAATTTTTAGATAATAGTCATGTAACTAATATATATAGTCACATTTCCTCTCCACTGATTTCCCCTCTGAAGCGACTTTTTTTTTTATATTACTGTCACATCTGTTTAATTTGAAATAGTAATGAGTTTTTTCTGAGAAAGTAAGGAATATAAAATACAGATATTTATGTAAAAATGTAGGGAGTAAAAGTAAAAATAAATATTCAAGTACAGATACCTAAAAATCTACTTAAGTATATATATATATATATATATATATATATATATATATATATATATATATATATATATATATATATATATATATATATATAATACCTCAAAATATAGGAGAAAAAGTTAAAAGTGTAAGGAAAAAAATTAAGTGTGAGCTGGAAGTGTTAATTATATATATATATATATATATAATATAGTATTTTCTTCTTCTTCCAATTGTTCAGAGGCTTGTTTTGTTCATATTACTCTTTATTTTGTTATTTTATGATTCATTTTCATAGATTTTATTGATCAATTTGACAAGTTTTGATCACTGTATTGATCATTCTGGCTGTGTTAGGCTATTATGTTACCTATTTTTTTTTTACCATTTAACTGCTTTTTGGAGTTCACCCTGGTTTTTCCATCCTGTTTTCATCCTAAAATACACAGTTAAACAAAAGTACAGAAGAAATGGAACAAAACTATATACTCACAGCAGCTTTGATAAACCTGAAACAGACGATCGTTCACAGCAGCGTCTTTACCTGGAATCATGTCTCAGGGGTTAACGGGTTACCCCATAAACACCCAAACATCCATCACAGACCAAAACTATCTATTGACATCAAATATTTAACACCTGTTGATCCACTAAACCTGTCAAAACATATAAATAATTGGCATCAAATAGTTTTTCACCTTTTCATGGTCCTCAGATATGATCATATTTGGCCATATCTGATGGATTTTGGACTATATTTGCTCTGTGGTTACCATGGAAACACCATCAACTTCTGCAAAATTATTTCACTAATAAAACTCAAGGAGTTGGATCAATGGCAGTGAATGGAGGCAATTGGTTTATGTTCAGTTAATGATGAATTTTGCAAAAAAAAATCACATTTTTGTCAAATTTTCTCAGTTTTGATAGAATAACCTTGGCATTTACATTGAGTTTTCATCAACATTTACTCGACCAGCTAATTAAATGTTGGTAAAAATACATGATTATACTGAGAAATGCAAGTGATTATTGCAATAAACTGCAATAAATGGTTTAAGAAAGGTTAATTTGGGAAGTGACACGAAAGTAGCACTGGGCCTTTATGGGTTAAACTCTTTTACCTGAAATGATGTCTCAGGAGTAAAAGGGTTAAACCATAAACAGCCAAACATCCATCACGCACCAAAACCCATCTACTGACATGAAATATTTAACACCTGTTGATCCACTAAACCTGTCAAAACACATAAATAATTGGTATCAAATAGTTTTTCACCTTTTTCATGGTCATCAGATGTGACCATATTTGGTCATTCAGAGGCTCTGTGGTTACCATGGAAACACCATCATCTTCTGCAAAATTATTGTTGGATCAATGACTGTGGATGGAAACACTGGTTTTATGTTCAGGTCATAATTCATTTTGCTGAAAGCATTGCTTTAAAAAAAAAAAAAAAAAATTCTCCATTTTTATATAATAATAATAATAATAATAATAATAATAATAATAATAATAATAATAATAATAATAATAATAATAATAATAATAATAATAATAATAATAATAATAATAATAATAATAATAATAATAATAATAATAATATTTATATTTAGTTTTCATCAACATTTATTTGATCAGCTAATTAAATGTACAAAAAAATACATGATTATACTGAAAAATGCAATACATACATTTTATTGCAATAAAATGTAAATTAAATTGTAACACAGGTGGTAAAAGTACTCACATTCTATACTTCTGTACAGAAAGTACTGATTCAACTCCTTTACTGAAGTAAAAACAATACAACTACTCAATTGTAATAAAGTGAAACAGGAAATCTGCATTTGCTATGGATGAAATAATAATTATTGAAGCGGCAATATTAAAAAATATCTAAAAATAAAGCTTTTAAAAGTGAGTTAGTGTGAAGATGATGTGTTTTATTGAATCATGGTTGTCAGTTTAGTGGGTATGGACATTTAGGAAAAATTCAAAAGTCATAAATAGGAAATTAAAAAAAATGTCTAAATTATGAGATAAAAAAAAGTCAAAATTGGTCAAAAAAAGAGTCAGAATTATGAGAATAGAAATGGATAATTATGAGATACAAAAGTCAGAAATATGAGAAAATTCTGAATTATGAGAAAATAAATGGATAATTGAGATAAAAAAAAAAGGCAAAATTATTAGATAAAAAAAATCTAAATTATGAGATAAAAAAGTCAAAATTATGAAGTAAAAGTTTGAAATATGACAAAACAAATGGATAATTATGAGATACAAAAGTCAAAATTATGATATAGTCAGTCACTATTTCTGATTTATGACTTATTTTTCCTACTGTCACATTCGTCTATAGTTTAAAAAGAGTCTGTTGTGAGAATGTAACGAGTATTAAATACACATATTCATACAAAAACATAAGCAAGTAAAAGTTGCCAGAAAAATAAATCTTCATGTAAAGTACAGATACCTAAAAAATGTACTTCTACTTGGTTAATTCTACCTCTGATGAATTAAAAAGGCAAAAGTCATTGTGAAAGTGACAGAAAAGTAGTCGTGGGTGTTTGAAGGTAAAAAGTCATTGGAACCACAGCTACAGTTGTACACTTACAACTCAGAGAAACATGTTGGTCGTTGCGTTTTGGCCTGTTTTAAGAATTCCAAAGATAGCCCTGGGTTAATCCGCACAACAGGCCTGTGTTGTAAGGATGAAGGCTTGGGTTAAATTCTTAATCCGGGGAGGCGTATCACTTTCCACTTACTGTGATGTAGGTCAGAGCTGGAGCAAAGCCCCTCCTGTGCCACTGATACTACAATTACAGTCTTTGAGCTCCCTGTTCCACATAGCAAAAGTTTTAATGGCCATTTAAGTCATTGATCACGGGTTAGATGGGATATCTGATGCAGCGGTTCGGTGGATAATAAGACTTTGAGTGTTGCTCCGCACAGAACTAATAGAGGTTGGCGTTATCCAGTAGATTAGATATTCTTTTAAGCAATAATTGAATAATAATACATCAGTGTTATGGGTTTTCGTGTCCGGTAAGATGGAACGTTAAATGTAAAGATGTGCACTGATGTTTAATTCTTGTATAACACTGAGTACTGGGAAATGCCTGATCATTTGGTGTTAAATTTAAATAATAATAATAATAATAAAAAAAGTGTTTGTATCAAATGAGTCAAAAAGCATCTCATGAGCTTGTAATAATAAGAAAAATATTTTAACGTATCTGCTTCAGACATTAAATGTGGTAAATTTTACATATTTTAAGCCTTTGTTGATCACACTACAAAAATCTAAATTTTATTTTTTACTATTATAACATAAAAAATTATCTTTTTTTTCTTTACTGACCCTAAATTTAACTAAAGTATTAAAACTCAAACAATATTCCTTCACTAATCTTACCAACAACATTTGTGACGTGGTTCAAATGATTAACTCTTTGTGTTTGTATCATTTGTGATTAGCATTAGCATTAGCATTTCATGACCTTTTACTACAGGGGTGTCCAAATTCAGTCCTTGAGGGCCGGTGTCCGACATGTTTTAGATATAAATAATAAACTGAGAAAATAATTAGTAACATGAAGAAAGTAAGACGCAAAGGTTTTGTTCATTTTGTTCCTCATTGTTTATTTTTCTACATTGTAATTTGTATTTTTTTCCATTAATTTTGCTCCATTTGTGTTTTACTTTTTTCATGTTCATTTTATTGAACAACAAACAACCAAAGTATTTCTGTAACATGATGAGGATTATTTATGTAAAACTTATGTAAAAGTTAATAAAATAAAAGAAATCAAAATTGCCTGAAATTTTATGTCCAAAAGAAAAAGATCATAGCAGAGGTGTTGTTCTTCTTCTTTGCTAGTATACTATATACTAGCATGAGCTGAATATATCATTGACTGTCCAAGAAGTTTGGTGTCAAAGGACTTAAATTTAGATTAGATATCAGGTTTCAAATTTACCTCTACCAAACGGTTGAGCTGACCAACAAAGGGTTAATAAGATGAATCAGAAAACAAATGACTTTAGTGTTGGTTACTTCATGTTTTTAATATATATGATGGTGTGTTATTCCACATATATAATGGTTTATGTACATGTATTCAATGGATTAGTAAATATTCCACTAGAAAGAACCTGTAAAGTGAATGGATCATAATGTGCAGACAGTGTTTGGAAGTAGATCTGACACCAATATTCCTTTGGACTAAAACCTATTCTCTTGTTAATTATAAGAATTTCACATTTTTGCCACAAGACGTGGCTTTGAAACTTGATCTAATCAGCATTTAATACTTAAATACTTTTTTTATTAGTAACACACACGGTAAAATGTCATTAGTTTTATTCCGGAAGTATTTTACTTGTAGACCAGTCGATTCACTGCAATGGGGGACGGGCTTAACCCCACGTGGGTGACACCAATGACCTTGTGGCGTGTAGTGGACAGACTTTTTCTGAGTGTCTTTTTTTTCTGTTGTTTTCTATGAATGGTAAATGCAGCCAGTGGAGGTGAAACACCACTTTTATGTTTTGGTAACTCTGGGTGACAGAAGAATGACACCTTTAAAATATCCATTGCTTATAAACTTGGGCCCAAGAAATTAAGAAAAAATTACAATTTATTATGAAAACAGTCTCTACCGTACAGATGGTATCGTAGTATCAAGACACATGAAGCAAAAAAAAAAAAAAAATCCCTAAGAAACGTTCATTTGAAATTTGAAGAATAAAACTAAATTAATCCTTTTAAATATAATTTGACCATGTAGTCACTAGGGCTGTAAGAAAATATTGTTTCCGTAATATTTTGTGATATTGCATTTCACGATATTGTGTGTTAAAATGTGTAACTATTTTTAATCAGATTAATTATGATAATAGATTAATCAGCATTCATACATTCATTTTGATAACGCTAATAATTTTGTATCTTGTCAATTTGTCAGAGCGGAGCGGGTGACGCTGACCTAAAGTGTAAACCAAACTTTACATACTTTCAATCTCTGACTCCCAGCTTCTGTTGGTCTATTATTTAACAGATCTTACATGAAATTTTCACAACTTCTAACCTGTTTCTACTGGGCCCTCTCCACTGTGCTATGGGCCTCCCACAAGAACTGGGCTCCATGAATTTGTCATGTGCCACACCCTCCTCACCCCCACAGTGCCCCAGATGATAGTTCATATTTGGCTGTGTCTAATGTGGTCCACCAATGTATTAGAGATACTGGTCTGAAAGGTGGGATCTGAGATATTCCCTTGGTGCATTTTTTTTTACTATATTGCTTGTAACAGGACTGAAGAAACACCATCCAATCATTTCGCGATCCCACTCGAAATGATTGAACAGTGGTTTGTCAATCAAACTAAACTGCCATTGGTCCCTCCCATTTTGTGCATGTCCGTCCTGCATGAAGCAGGGGTGGGGGAGATGACAGTTTTTGTGAGTTATTTTGCGTTATGAACTGTATAAACTAGAAAAATGCAGATAATCAGCAAAACTTGCCAAAAATACACCAGGAGAACACACTTAAACATCAGTATCGTTATCATGTGCAATTATTTAGAAGAATTTGGCACACAAACAGAGCTAAAACCACTAAAACACACCTAAAACCTCACTAAAATACAGTGAAAACCTCACTAAAATACAGTGAAAACCTCACTAAAACAGTTAAAACCTGACTAAAACAGTTAAAACCTCACAAAAACACAGCTAAAACCTTACTAAAACAGTTAAAACCTAGCTAAAACCTAGCTAAAACCTCACTGAAACAGTTCAAACCTAGCTAAAACCTCACTAAAACAGTGAAAACCTAGCTAAAATCTCACTAAAACCTCACTAAAACACAGCTAAAACCTAGCTAAAACCCCATTAAAACAGTTCAAACCTCACTAAAACAGTTAAAACCTAGCTAAAACCTAGCTAAAACCTCACTAAAACAGTTAAAACCTAGCTAAAACCTCACTAAAACAGTTAAAACCTAGCTAAAACCTCACTAAAACAGTTAAAACCTAGCTAAAACCTCACTAAAACAGTTAAAACCTAGCTAAAACCTCACTAAAACAGTTAAAACCTCACTAAAACACAGCTAAAACCTAGCTAAAACCTCACTAAAACAGTTAAAACCTCACTAAAACACAGCTAAAACCTAGCTAAAACCTCACTAAAACAGTTAAAACCTAGCTAAAACCTCACTAAAACAGTTAAAACCTAGCTAAAACCTCACTAAAACAGTTAAAACCTAGCTAAAACCTCACTAAAACAGTTAAAACCTCACTAAAACACAGCTAAAACCTAGCTAAAACCTCACTAAAACAGTTAAAACCTCACTAAAACACAGCTAAAACCTAGCTAAAACCTCACTAAAACAGTTAAAACCTAGCTAAAACCTCACTAAAACAGTTAAAACCTAGCTAAAACCTCACTAAAACAGTTAAAACCTAGCTAAAACCTCACTAAAACAGTTAAAACCTCACTAAAACACAGCTAAAACCTAGCTAAAACCTCACTAAAACAGTTAAAACCTAGCTAAAACCTCACTAAAACAGTTAAAACCTCACTAAAACACAGTTAAAACCTAGCTAAAACCTCACTAAAACAGTTAAAACCTCACTAAAACAGTTAAAACCTAGTTAAAACCTCACTAAAACAGTTAAAACCTAAACCTCACTAAAACAGTTAAAACCTAGTTAAAACCTCACTAAAACAGTTAGAACCTCACTAAATTAGTTGAAACCTCACAAACAGATAAAATCTTGCTAAAACTTCACTAAAATGTTGCTAAAACTAATCTTCCCGCTGTCTCTCACCAGCTGCCTTCTGCTGCTGTAAGCTCTACCCACTTACAACCCTCCCCTTCAGCCAATGCTGGCTTCTACCCTAATATGATAGAGAATAGAAAGTACAGTTTGGAGTTTCCAAATAGCATGTACAGTGGATGTAAGAATGCGTCACAAGCGACACAATTATTTAATGCGTTTTCATACTGTGGTTATTTGCAGCAGAAGCGCATTGTTCAATTCACACTGAGCTTCAGTTTACAGTTAAAGGACAATGTGACGCACTAAATCCATGAGGGGTGGGCTTTTATACAACTTCAGAGCCTGTTGAAATCATGTGTGTCTTTTTTTAGTTGTGAAAAAACGCGACTGCAGAACATGAAAGAAATAAGTGTTTGTTTTTCTACAGACAATACCCAGCTGCTCTGATATTAAGGATTCCATTTTGTTGCTTGAATGGTACCACAATGGTTTAATACAAAGGGACATGGTGCTAATTATTCAGTATTAGATTCGACAAAAGGAGCAAAAAACCTTGTGTTGCATAAAACACTCTGTCGTAGTTCATTGCAGAGGTCAAACGATAGATTTAGACTGAAAAATGAACCAAAAAAACTCTTGAAATATGGCTTGAAAATTACAAAAAATCTTTCTAAAGTGTGAAGAAAATGAAGAAAATAATTAAAATGAGGCGAGTTTAACACTTAACATCCAGAAAATTGTATTTCATCAAATATCCCTCAAGAATCTAAAGGGTTTAATACGTGTTGATCCATTAATCCTAACAATACATGTAAATAATTAATTGGTTAAAACCTACAGAAAATTCTAGAACACAATACATCTATCTATCTATCTATCTATCTATCTATCTATCTATCTATCTATCTATCTATCTATCTATCTATCTATCTATCTATCTATCTATCTATCTATCTATCTATCTATCTATCTATCTATCTATCTATCTATCTATCTATCTGATGCTAAAATGTCTTATTGATACATAGTGAATCCCCCCCTCCCCCTTAGGGATCAATAAAGTTAATCTGTGTTTGTATCTATATTCAATCAGCCAAACCCATTAACTGGTCCGTGTGGTTCATGATAATCCAAAGCCAAAACCACAGAACAACAACTCGACACCTGGAGCGAGTGACGCATTTTACCCGAAAAACACTTTGAATTCATAAATAAACTCATATTCAACTACAAACACAAACGATTCCTCATATTTCTGTACATTCATGTTTTTCACAGGCTGAGACGTACAAGGAAATCTTCATTATAGGTGGAAGGATCTAAGTACAACTACTTTCTTTACTGTATTTAAGTAATTTTTTTTCAGGTATCTGTACTTTAGTTTAGTATTTATTTTTCTTGCAACTTTTTTACCTTTACTCTTTACATTTTTGTGTAAATATCTGTACTTTATACTCTTTACATTCTCAGAATAAACTCATTACTTTTTCAAATTAGATGAATGTGACAGTATGAAGAATAAGTTGTAAATCTGATAATTTTGCCTTTTTTCTCATAATTTTTACTTTTTATATCATAATTTTTGACTTTTTATCTAACGATTGACTTTTTATCTCATAATTTAGACTTTTTATCTCATAATTTAGACTTTTTATCTCATACACAGTAAATTTTGCAGTGTTAAATCAACACTTAGAGAGTTTATTTAACTTCTTCTAGAGTGTATTTGGTCCCATTGTCTCCAAATTAAGACTGCAAAATCTACAGTGTAATTTAGACTTTTTATCTCATAATCTTTACTTTTTATATCATAATTTTTGACTTTTTATCTAATGATTGACTTTTTATCTGATAATTTTGCCTTTTTTTTTCTCATAATTTAGACTTTATCTCATAATTTAGACTTTTATCTCATGTGGTTGATTTTATCATAATTTTGAGTTTTCACAATTTTGAATCTCCTATTTATGACTTGAATTTTTGTTAAACGTCCTGACCATACCCACTAAACTGAGTACCATGACCCAATAAAACACATCATCTACACATATAACTCACTTGTAAATGCTTTATTTTAGGATATTTTTGACATTTTTCTGTTTTTTCCTGCTTACATAAGTATTATTTCATCCATAGTATCCACAGTATATATTTTTCTGGCAACTTTTTACTTTTACTCTTTACATTTTTATATGAATATTTGTACTTTATACTCGCAGACCGTGAGACAGACAGACAGACAGACAGACCCTGGTTCTATTCCCACACCAGACCTTTCTGTGTGGAGTTTGCATGTTCTCCTCGTGTCTGTGTGGGTTTTCTCCAG
The DNA here is from genome assembly GCA_020466265.1 of Siphamia tubifer. Taxonomy (NCBI): domain Eukaryota; kingdom Metazoa; phylum Chordata; class Actinopteri; order Kurtiformes; family Apogonidae; genus Siphamia; species Siphamia tubifer. Next base: position 46,924,423 of record CM035787.1, read on the forward strand.
TTTCCTCCCACCATCCAAACACATGCACTGATAGGTTAACTGGTTAATTTAAATTACCCATAGGTGTGAACGTGAGAGTGATTGTTTGTCTATATATGTTCAGCCCTGAGATGAACTGGAGACTCATACAGGGTGTACCCCGCCTTCACCCATTGTAGCTGGATTAGACCCCCAGTGACCCCTGTGACCCTAGTGAGGATAAAGCGGGTCAAATGTAGAGATGAGACTCCTTACATTTATATAAATATCTGTACTGGAAGTCTGCGTGGGACACTATTTCCAGTCCCGCTCCCACAATGAATTATGATTTTCAGTCCCACACCTGCTCCCACTCCCACAGGATTCAGACGTGAGTTAAAATGTGATGTACGGAAGAACACTTGCCCAGTGTCGCTCAGGGGTCTGAGTTTTTCTGATCGAGACTCGGCTCAGCTCATGGATGGCGTAATGGCCGCTGTTACGCCAGGGTCCAGTCTTCTCTGAGTTGGGTTGTTTGGAAATGCAGCAGCGGGTGGTAATAAACTAAGGCTAAATACTGGCAGGAGGTCAATAGTCAACTAGTCGGCTACCTTAAGGGAGTCCATCGTAGTCTGAGTGATTTAACCTGGTCGTAGGGTCGGCCGCTTGGTGCTGGAAGGATCCCCTCGCAGGACCTCCCCCTGTCTCATGTATATATGATCATCAAAATGAGTCATTTATAGCTTTTATAAATAAATTCAGATCCGTTTTTCTGTTTGTTTGTTTGTTTGTTTGTTTGTCTATCTGTCTGTCTTTCAGCAGCATTTGACAAAAAGTTCTGAACTGATTTTGAGGAAACTTTCAGGATTGATAGATAATGGGTCAAGGAAGAACCCATTATATTTTGAGCAATGAAGGTCAAAGGTCAAGGTCACACTAAAGGTCAACAGCTAAAACACATCAGTGGTAATATTTCATGATTTCATTCACATCATCTCACCTTCAGACATCAGATGGGTCAACACCTATGGCTCCATTATGTCACGTTTTTACGTCGTATGACATCATATAAAACTGTGGCAGAGGTCTGCAGCTTATCAACACTCCCACAATGTGCACTTCCCCCTCTCAACCCCACACCCACAGTGAGCTTTTAAAATTTGTCCCACACCGCATTGCTTTGCTATATGTGACCCACCACCACGAAACCAGGCATAAGTGTGTGTAAATCCAAACTGAGTTATCTGTGTAGCTTGGTAGAGTGGAAACTAAGGTTTAAGATGGTGAAAAAATTATGTTTCTATCACAAGTAGAACCAAAGTTATGGTCATTTTAATATCCACATTTGGACATATTTTGCAATTTGCATTTTTGAGAAATTTTGGACTGAACTTTTGGACTGTTTTGGGGTAGGAAGTCCTTAGCAACGCATAATAATTTGTATCCGATTGACACAAATTATTCACAGATGTTAAAGGACACTCTGATGGACATGTCACAGAAGTTTTATATATTATAATAATAGGACAGAAGTGTGACGTATTACAATCATTTGGCTTACACCATTGGACAGAACATTCAATATAAGCTTTTACCTCGTACCAAACACTTGGGTGTTTACCCACGGAACGGAGATCGGTTTGTTCGGCGAAAAGAGGTGGAAGTCGTCTTTGTCTTTGCTCAGCAATCCCTGAACTTTTGTCGGCGCTTAAATAATTGACTCAATAAACACCTTTATTGATTGAATATCAATATAATGACCACGGGAACTGAAAATAGAGGTGTTAAGGTACCGTTTTTTGATAAAATGTAAACACAAATAAGAAATCGCCTTCCAGCCTAAATTTGGCTGTAGCTCTGAACGGCTCAGCGCGACTTATGCCTGGTTTCGTGCTGAGCAGTCACACACACACACATATATATTTATATATGTATGTGTGTGTACTGTATACTCTTTACATTCTCAGAATAGACACACTACTTTTTCAAACTAGACAAATGTGACAGTATAAAAAATAGTAATGGTATGAACTGCTTGATATGGAACTAAAACAACAAAACCCATGGATATAGAAGAGAACATCTGTAGAAGTGTCCACTGGAGTGACCAGTATGGATAATCAAAGGGTTAAATGTGATGAGATAATTTGACTAGAAATCAGAAAAATACACTTGGTAAGATTAAGATTTTTTTTTTTTTTACAGTATACATTTATTTCCATTTCCGCTCAGTCGTAACAGAACTGCTATGCCAGTGCGGATAAAAACTGTCCCATACATCAGTCTGGAGATGCTAAAATCCATCATATTTGTTGTTTTAGTGCGAGGCTGTGTTGGATTTTCCAAGCCAAATGATGCATGCTTACAAAAATAAAATGCGTCAGTTTTGGTTACATTTTCATCAGCCACCAAAGCCTGTATCGGAGTATAAAGTGTCATTTTGTAGAGTTCTGATACACAGCCGGCTAGCTCCTATTAATAGACAAAATATGGAGAGAGAAGTATCTTTTGAGGTCAGTCATTTCCTTCCTCAATTTGCTTTTCAACTGCATATTTGAGCTTGTTAGGCAGGAGAAGAAACACATACAGTGGAAGGAAATATACTCATTTAACAGCTGTTTCTTCTTCTATGCCACCTGAAAATTGCACTGCTGCTGTGTTGCATCTCCAGATTCTGCCCCCCCACCCCCCCCCCACCCCCTGTTCCTACCCTCACCCTCTGCTTCTTACTTCCTGAAGATTCACTTTCACTTCATTTACTATAGCTCCAAAACACTAATACCAATTATGTAAGTTTGCAACGCTATAATCATGTATTTTATTTTATTTTCCTGTTGAATGCTTGTCGTTATTTGAATCAAAATGTCATATTTTAATCACATCCATAATTACTTTCTCTTTAGATTAAAATTCTTGTATTCGAGGGAGAGCGTTCCATTCACAAGCAATTGGATGAGAGTCTTATTAGCCCTCGGCAACTAAAGATGATGTTTCCATGGAAACAAATTGTTCTGCTATCAATCACTGGATGCCTTGCAGGTAAGATATTCTACCATTTATTATATTTCACACTTACAATGTGCATCTGTCATGGTTTATGTTAACATAACACATGTGTGCTAATAAAGTGGTGTATATGTAGATGCATATTCCTGCTCTGAGGCTGGAGGTTAAACATAACATTTCATTGTAAATCAATAGGGTTCATATAGAATCCAAAGTTTTATTCACTAGTGAGGAATCAGAACAGTTATAAATAAGTCATCAGAAATCATTTGCTTGACTAAAGGGGGCGACACTGATTGAGGTTTGAGTTCTTGTTTTTATCTGGTTAGATAAAAGGAAGAAAAAAAAACTGATGGAGTTACAGTCATTTCATTGGTTAATTTGGTTGAAATTATTACAGTATCTTTGATTTCCAAATGCCTGAGAGATGGTTTTCATATAATTTCTCTCATTATTGATTTTAGTTTTTCTTTTTTGTTGTTGCTAGAAATAATTGAAAAAAAAAACTAACAATGGAACAAGTGAAAATGATCTTTCTAAGATTTGTAGAAATAAAATGTTCACAATTTTCAAGATCGGGTTGGGAACTAGTTTATGGTGCGGAAGAACACAGACAGAAATTAGTTCCCAAACCGATTTGAAGTCAAGCCCAACACATTGAGTTAAACTGTTATTTGCACTCGGATGTGAATGTACTTCACACAGAAAGTAATTGGAAAAACAAAGTAAATTCATTTACTTTGAAATCTTTGGGTGATTCTGACAGACTGCGGCTACACACGAAACAAAGCAGCGGTCAGTGCAGATACTGTATTAAGACATTTCCACACACTTATTCAAGTCTGGGGACCGTGTACATACACTCAAATTGACCTGGAGGTGGTGTATCCCTTTAAATATGTTTAAAGTGGCATTAAAAGGAACATTACATTAAATGTGCTGATACAGTGATACCTCAACATGCGAAATTAATTTGTTCCAGAACTGTTTTTGTTCTGTGAATTTCTCATGTAAAAGGCCTGATTCGTTCCAAGGCCCCAAATACTACCCCCTATTTTTTTCAGAGGCCACATTCTGCCTGATTTGATCTCCAATGGACCGGACCAGCAACATTAAAACATAATAAAAATAATGACAGCAATTTTTTGTCATTGTTTTAGTGCAAAAAAAACCCCATTAAATTATGAAAATGCTTTTATAAATTATCCAAATGCAATAAAAGTAAACATTTCATAAGGAAATTAAGGTCAATTTTAACAATATTCTGCCTCAGTTTATCATTAGTCCATGTGTTTTATTATGGATCAGTTTTACAAAGACACTAAACTCTTAGTAACCGAAGCAGAAAATGGTTCAAATTGTGTCTAATTTTATTTAGACATTTCAGGTTGTTCACATTTGTTCAAATTATTCACATTTTATTGTTACAGGATAGTTTGTAAATGTAAATATTTTCATAAATTAATGTTAGTTTTGTCCACGAAAACAAAGATGCACATTTAAAGTTGTCATCATTTATATACAGAGAAAAAAAAAGAGAAAAAATATAGTGTTTTTTTTTTCTCTTTTCTTTTTTTGAGTTATTATTCTCTTCAGCCCATGGGCCGCATTGGGACGTTTGGTGGGCCACATTTGGCCCCCGGCCCGCATGTTTGAGACCCCTGCCCTAAGCCCTTTAACAATTATAAAAATATACCAATTTTAAAAGTAAAATAAAGTGTTAATTTATTGGTCTCACTGGGTAAATGTGTCTTCAATGACTGAACATTAAACATTAAACCATTGAAATGAACCAGACATGTACATCATTTTCATACCATTGTGGTTGTTTTGTCACTTTCACCTTCACCAGTGTTTGTTGACGATTGCCTTCGACGACTTTTCATAATCTCCCTAAAATGCGCTAGGCATATGTCGTCAAAATGGGTGTTTTTTGGGATTTTTTTCCCCACGAATTCGGAAAGTTTATGAAATTTGTCCACCATGTCTTTTATTGGTGCTGATGGAATAATGACTTCTATTGATAACGCAGCCCACTTCTTCTTTTCATTTGCACCGAGAATCACTTTCTTTGGGCTCATGATGGATAAAGAATACGTCCTGTAATAATGTTTCAATGAGCACTAACTTTGTCCTTTACATGTTAGAACTCAGGGAAAAGCATCATGGGTAGCTCCCTCATAGCCAATGGGATGCTACATACAATGCTATTTACGTCGAGTACATACAGTACTGTATTTATGTCTCAGCGTTTTCAGAAATGTAATTTTCTTTCATATTCAGAGATGAAAAATTGACGTAAAGGTTTTTCGTAACTCGGATCATTCGTTAGCTGAGTCTTTTCGTAAATTGAGGTATGACTGTACCTTCATAAAACCCTCATAAACTCATGTATACGTAGATAATATTCCCACTGTGTTGTTCTGCTGCCATATCTGATCCACTGAGGTCGTAGGTCAAAAATAACATTTCATTGTGAATAAACAGCGTTGGTGTAAAATCTCCAGTGTCATTCATTAGAGAGGAATCAGAACAGTTGTAAATGACTAATCAGATCTCATCTTTCTTAACCAAAGGGGGGTGGTGGTGGTGGTGGTGGGGGGGTGCTACACTGATTGAGTTGCGGTCATTACATGCACAGTGTTCCAACGTGATGTCCTTCAGCGCTCCCCAGAGTCGCGTCCGCTGAGCACGTTTACAGTACGCTGTCAGGGACGGCTGGGAGTCCAATCCCATTCCTGTTTATGGTCTGTCCAGATCATTATCAGGATCCATGCAATGAATCCAACGCTGCATTTTAGTACAATCTACTTGCCACCGTACCTTATTCTGCCCTTGTGGCCACCTGGGATTCGAGGAAGAGAAACACAGACACACTCCGGCAGAATGTCGACCCTTGTTCAAATGACTTTGTAAATCCCAATGAATGTTATTCAAATTGGCTCATGGGTAATTCACGCCCAGTTCTCAAGGGAACGACATCCAAGCAGTCTCACCTTCCTAGCGGACTAGGGCAAGTGTTTTGGAACGGAGTCTTGTTTGCCTCCTATCGTAGGTCCCTCATACGTATTCAGTGTTGTGATGGTGCTCTTGAAAACCCTTAACAATCACAGCGGCTGATAACAATCATTATGACGTCTGAAGTGCCAGGTTGTCTGCTTATTTTCTGATCCAATGCATGAGTGATAAAACATACACTGAGACCTCACCTAGAGGAGCTGTTAACAGCTCACACAGCAGCTTGACATCTGCTGTTTTTAGTCAGTGCAGTGATTTAAAGGGTCAGTGTGTGTGTGTGTGTGTGTGTGTGTGTGTGTGTGTGTTCAAGTCTGTTCTACATCTGGAAGAGTAAATACTAGGGCTGTTAAATGATTCCAACTTTTAATCCGATTCATCACATGGTTGCTATGGATTCATTTTGATGAATCATGATTAAATAGTAAGTCACAAACATTAAATAACATAATAACATAAAAACAAAATGTAGAAAAATAAGCAACAAAATGAAAAATAATGAATATTTACAATGTAATGTATAATGTGAGAAAATTTGCCCTAAAATGAACTAAAACAAAGTAAAAATGAATAAATAAATAAATAACTAGTATCATCATAGGGTTGCTGTCGATTCATTTTGATGAATCATGATTAAATAGTAAGTCACAAACATTAAGAAAAATAATAACATAAAAACAAAATGTAGAAAAATAAGCAACAAAATGAAAAATAATAATGAAACCTAATGAATATTTACAATATGATGTATAATGTGAGAAAATTTGCCCAAAAATGAACTAAAACAAAGTAAAAATTAATAAATAAATAACTAGTATCATCACAGGGTGTCTGTGGATTAATTTTGATGAATCATGATTAAATATTCAGGTTTTTTTTTTTAACTCCCAAAACTTTAGCAGAAAAAGGAAATAAGCAGCACCATTTGTATGTAATTTGTATTTACACTTGCTTACAATTTCGTTTTCTTTTTGAAGAAAAGTAATTTAACCCTTTAACTCCTGATACTAAAAGTTCAGGTCAAAAATGTACAAAATAAGTAACAAAATGGACAATAACAGCCAAAAATGAATAATAAACCAACAAAATAATAAGTAACATGAACAAAATAAGATACAAATAAATGAATAAGAACACAGCTAAAAAAATGTAAATAACATCCAATTTTGTTTTTTAATTTGAATTTAAATAACCCTTTTGATTGGGCATCTATAACTGCATTACATATTTAATTATAGTTATTGTCACAAGACCAAAGTTTACATCTAGTTTAATCTAATTTTTGTCACATGATAAGTGTTTGATAATGAAAAAAACCACAACAAACAATATTTAGGCACTATAAGGCGTCCCGTCATGGTTTATTTTCAAGATTCTGGATATATATAAGGCACGCTGGATTATAAAGCGCATTAAGTGAAATCAAAATTATTTGGTAAAAAGTCTAAATTATTAGATGAAAAGTCAAAACTATTAGATAAAAGGTCAAAATTATTAGATAAAAGGTCAAAAATTATTAGATAAAAGGTCAAAATCATTATATAAAAAGTCAAAATTATTAGATAATAAGTCAAAATTATAAGATAAAAAGTCAAAATTATTAGATAATAAGTCAAAATCATAAGATGAAAAGTCAAAATCATTCGATAAAAAGTCAAAATCATTAGATAAAAGGTCAAAATTCTCAGTCACTAAACACAACCAGAATTAATCTATATATAAGGTGCTCTGTGGTTTTTGGAGGAAATTAAACTCTGTTATGTAATTTCCTGTTCAAAAATTGGTATAGATATTTTAGAAACTTCCAAATATTGGGTCATCGCGTCCATACACAATTTTACGCCCATGGGTTAAAGGTTAAAAATAAAATTTCCTCTTTCATTTAATCCAGTCTTATTTTAAGTGTGACGAGATATTTTGTCTCGAACTTAAAAAATGTACACATTTTTTTTTTTATAGTTCATCCAGTACGTCATCTTCCAGCCCATTAAACTGATGTACGTGTTGATCCCCTGACATATTCTGACTGGGGGGGTTAAAACCACATGTAGACCCGTTAGCCACATGCTGCAGTCTGTTAGCAGTAGGATATTAATTAGTCCTACTCCGGCCGTCTGTTGACTCTTTCATTTAGTACCAGATTGTGTTCCACATCCTTTCCTTTTAAGCTGCTGGCAGATGAGCACATCCTTATGGTCTCAATTAACCGGCGCTTACGTAAGATGACACTGATGTTCTGAAAACACATCAACCCTCTTTATTAATTTCGTCTGTCATTTTTATAAAAAACCTGTAATTACAGAGCGAACTTCTTTTGCTTTTTCACTGACTTTATTTTCCCGCTTTTTAAGTCTAAAACTTATTTTTAATACAGATAAAACATTTTAATCCTGACAAGTAATTAACTCCAAACACCTGTATTTATTAGTGTTAATGGAGTTACAAGGAACCTCTACTTGGATTCTCCTTATCTGTATAATTATTCACACAATAAATAAGATTATCTAACATATTTGTACTGTCTTTATTATTATCTGTGGATATAATACTATTTAATTTGATAATTTTTGATTTAATTAATATCAGATACTTAGTCGCATCAATTAAAATACTAAACATTACGGCTGGGGCGATATGCTTTTATTTAAATTCTTTTAGGAATTTTTTTTTTTTAGATGCCGATTCAATTTAAATTGTGATTCGTCAATATTCGGAATTTTTCGCTTGCCTTTTTAACACCAGACCAGATGAAAAAGCTGAATGATGATGCCTACAGATCATATCAGGAGCCATATTTCCCCCAAAAATGCAGATCATATGTGAGTCAGTTCATATTTATTCAGCAGTAATATATTTGAACCAGACTTTGGGAAGTAAACTGCTACATTTATCTGCACACAACACAAATAGGAACCTTTAAATGAACATAGTTCATAATAAAGTGAACTTTAAAGTGTACATATCCAGCTCTGCTCTTCCCTTCTGTTAGAAAGTCCACACACTTTAATTGTTGTTGATTGTTTAACTATATTTATTCAGGAACAACTCATTTTGTCTTAAATTTTCAGATATCCCGCGCTTTTGAATGCACCAGAGATGTTACTACAGTTCTGAACGCACCACCTCTGTGCATTCCGCTGGTGTGTTGTTGAAGCTAATATGATAATAAGCTAACTGTCATCTGTATTCCATCCGTGAGGTGATTTCTGTATATTCCATGACGCATATTATACATCTGAGTGACTCATGCAGTAGTCTACGGTCAGATATCCCGCGCTGTTGAACGAACCAGCGATGTTACGACGGTCTTGAACACACCACCTACTGTATTTAGAATTAGCATGTTGTTGCTAAGCACATTCTTTTTCCCAACTCTAATTCATATCCTACTGGTTTATTACTGTGTGTAAATGACACAAGGTGAGATTAATAACACAATACATTTGGAATAGATATTAGCATAGCGTATTGTCTATCTGTGCATAAGTTAATGCTGTTCAATGCTAGTGTGTTATTGAAGCTAATACGATAATAAGTTAGCTGATGTCTGACTCGTACAGTCATCTACGGTCTTTATAAGCGGTAATTTTTTTCCCACCCGACTTAAAATTAATCATTTTAAATATGGGGAAAAAAAAATTATTTTTGAACCAAAAAAATTGATTTAAAAATCGTAAAACAAAAAAATCCCGATACATATGTGAATTGATTTTTTTCCCTCCCACCCCTGTTTAACATGTGATTCTCCTTCACAGCGTATTATTCACGTCATAACCAGGACTGTATACATTTGCATTATTTTCCATTTTGTTATAGTTTTACATTGAGATTTTCAAGGAGAATTAATCACATCTTGCAGACTAGCAACATTATGATGATTTATCATGATGATAAGTTGACAGATTGAGGCATGATACAGTGTAAAAATAAAATAAAAGGAGAAGTATGCATGCAGAATTGGGATAAATAGACATAAGTGCCACGGTCAGGGCTTTTTCCTCACTATTCCAAGTGTCAGGTCATTTGAAAAATGCAGTGGCGCACAACAAAGCAGATAGCAAATATGTCGGCATTAGCACTTAATGCTAAAAAAGGGTAAGTGGGATTTATCCACTCACTGTAACATAAGCAAATAATGTCTGTATGACATGTTAGGGACTGTCTTCATGTATTAATTTACTGTTGTGAGGACTCCAGTTCCCTTGGAAACTGTGGACACGTTAGCATCTGCCAATAATAAAAGACAAATGTAGACATATTACCCCCTCAGGGTGGACCTAATGATGACCTCAGATAAATGCAAAGACATTATACTCCTGCTGTTAATGATTTATTTCTATAGTTTTCCTGCGAGAGGATCATCCCAGCCCCGAGCTGTAGACCCTAATTTTATCCCCTGGGTGGACCCTACAGACCCCACCCATTTACGGTTTCACGTCCTCTTGAATTCTCTATTCAAAGTTCTTGTCAACTTTCCCTTGAAGCTGTCGTTCCATTGTTATTTAATTAATTACTGTGTTCTCCATTGTCTTTGAATCCATTGTGTGTTTGGTTCTGTTTTAAAAAAACATCCAGATTGCTTTGTTTCCAGCTATTTTTTTCACGGTAGAAAAATCACAACAACAAAAGTCTCTGATTGGCTCAAAATGTGTGAAGGAACACTCCCCTGTCACAGGTTTGTTTTTTTCTAGGATGGTATTGATGGCTCGGACGATGAGACTTCAGTGTTAACGTGAATTTTTATTTACACAAAGTCCAAAAACCCAGCAGTGATAAGGAATGCAGTATTTACAGTGCAAACATAAAAAAAAAATTAACAATTTTAAAAAAGATCTCAAAACATTATAAAATAAAGTTGGTCTTAATTACCATACTCAAAAAAATAAACAGATTTCAGCCACACCCTACTTCATATTTACAACTACTCCAATCTCCAAAAATACCTCCATCTTTAACACTACACTACACTACACTACACTACACTACACTACACTACACTACACTACACTACACTACACTACACTCTCAATCTCCAACTCTACAACCCACAGTCTAACTGAACAACATGCACCTACTATATACCCCCTATGCTCCACCCACAGTCATACCATTTCAATTTATTTCAGTGTAAAAAAAACAAGACAACAAAGATACCATGGTACAGGCAGTAAACAGAAAGAGAAAAAAACAAACAAACAAAAAAAATGACAAATAAATTAGACACACAAGATATTTACACTGAGGATAACACTCAACGCATTGCTGCTTATTTCCAGAGTGGTCCAAACATAAATTACATTAAGACAAGACAACAAAACAACAACAATTGTAAAATAAGGAGAAATACATACAAATAATAAATACAAGTGAAAAAAGGGCAATAATGAAGTAGGCTAAAAAGAGTAGGTAAAAAAAACTTTGGTGAACTTAAAAAAGAACAAGACCTGGGCCTGAACGGTGGAGAATGAGGTAATAACTGGTGAAGAAGAAGAAACAAAATTGGAAATTTTGAGGGGGGAGATAATTATAATAAGTGTAATAACTTAATAATAAACAAAACTTGACTGTTCTGCAGCCAGAGCTTTTGTTTATTATTAACACCACATAATTAAATTAAAACACAGCCTCTCATATTTACATATCCCACAACCCAAGACAAAATCACACCACATCCTATCCTACAAACACTGACACAAATTACACTCCATACATTTAACATAACAGAAAAAAAAACAATGTATGAATGTCCCTTTACTGTCGCTAGTGGTTCAGTCTGTGGTCACGTGTCCCGTTGAAGCGCGCGAATTATGGGTATTTAGTGGGTGAGGCGGAAGTGACTTTGTTTGCTTCGGTTCTGTAGCAGCTAAGTGTGTGTGAATGTGTGTGTGTGCGCGCGTCGGTCCAGGTGTGCACCCCTAGACGACGCCTATCACACTAGGAAGTGTACGTGTAGCGGGGCTGTCGGGAGAGCCATGCTTCACGCACTCCCGACAATACCGGAAAAAAAGCCGAGAGGATAAAAAAAAAGAAAAGAAAAGAAAACGCACGCGGGGCAGATGACGACGCTCTTATGTCACACCGTCAACCTCCCCCTCCCCTCCCCCTGTGTGTGTATTTACTTTTATCCAAGAAGTATCCCGCTCGGTTTCGTGCCGTTGCTTGTTGCTCACAAGACTTTATTTCAACAGAGAGGACATGAACTAGTTTGATCCGCCATTTTTTCGGTTTGTGCAGCAGCTACTGTGGCTCCGTCTTCCCTTGTAGATGCTAATGCTAATGCTAGCTCAGATTTGCTGCCTACGTGAAGCTAATGTCCAAAAACTCATTTCAGGGACATGCTTATCGACCCTTTCCCCTTCCCCCCTTTCCAAATTATTGAACAAAAACGTGTAATTGAGAAAAATTCCTAGAAAAATCAATTAATATAAATTAAATATACGAGGTGTTTTGTGTGCCCAGACCAGGGCTAAAAATTACTCAGATGACCCTCACACTATTGGAACAAAAACGTGTAATTTGAGTAAACATTTGCTTGTTAAATTAACTTGATACTTATTAATTATTCATTTATTTATGTATTGATCCATTCCCTTGTGTATTTATTTATACATTTGAGATGAATAAACAATTGATTTAATGTAGAAAAGTTTTTTTTTCTTTAATGATTTTGATCAGATATTTAAACTAGAAATGACAAAAACAAAGTTGGTCAGATATATATTTTTTCAGTATCAGTTTGACAGAATAACCTTGATACGCAAGTAATAAAATAAAACATAAATGTACACGCTAACGTTCGAACATTGTTCTCCTGTTTGTCCACAGACTTTGTTCTTCTGCTGAATTCCTCCAGTATTTTCTCTTAAGGTCAAAGTGACACTTCCTTCTGGCTTATACTACCACACTCTCTCTTCTCTTTTTTTTCCCTCCAGCCTGTACAGAGGATGTCATATTTCAAGGGCCAAGATGGAGGACGGAGCCAAGTGACCTCATTTTACCCATCAACTCCCCAGACCAGCAGGCTAGCATCACGTGCGAGGCAGAAGGAAGCCCTCCTCCGCAGTACAGGTAAATTACCACATCAAAGTTCCATTTCCCACAAGCCTCGACGTGCTGTCTACAGTACCTGCTCCACATCTGCATCACATGCTGAAAATCTATGGCGACTTAATTGCTTGCGAATCTTCGTCGCTGCCTCCGCCGAAATCAAAGAGAGTCCCGATAGCGTTGATTGCCATTGATTTGTTAAAGAACAACGCTTTATGGATGTAAATGCTGCAGAGAGATTACGCGCCATCCGACAGAAAGCCGGGCTTCAAAGAGCGACTGCCTAATTGAGCATCCATTTCTAATTGAAAAAAGCTTATCTATTTTCAGCCTGAGCTATGATGTAGAGTCAGGGTGCCGCCAATGCGCTTGATGAATATGACAATTCCTGGGATGTGAGCAAGGTTAACTTTATTAATGATAAGATTTAAGCCACCGTACAGCTTAAGCGCATGATTTATAATATAGTGCATGGCTTAAGAAATCATTAAGAGAGGAGAGAAAGGAAGATTCAAGTGGCTCATTTGCACCACAGATTCTTTGATATCTCCCTGGCTGTTCCCTGGCAGTGCATCCATCCATTCAATTTTCCATTATGTCATCCATCCAATTTTCCATTATGTCATCCATCCAATTTTTCATTATTCCATCCATCCATCCATCCATCCATCCATCCATCCATCCATCCATCCATCCATCCATCCATCCATCCATCCATCCATCCATCCATCCATCCATCCATCCATCCATCCATCCATCCATCCATCCAATTTTACATTATGTCATCCAACCAATTTTACATTATATCATCCATCCATCCATCCATCCATCCATCCATCCATCCATCCATCCATCCATCCATCCATCCATCCATCCATCCATCCATCCATCCATCCATCCATCCATCCATCCATCCAAACTATCAATTCTGGCATCCATCCATGCATCCATTGTTCCTGTATGTCATCCATTCAATTTTACATTGTCATCCATCCATCCATCCTGCTTTTATCTGAATCCTTCATAATATACACGTATACAAAGTTAGTATTTGTAGAGATCACAAATGTTTGTCTTTATCCAACATTACTAGAATATACATGTGAGTAAAATATATATATATTAGTATTTGCATCAGTAGGTCTGTGTTTTTACTTCCTGCCTTTGAATATGACAATTCCTGGGATGTCAGCAAGGTTAACTTTATTAATGATACCGTACAGCATAAGCGCATGATTTGTAATATAGTGCATGGCTTAAGAAATCATTAAGAGAGGAAAGAAAGGAAGATTCAAGTGGTTCATTTGCACCACAGATTCTTAGATATCTCCCTGGATATTCCCTGGCGGTGCATGAAGCTCGCCTGAAAATGGCAGCTGGCTATGTTTTTTTTTTTTTTTTTTCCCTTTTGTGGTAGATTGTGTTTCGGAGCTTGGTCAGCACCATGTAGATGCACAGCAAGCAGGCGAGAGAGGCAATAACCTTGTGAGTGACATTCCTTTAAATGCTTACATTTCCTATAATGTGTCTGTGCTGAAAACATGGTCGGGGCCCAGCAGCGGGGGGTATCATTATACTTGTTGTGCAATCTGAGCTATCCTGGGTGAAGCCGAAACCATCACTTGCAGGATTTTTTTTTTCTTTTTTTTTTACCCTCAACCTAAAGCAGTCTGGTGTTCAGGAGGTTCAGTCTTTCAGGTTCTGTACAGTGTTAACAGCTGTGAGACCAAACAGAGCGTTGTCTAGGAGATCTGTAGGCATACACACAACTGAGTAAAAACTGCATCCATCCATTCATCCATCCATCCATCCAATTTTATATGATGCCATCCATCCAATTTTACATTATGTCATCCATCCATCCAATTTTACATTATGTCATCCATCCATCCAATTTTACATGGTCATCCATCCATCCAATTTTACATTATGTCATCCATCCATCTAATTTTACATCGTCAACCATCCATACTGCTTTTATCTGAATCTTTCATAATATACACATATACTAAGGTAATATTTGTAGAGATCACAAATGTTCGTCTTTATCAAACATTACTAGAATACACATGCGAGTAAAATGTACAAGTATTTGCATCAGTATGTCTGTGTTTTTACTTCCTGCTTTTTCTCATAGTCAGATTGTCTTCAGGTTCAGTGAACAGGAACAGGAATGTCTGATAAACTACCAAACGGCAGCAGTGATATGTAAGCAGAGAGATGAGGAAGTGGATTTTTACTCTGTTCCAAACACCCATTCACTGAAAAATGATCAGACGTAGGATACTGACTCACTCGTTCTCAAGTGTATTAGTGAAGTTGGGTTTTTTCCCCTTTTGGTTCAGCCTCAGAAACTCTTATTTACCTGAATCCCACCACTTGGGGATCGACCACTGGCTGTAACGACAATTAATTTAGACTCTGCACTTTTTTTTTCTTCTTTTTTAATTTAACCTTGAAATCATCCTGCCTTTTTTTCCTTTTCCAGATTTACCATGTGGTATTCGGTTGATCTTACAGTACTGTTTTAATTTATTTTGCCTAATTAGAACTTTCTTTTCCCAGCACAAAAGTCATTTATTTCCTGGCTTTCATATAACACCATTTCTAAACTGTACACTCTGATGAGCCTTATATATTTAGGTTTTTCTTTATCTGTTTATGCGTTTTGTTTTCTTCAGACCTTTAGTCCATTCATCAGTTTTTTTTCCCTCTTATTTTGGAGCTCTGCATGTTGTGTTTATATTGCATAAAAACACACACACGTATATCTCCTGGGTGATATTCATCTAGGTCAGACGTTCCATTGGTTGGAGTCAGTGCCCTCAATTATGAATAAAAAATCTTAAACCTGCATTAAGAAGAAGAAGAAGAAGCATTGGTCTCAGAGTGCACAGACTGTCACTGTTTAGATTGGCATATCTGGTAATGCTTTTAAAGACACTAGGTTTTTTTGCCCTTAATATGACTTTGAAGAAGCCGTTATTTTTTTTTTTTTTAGGTTTATTTGGGTTGCATCAGTTTTTCTGACGCTGATTGTCCTTGACTTGTTTCCCTTTGGGCAAGGAGAGGACTTTTTTTGTCCCGATGAGAAAATAAAAAGTATCACTTCTTGACAATTTATTTAGCTAACGCTGAAATTACAACCTCAAAATGTCCCGAGCTGACTAGAGAAAAAATAATAAAGAAAAAACAACAAAAACAAGCCTTTAGGAGGTGGTCATGCTGTGACTTTCAACACAGTGAGCAATGTGTGCATAGGCCTAGACCCTGAAAATGAGCAGTATTTGTATAATTAGATATGCCAAGCAAGAGGGTATTACATTCAAAGCTTCACGCTTAATTCCCTGAGTTACTGCAGCTATTAAGTAAAATTCCTCCATTTGGCTTAATAGCCATACAGAAAATTGGGGCACGTAATATTGAATTTGTCAGCGCAGGTGATTTTAACCCTTCTTCAAGAGGATGCAACTGATGCCTAGAGCCAAACACTTACTTGGAATTAGATGTTTCAGCCTCGGTGCGTGCAGAAATTCAACTGAAAACACAAATGACGCTAGTTTGTAATGATTAGACAGGACTGCTTTTTTAAAATCCAAGAGGAAATGTTATATCCCAGTGCAAATACAGTAGTTTTATTGTGGATATTGGCCACATTAGCTGATACGTTGACAATAATTTCAAGCTGGATGACGACAATAGTCAATATATTTAGGGTGATATCACCAGCACGGTTTAAAAGAGTGATATTTTGGCTTTTTTAAATACAATTAAACATTTTCAAACCTTTCCCTGTGGTCTATATAAACTGTAAATGTTAATCCTGGGTCTAAATTCTTCATTAATTCAACTCCACAGGTCCATGTTCAATTCTGTTTCTGAGTAATGACATCAGAATGGTCATTTTGAGCGCTGGCCCTTTAAAAACAAATTGGGTAACATAATATTGAACATGTCAGCAGAGGCGATTTTTAACCCTTCTTCATGAGGATGCAACTGACACCTAGAGCCAAACACTTACTTGGAATTGGAAAACACAAATAACGCTAGTTTGTAATGATTAGACAGGACTGCTTTTGTAAAATCCAAGAGGAAATGTTATATCCCAGTGCAAATACAGTAGTTTTATTGTGGATTTTAGCCACATTAGCAACAGTCGACTTATACATTGACAATAGTAGTCAAAATATTTAGGGTGATATCACCAGCACAGTTTCAAGGAGTGATATTTTTGCTTTTTCAAACGTCATTATGCATTTTCAAACATTTCTCTGTGGTCTACATGAACTGAAAATGCTAATCTTGGGTCTAAATTCTTCATTAATTCAACTCCGCAGATCCATCTTCAATTCTGTTTTTGGGCCCGGACACCTGTGCTTTAGGGGGCGGGGTTAAAATATGGATAATTGAACATCAAATGCCAAGTAGTGAATCACTAAATCTGATATTGAATTGTCAAAAGTCCATCTGGGTAGGAATAAAAATCAGTAAAATGGTGTTTGAGAATGCTTTAGATTAAAAGTTCTCTGAGTTTAATCCATTTTCTGTTTGGTCGGTTTGTTAAAGCTTTAATCGTCCACTGTGACAGGTTCTATGAAGTTAAATAATGTTCTACATCTGCATTTAATTTACTGCATCAGTAAGAAACATGACAAAATGGTGTAGATAATGTTCGTAGGGTATATTATGATAAATTCACTAACGAAGACAAACTAGAAGTGATTTTCTGCTGATCTGAAAGGACGACCAGCAGAGGGAAGGAAAACTGTGGATGAGGCATATGCTGTAACCTTGTCTTTGTTTATTAGACAAGCCTCATGTGCTTTTCGCGGTGAAATAGAGGAGAGTTAAGAGAGTAAAACTGCGGCAACATGGTGATTTCAAGTTGATCTAATAAATAATAATTGTATTTGTTTTATTTGGATCAGGCTTTTTGGTAGAAGTCAAAGATGCTTTACATACAGCAGATAAAAGATAAGAAAAAAAACACATTAAAACAGATAAAAGCAGGTGCAGAAGGCAGGACTATGAATATAAAACAGTTACACATTAAACACAATGTCAAATAAATTAGATTTTAAAAAGGGATTTGAAGGAGTTGAGGTTAAAGCAGTGTTGGATGAGATGTAAAACTCGGTCTCCCAGCATGCCGTGCAGAAAACAGGAAGTAGTGCTTCCATGTGATCCGCTTAATTCATAATCAAACTAAACATGTATACATTGCGAAAAGCAATAGACATGGGATGACAATGTTATAAAATGTTGACATATTAGTTTTGTGTCCTGTTTTTGTTAACTTTTAACTAAGATTGTCCGTTACTATAGTTTAGATCGTAACATACTGTTGAGGGGGCTTGTATTGTCGAAACATTCCCAATGCACTCGTTGCCACAACGCTAAGCATAACGACGTTTCATATTCAGAGTTCTTTCAGTTGAAATGATGTTGGTTTTTTCCACAGTTTACAACCTTTCATGAGAATAAACATTGTAATAATACATAGCTTTGCTTGATGTCACCACATCCAGGACATTTTACAGAGTTACACCGGCCGCCATTTTAGGAGGGGTAAACATTTGTGTCGATAGCAGTGACAAACATGGACTACAGCCCTGATACACCCAATAATCGATCGAAATCTGACCTTCCTGTCAATATGCCTAAGTCCTGCATTGTGTCTGGATGCAGCACATGTGCCTGGCAAGAGGAAAATATATAATTCTTCAGAATTCCAACAGAAAAAGGAGAGAAGTGATCGGATACAAGCAGTTCGGAGGGTGAACAGTGATGGAACTCGTTGGTCTAAATGAGCTTACATTTGTAGTCACCACTTCATATTCATACACAGATGGCCACTGAGTTATATCATTGTTCCAGGAACCGTTCGGTAATTATTTAAGAAAGCCTATAAATCAACGGTAATTGGTAATTATTATAGAATCTTTGTTTTTTCTCCTTCACTGTTCTCCCAATATCATTTATCTGTATTACTAAGCAACATGTTTTGGCTTTGAAACTTTTTTTTTTCAGTCTTGCTTTCGTTTGTATATGTGAAATTTCAATAAGGTGGGCATAAAAAGTTTTCTTTGTATACACGTTTCTGTCACCAATTGTTTGTTTGCTTTATTCATCTTGGTAAAAAAAAAAAAGAAAAAAGATTAATATGGACAGTATTCCAATCCGAGCATGGATAGTTTCTGGTCATACCTTTGTCTTTCAGAAGGTTCTAAACTCATTGTATAGTCATAATAATAATGAAAATAATAATGATAATAATTCATTTTATTTATCAGTGCCTTTCAAAAATCTCAAGGTGATTAACAAGCAGAATAAAAACAGTATATAAACAGGTCTAAAAACAAAATGTATGTATGTAATGAATCTTCTACAATGTCGTGGGACATTATAGAAGATTTTTAGTTTTTTGTAAAACGAGGGATGTGGTGTTTACGTGCTTGTCAGTGGTATCTACGCAAATGTTTACCCCTCCTAAAATGGCGACCAGCGTAACTAGGTTAAGTGTCCCGGATGATGACGTCACCGCGAAGCAATGGATTGAAGCGTTTGCGCCTCATCCTAAGTAGGTGCCCGTAGATGTGCCTGACTTAAAAACGGCGTGACCAAATAAGACAATTGATGCCGATTGGTTAAAAAATAGCTAAAATCGTGCCATTAAATCGACTGGTCAGCCTCTACATCTAACCTGTACCCACTGGACCTCCTCCACTGCACTTTGCCCCCCCCCCCCTCATGAATTTGTAATGTTTTCCTCCCTTTACAGTGCCCCAGTGTAGTAGTAAAATCTGGTGGACTTCATATAAAACAGGTCTTAATAATCTAACACCTTAACATCCTTAACTCTCAAGAGCTGCCTCTGCTGAAACTGTCTTGTCCTACACTGATTAATTAGGATAAGATTATTCAGACCATATTCAGAGGTGGTCTAAGTTGCTCATGGCCTCATTCTGTGAACATGAATGTGTCCTGAATGATACTTAAAATCCAGCTTCTGTGACAAGGAAGTACAACTTAATTTACAAGTGAACAGGACGATATTAAATCAGTTAATTCACTGGCTTTGTACACAATGTCTGAACCTTTTCAAAAGGCCTCGGAGATGTGTTTCAATTGAATTAAACATCTTTTCTGTGCTCGTGGTCTCAGATGCCCTCGGTGACATCAAATCCCCGCTGCCATCTTAAGTGTTGTTCCACTTCTCTGAAAAACTGAAGTGAACTTGTGAGATCGACCTTGGGTGGGCTAAGGGAGCCAGTCGGTAAAATTGGTCACTCTGCTCATGTTTCTCACCCACAATACATTGCTGTTTTTCTATTGCTGCAAGGAGATGCGTAAGTTCTGTACCACTACAAAATATAGGTTTTAATAGACAGTGAAACTTTACCCATTATAAGTAAATCGGGGAAAAAATAGTGAAAACATTTGTAAAAATAATTCCAACCTAGTTGTTCCTAAATGTAATCACTTCTGTTCTGTGTCACTGGCAGTTAATGAGCTATGTTTTGGATGAATTCAACTAATAGTTTTGCTGAAAGATGCATGTGAGATTTTACCCGTATAATTAAATTTAATGGAAAAAAATATAAACAAATTCTTTTTGATTGAAAGTTTGATCTACTTTCCCCAAAATGTAATCGCATCTATTCTGGGTCACTGACAATTAATATACTAAATTTGGTATGAATACAAACAATAGTTTTGCTGCTGCATACATATAAACTTTCACCCATATATACTGTAAGTAAATGGGATGAAAAAATTTGTAAAAATTTCAACTTTGACATACTTTACATCTATTCTGAGCCACTGGCAATTAAAACGGAATTTGGTATGAATTCAATCGATAGTTTTGCTGCTACATACATGTGAATTGTCGCCCATATAGGTAAATGAGGGGGGAAATGTTTTTTTAATTGGAAATTTGATCTACTCTCCCCAAAATGTAATCACATCTATTCTGGGTCACTAGCAATTAATAAACTAAATTTGGTATGAATACAAACAATAGTTTTGCTGCTGCATACATATAAACTTTCACCCATATATACTGTAAGTAAATGGATGAAAAAATTTGTAAAAATTTCAACTTTGATCTACTCTCCCCAAAATGAAATCACATCTATTCTGGGTCACTAGCAATTAATAAACTAAATTTGGTGTGAATGCAACTGATAGTTTTGCTGCTACATACATGTGAAATTTCACCCATATACTGTAAGTAAATGGGAGAAAAAAAATAATGAAAAAATTAGATGTTTTTTTTTTTTTAACTTTGACATACTTTTCCCAAACTGTAATCACATCTACTCTGGGTCACTGGTAATTAATGAACCAAATTTGGTATGAATTCAAGCAATAGTTTTGCTTCTACATGTGAAATTTCAACCATATAAGTAAATGAAGGGGAAAAAAGTTTTTTAAAAATCCTTTAAAATTTTAAACCTTTACCTAGTGTTCCCAAAATATGATTACATCTTTTCTGTGCCACTTGCAATTAATAAACCAAATTTGGTATTAATTTACACAATAGTTTTGCTGCTAGAACCAAAAACACTGTCCCCTGCCTCACATAATAACCTATAAATAATGACAACTCCAACATTTCTCCTGTGTCTAATATGGAAAAAGTAACATTACATTTTGAAAATATTTAAATTTACAAATCATGTAACCATAAAATGTGACTAACCAGAATAAATATGATAAACCTGGAATTTCTTGTGAAAAATACATGCAGTTTTACAAATACAATGTCTGTGAATAAAAGTTTGTACTGTGATCTGTATAGTGTGTTAATAATAAGCTACAGCATAATATTGGTGAAACTGCTCTTATATGTTTAATAGATATTTCAGGTTGTTCACATTTGCATGAAGTAATTAAACCTTCACACTAAAGGAAAGAGGGAAAAAAAATTTGCATTATTATTTATAGGTTATTATGCTTTTACTGGTCTGGCCCACTTGAGATCATATCGAGCTGTACAACATTTGGCCCCAGAAATAAAAGGACTTTGACACACCTGAGTTATAAATGTAATTATGGTATTAGACAGGTTTAGTCCACGTTCACCAATGCATTTTACAGCAACTGAAAAAATAATGATGAAAAATCACCATAAATCCTTGACCTACGGGTCCAGCTTCTCAACTAGCAACGCTGATTTGTATTTACGTGGACACTTCAGAGCAGTGGTTTCCAACCTTTTTCGATCATGATCTCATTTTAACATCACAAATTTCTGGCAACTCCAGAAGTGTTTTTTTTTTTCCTAACATTAAGTCGTTTTTAATAAGAGTTTTCCTTACTATGTTGCACATAAACATTAATTTTAGATGACATTTAAGCTATATAATATCTATTATTCAGGACGGAGACAGAAAAAAAAAAAAGTGTAGATTATTACTCCACAAAGTGAGAATTTTATTTTCATTGGTCAGAATATGGACATTCGGTCCAGTTTGTATTTTCACGGCCCAGGGTGACTTTTGTGGCATTTCCGAACATTAGTTTTTTCTATTTAGCATTTCTTAAAGGTGTCATTCTGCTGAAAACCACTTTTCCACGCTCCTTTTGGAATCTGATGGGTCACCCTGAGTTACCGACACATGCTGCGTTTGCTACGTGGTGTAAATTTTAGGAATATTATACCAAAAGAAAACTGAAGATAGTTAATTTTTCATAAAATCAGTCATTAAATGAACATAAACATCCACTGTCATTCCGTACATTTACGTGGCGTTTTTTAAATTCTGAGTTATTCCTTCTGAATTGAGTACTTCGGAATTGAAGCTATTTCCTTTGCGTTTACATGGACATGTTAATTCCGAATACATGGAAACAGGTTTATTCCTCTCTAGTTAATTGGACTTTAAGAGCTGGGGGGTACAGAGGGTTCTGATTGGACAGAACACCCATGTGACTGGAAGAAAAGAATCACGTCCACTTCCTGGTTTTTTGAGCACTCGTTCAATTATATTTAATTCTTCCAATTCTCCATTGAAATACTTAACGTTATTGTGACTCAAACACTTGCTTCTTGCAGCCATCTTGGAAAATGTTCCGACGCTAATGCCGGCAGCGTCATTGCAATAAGATCAGGAGCATGCGCAGAACGATGGGAATAATGTTAAAGCGGAATTAACTGTTCGCATGTGACAGAAATTATTTAATTCGGAATTGACATCAGAATAAACTAGTGACTTTATTTAGGAATAAATTGAATTTGGAATTAACATTTTCAGCTGGAATTAGGTGTTTATATGGTCATCTTAACGCGGAATTAACTTTTATTCTGAATTAAACAGGTCAATCAATATTGTAGAAGATGATGGTGTTTCCACGGTAACTAAAGAGTCTGATGACCAGGAAAAATTGATAAAGTGTACATTACATTGATTGATTGATTGATAGGATTAAAGAATCAGCAGGTAATAAACAGATTAGATCTGTTGATTATTTGGGTTTTTATGGGTTAATACTAAACAAACAATAACTCAAGATATGTATTATGAAAGAACGACAGCATCTGAAACTGACCACAGTGAACAAATAAACAGCAGCTTCAGTTTCAGATTTATACTTCATCGAACCTTTTATGGGTTTTGATGAAACAGCAAAATGGGTTTTCTCCCCCAGACCTAAATCTTTTCTTCTGGGGCCGAGTATGGCAGCTGGTTTTCAAGGTTCCTCTATTTGTTCCACTGCAGTCCTTCAAGTTTAAGACACAGGAAATGGACTGATAAAGAGGTCCTGTGTTTACATTTTACACACTCCAAAACAACCCAAACATGACAGTCTTTTGAACTTCGTCTAGTCTGTGATCTGAATGCGTTCTCTTACCTCTTTTCTCACCAAACTATGACGTGTTTTGCTCCAATTTACGCTCATTTCTGGAGGCGATGGCTTTGTGTTGTGGTCCAAATTTTTCTGCGCATACAGCTGCAGTGTTTCCATTAATTATCTAGACTGTGGCGGCCTAATTTTTTTCCTGCCAGAGTTTTATAATAAATCAAAAATCTTCATACACTCAAACATAATTCTAAAGGAGTGTTTTTCTACCTTGGCGATGGGGACCCTGTGTGGGGTCGCCTGGAATCGAAATGGGGTCACTTCAAATTTGTCGCAAATGATTAAAACAAACGGAAAAATGACGAATAAAAACAACATGGTGAATTGAGAGACGATCACAATACATGAAATACAAACTGTGCTGCTGTTTATCTGTCAAATGTTCACTGTGGTCAGTTTCAGATGCTGTAGTTTTTTCATAATTCATAGTTTTGAGTTATTGTTTGTTTAGTGTTAACCCATAAAAACACAAATTATCAACAGATCTAAACTGTTTAATACCTGCTGATTCTTTAATCCATGTACAAGTACAGTCTTTCATCTTTTCATGGTCATCAGATATGACCCAGTAGGATGTTCAGAGGCTCTCCAGTTACCGTGGCAACACAATCATCTTCTACAATATTGATTCCAAAGTAAAGGCCATGGAGTTGGATCAATGACAGTGGATGTAGACACTGGGTTTAAATTAACTTAATGAAAGATTGTGCTGAAAAATAAACTTTATCTTCAGTTTTCTTAGTTTTTGGTGTAATTATCTTCATTTAACCTGAGGTTTTATGAACATCTAAAGTTGCAGAAATAATTATTAGGCCACCCCTTGTTTTCTTGTCATTTTTAAAGCCTGGTATAACTAAAGCTACATTTGTTTGGAATAAATATAATAACAAAAAAATAGCTGAGACGACTTTAAGTAAGAGCTGATATCTTATCTATTTTCTTTGTTCTCTTGATACAACAAGGATTTATTGATCCCACCATGAGGAAAATTCCATGTTATATGTTCCACAGGAGGAGCATACAACCCACCAGTTTGCAAGTAGAAAGAGAAGGAAACAAGAGTAGCAATACAAAAGAAAAAATAAGAAAAATCTGTTTAAATAGAATTAAATATTCTTAGAATGTGACAATATGAACTCAGATTTTAACCCGTCGATGTATGAATTATGAAAACCGTAGTCAAGATTTTTTTCCAAAGTGTTTTGTTGTTCATTTTTAGGCTGAAAATAGGGATTTGATTGAAATATTGTTAAAGAACTGATTTATTATGTAGTTACAAAAGTGTCCATTCAGGTGGAAAACATGTTTAAGTGTCACACAAAAGTTTACTGGGCGAAATGTAAACAGTTCTTCTTCGTGGTGTTAACAAACAGTCATTAACCAGTAAGTAATGAGAAATGTTACTGTTGTTAAACTAAGGTAACTAAACTATGTCTTGTTCTGTGACCTTTACTCTAAGACAGTGATTCTACAACTTTTTAAACTGATGTTCCCCCTGAGGAACATATTTTTAGTCGTCTCCCCTGACATGGACAAAACATTTTTGTAAGAAAAAAGAGGAACAGTGTCTGTAAAATCCGTGTCTGATTTTTAAAGAATCCTTTTTATCTCATAATTTGTACTTATCTCATAATTCTGACTTTTTATCTGATCATTTTGACTTTTTATCTGATAATTTTGACTTTATATCTCATAATTTTGACTTTATATCACATAATTTTTACTTATAAATTGAATAAATGTTTAATTGAGGAAAAACACATTTTTATTATTTTTGGCCATAGATTAAATTTTTAATATAAAGAAAAATGTAATCATTAATGGATAATTGTTCGTTAATTTTCCGATGATAGACTTAGAAAATTTTGCCACAACCAAGAACACCCCCACATTTTAAATGGCTGTGACGCCCTTGTTGTGAACTATTATATAGTCTAATGGCTGTGGGAAGGAATGATCTGCAGAAGAGCTCCTTCTTACATGGGGGGATATAAAAAGGCTTGTGCTAAAGGAGCTGCTCTGGGCCTGTGTGGTGCAGGGGGTGGTAGGGGTTATCCAGAGGTTATCCATGATGGACATCATAACCAAACTCATTTCATTTTCCCTCAGTAGCTATGTCACTGTACTGACAAAAACGGTGCTTTTATTCATTTCACATTTTCTTTTCTGTCTATTTTTGTCACATGATATTCATAGGAGCTAATACTTGATTGTATTTTTGATTACTTTTGGTGGTCTAATAATTTTTTCCCACCACTGTATATATGGAGGTTTCGTGGATTTACTGGAACAGATGGATTCTCTAGTTTTTTAGTAAGCCCTTTTGTAAAATGGTAAACCTTGCCTTTCCCTGAGACTATTTTAAGTGTTGGATTAATAGGCATTTTGTCAAACACATATTTACTGGAGTGTGACTGTAGTTGGAATCCATCCAAAATAAACCACAATGGGCATTTTTTGTTTTTATCACAATGAGGGAAGATGGACCAGGGTAAGATTGTGACTCAATGATGGGTTTTTAATAGACTTGGACAACAATGGAGCTTTATGACCCAGGAATATGACATATGAGACTATGGATACAACACAATACGTGTTGGTATCAATTTATTGTTCTGTATTTGAGTGTTAGAAGTATTATTAGAACACGTATAGTATTTCTTATCCTTTAATTGGACGGGGGCAGATCAGGATACCAATGATCTGCATTCTGGGAAAAACAAGAAACTGGAAACTGCCGATTGCAAGAGGAGTGTTGAGCCGTATTTTGTAATAAATGTCCAAAATGTAATACCTTTTTCATTTCATTTTGTAATAAACTGCTGCATTTTGTAATAAATATCTAAAATGTAATATATTTTTCCATTTCATAATAAAGCCACCTTTTGTAATAAACTGCCACATTTTGTAATAAATTTGGCTGCATCACGTCATCATTTATTCCATTTTGCAGCGGCAGGTGCTTTGGTGGCGCGACATTAAAACTCAAGGAGCTGTTTGGGAAACATTCCAAATGGTTTATGTCTTGGCTGGTAATTAGACATATTAGACACGGACAATTTGATATTACAGATATATTTTGGAAGTTTTGGAAATATTTTAACCTTTTGAGGCAATTTCATATTTGTTCAAAATTTATCTCAGTGGATAAATTATCTGGTCACAGCAAATGTCCAAACAAGCAGAAGACACATTGTATAACCTCTTAAGCTCCAAGGGGATTTTCTGGAAAATTCTGCCTGAAATGCATGGCCAAATTAAAGTAAAATAGAATTAATAAATAAATAAACTATGGTTTAGAATTATGTAATGCACCATGTTATTACATTTTCTAGAGAATAAAAAAGTTGCAAGTGAATTTGGTAATTGATTTTGATTTGTTTATTTTGAGCAATTCACACAATATACACATACATAAGAAAATATATATTTGCACCAGAAAAGGAGTGGGAAGAAGAAACACTTTAAAGACTTTAGTTCTAAACATTCACTCCTGTCCCTTAACCATAAACCCAATAAATAAAATAAATCTTAAAATGTAATAACTTATTACATAATGTGGCAAAATGTATTAAAAAATACATTGTGGCAGTTTATTACTAAATGAAAAAAATGACAAAAAAATGCGACTGAACAAGGAGTGAAAGTGGAAATGTCACTGAATACGTCCTCACATTATTGCTGTAAATTGACTTTTTAAGTACACGTCTGTGACATTTCACAAAGCGCTTTAATTAACGAAGATTTGAATGTTTGCGAACAAATTGGAGATGTAATGAAATGGTCATATTATTGACCTCGTGCATTATCGTGTTGTGTTGCTTTGCCAAGTGAAGATGGCGAAGCTGACCAGATTTCATTTCTAACCTCCATGATGCTCGAAATCCACCTTCACCTCGCCCCCCCCCCGCGCTCTGACACAGTGAATACACCAACAGGAACCATGACAGTTCTGCAGTTGACAAATAGTCCAGCGTAGCGCCAGAGCACACTCCGGGGCTCAGCGCTGTGCTTTATGAATACACCTGTCACTGTGTTTACTATGAATCTGCTGTAACACAGGATCAAGGGCACTGCAGTGATTGGACAGGGGGGAATAAAAAAAAAAGTGCTCCGACCGGTATCTCCTATCATGTAATGTGGCTGCAGGCAGACGTACGACTCTAGCTTGGTTTGTGTGTCGAGACGGGATAGAACGGGATGTGAATAGAAGATGTTATTTATTTCTTTTTAGGTATTCAGTCGCTGTATTGAGCCGGAGAGGAGGGACGATTCCAGAAATTATTTCGAATCAAAGGTAGTTTAATCTTTTTAGAGGTTAGCGCATCTGTTTACGGGGGTGAGAAAATTCTATGACCCTCGAGCTTTGGGAGATCACTTTAACATCAAATGGAAAAATATAGCGGCGTAATCTGAAATAAAGCCTCTTCATCTGGAGACTTTGAAGATTTTTTTTTTATCTGTCGATGTCTAAGGAATCTGTATATGCTGTGTATTCGATCAATCACGCTAACAGCAGTATATCAACTCATATTTACGCCTTTGGCACAAGGATATACCTAAATATTAGGTTTATCTGTTCTGGAAAAAGGCTACACATCTGATGACCCAGCGGGGGAAGCAATCCTGGCTTGAAAATAAAAGCAGTGTAAAAAAATGTAAGGTGTTTTTGGGTCAATTTGAGCCGGTGCTTCTTTAACCCTTTAACCCCTGATGTGTCAGCACTGATGCATTGTGAATGGATGCTTTAGTTTACAAATTTCAGAATAATTCAAATTTTTTTAGGGTTATTTTACTGATATTTTTATTCATGGAACTGATTGATGTAGAGGTGTCGAAAAGCAACTGATTTAGAAAAAGAAAAAGCCCAAACTAAAACTACTGGGACCAAATTACAACGCTAGTCATTCATTTAGTTTATTTATTTTTTTGCATTTTTTGCTTTATTTATTTTGTGAATATTTATTTTCTGTTGATGTTTTTTTTTCTACGTTTTGTTTTTATTTTATTCTTTTTCTTCAATTGTGTTCGGTTAGTGTCTTACTTTGGTCATGTTACAGATTTTCTTGTTAGTTTAATATAAATTTTTGTTCATTCATAATTTGGTATTCGATTTCAATTTTATTTATAGAGCCCCAAATCACAACGTCATCTCACAGGGTTTTACAAAAAACAAAAAACTGTCCTTAAACCCCTCCTTCTCAGCAAGAAAAATACTCCAAAACCCAGTGGGAAAAAGAACTCCTGGGGAGAACCACACTGAAGGAGAGATCCAGTCCCATGGACGAACAGGATATAGATGAATGTCCATTTGTAGATGACAGGTGAGGGTGGGGGAGGAGGTCTGGGGTCACAGGTCAGCACAGGACACAAGTGAGTCACTGTAGATCCTGTTGTCTATGGCTCCTTATGCAGATACTGCAGAGAGACGCTCTCTCTCAACTCTCTGGGGGGGGGGTGAATCCAATTAATAGTTTTGTTGGTAGAGTGTTAACAAACAAACAAACCAAAGCAATTTTCCTTGGCTCCCCTTCGGGGGTGGTGGTAATACGATAAGATGCGACTGTATTTATTCACCCATCGGGAAATTTCAGTTAACAGCAGGAAAATGCAAGTGCAGAGAAGACGAGTACAAAGAAATATTGAAGGGTAAAATATAAATACAAAAAAGAAATCTACCCTTTATATAAGTATTTACATAAAGCTAGTCAACAAAAGAATTAACAAATTGCCAGTATCTGCATCATATTTGTTAAATATTTATTGTAAGGTTCAGCCACAGAGTTCAGCACTGGTGCAACAAAAGAAAATAAATAAAACAACAAAACCTATTTCTCCAGTTGTAAATTATGAGGACATTTAGATTGCATTTGTTACATGCAGTTATATCGAGTACAAAGACGAGGCAGGGTTATTTATAGCACCAGTCATACACAGGACAATTCACAGCACTTGAAAAAAGTGGAAAAAAAGAGTAGTTAAAAACACAGTTGCATTAAAACATAATCAATAAGACATAAATAATTATAAAATACAATAAAACATTATGCAAAGTTAAATATATTTATGAACTAATTACCCATATAATGACTTTGCTCTTGCATATACTTGCAGTTTGAGAATTACAGGAGTAAAAACGAAACTGCCATTGTACCGTATGAGCAATGGTGCACATGAGTATCTGTTAATAATTCACTAATTCCGTAGGATTTAATAAACTGATGCCCTCCCACACACATGCAAAACACTTCCACTGGTACTGATGGGAGCTGGAGGGAGGATTTCACAATATTTATGGTGCAACATTTTGGCTTAAGTTCCAAATGAACATCAATTTATTAAAAAGCTCCAGCAGTACTAAACATCACAGTGCAGAGTTCCCCGGTCAGCGGTTTATCAGTTGTAAGTCGTGCACGTGTGTGTGTGCGCGCGCGCGTGTGTATTCTGAGTGTGCGGTCTGCGTGGTCACTGCCGTCTCAGTGGGTGTCTGGCCTCAAGGAAAGCCAGGTGAGCCGCTGCTGCAGTACAATCCCCAGTCTATTTGATGAGGAGACCTCATGCAAAATTGATGTGAACCTCAAGGTCACGGTGAGTTCATTCAGAGCATGCTCAGATCAGTCTGCGCCTGCAGCACAAGCACAGCAAATAGGGCTGTTCTCCTGGACTTACTGTAAGCCCCTCTACGCTTCATAGACGCTAGAACGGCCTGAACTGAAACCCACTGAATCACACACTGAGCTTTTTGCCGAGACCGAAGCACCTTTTTACACACTTTGATTCACAGACGGAATTATCACAGAGGGAATGTAAATGCTGTCAGAATACTGCTAAGGCTGGCGTTTGTCATCATTGGTTGACTAGGGGAAAAAAACCCCCACATCAACCCCACAATTAGTGAATGTAAACACGGACAGGATATAAAACGTGGATTTTAGGAACCACAATTACAGGAACCACAATTATTTAAATATGGATGTTATGACTTATTACAGTCCAGATAAAATAACTCTAAACATAATAAATAAATTATAAAAATAATAAACTGTTCCTCAGAAAACCATATTTTAGAGACACTGCAGAATAAAATGACCAAATCTATTCACTTCATTGATCTATAACCCAATACTTTTAATACTTACCATTTGATCATGATGTCTGCCTGGTGCTACAGTGTGTGTGTGTATATATATATATATATATATATATATATATGAATTTAAATAAATTATTGATATGAATGCTCTTACCAAGTCTGCTCATCAATTCCTGATCAATGTTCTGTTTTATAAGGCGTCTTATACAACATAGAAGCCCACAGGCGATGAATGAAACTACACTTCTTAAAATAATTAAATAAAACTTCTACGATGTTTTTAGGAAGAGTTTTTCCATGCATGATGTGATTTTCTGCACCCTATAGACCCTGCTGCCTGTTAGCATATTTTTTTGCAGAATAAATAACTGTATTTTTACCTTCACAACTGAAACAGACAGACCAGAGAGATGCACTTAATGCACCCAATAATGAGCTTAATGTTACTGGCATCTGCTGACATCAAACTGAGAGTCTGCAACACTCATTTACCTTATTACTATTCCTGTAAGTCACTCTTATGGTATTTTTTTTGGTCTCTATTTCGATTCGACTGGATTGATATTTCCAGTCAGACCTCTCTTCTCAGTCATAAACATTGACCCGTGATTTGACATCGTATATAATGTGCATGAAAAATGACGGCGGTGAAACAGAGGCCGCGAGTCAATGTCCAACTACAATTATCTTACAAACCAATATTTAAGCGGCAGTGACTAACCTCATTTACTGATGCCACATTCTAACATTTTAGTTAATAGCTTTACTGACAGTTACAGAGTTATTCATTACTGGTTTATAGGTCAGATGTAATAAAGAGAAATAATATTTGAATAGAGCTTTGCTATCGACTCATCCTCAACATGATTTATGGCTTTTTTTGGGTTTTAGTTTATTAGTATGATTCAATTAACATTTACATTAATGATTAAAACTGTATGGGTGTATTAGTGTAGGATTAATTCACCAATAAAAATAAAATCAAATATAATACAACAAGTGGTTCCAGACACAACATACCCTGCCCCTCACACATGCTGAAGCTTATTTTGGCATCGATCCAGCTGATGTCATCGTATCTGTGCATATGGTGATGTCAGTGTATCAGTTGCCATGGTGTACTGTATGTGCCAAGTTTGAAGTAAAGAGAAATAACATTTATATTTTTTCTAGACATCCGGAATTTCATCCAGGATAAGTAAAAAAATTAGAATTTTGATGTAGTTTTCATAAAATGTCTATTCTGTACAACTGGCTATTTATAAAACCAATTTGGTATGAATTCAACCAATAGTGTTGCTGCTACAGACATTTGAAATTCTGGCCGTTGTCAGTAAATGGGGAAAAAAAAAGACTTAAAATCTTGATAAATTTTTTTTTATCTTTCATCAACATTTCCCAAAATGTAATGACATCTATTCTAGGTAAGTAGTGATTTATAAACCTAATTTAATATGGATTCAACTAATAATTTGCTGCAGCAGACATTTGAATTTTACCCATTATAAGTGAATGGAAAAAAATATTTAAAAACTTTGTAAAAAAACAAAAATTTACTTTTCACAAAATATTATGAGATTTGTGGAGGTTGCTAGGAATCTATAAACCCAGTGTGGTATGAATTCAACCAATAGTTTTACTGCTGCAATGTTAAAAAACAAATAAATCGAACCAAAAACAAATTCCCCATTACCTTCCATTTAGGAGGCAGGGTAATACAATTTTAAATAGATTTTTAATGAGTTTACTTTAATTTTAATAATACACATTTACTATGGTATCATCACCACTTCTCATCGTAACATATTGAACATATTTACAATATGACCTGATGAATCCAGATGTTATTTTGGAATATGAATGTGTCATCAGCAAAGAAAATCTCCACTGGTCGTCATTTTATTCCGATTATCTATTACCTGTTTTCTGCACCCCTGCTGAGTAGAGGCAGTTCACTTCAGTTTAAAGATAAATTATCAGTTTTACATCTTTATTAACCAAATGTCGTCTACTTCTCCAGTGGAAATCTCCTAAACCCCCCCCCTCCCCACACACACATATACACCACTACCTACTTTGTGTCACTGTTTTTTTTCTTAAAATTGAAAAAAAAAAACTAATACACAATGAGAGGATACTCCAGTAAGTTTCACCTTAAAAGGCAACATTTTATTTAATATTTTAAAGTTTTGCAGGCCTCTATTATATAAATATGTTTATGTGATTTTTTTTTTATTTATTTTTTTTTTTTTTTGGTTTAAACCAGACTGGGATGGGTAAATGTCATTGGGTTTAATTTAATGTTGTGGTTTTTGTTTTGTTTAACTTGTAATTTTTTTCACTGTATTTTATTGAATTTTTCTTTTCGTACTCGTTTTTTGACACCGTTTTCCACTGTTCACTTCTTACTAAAAATGGTAATTGGATGAATTGTGTGACATATTACTTATTGCCTAATGTTCTCAATGGTAACACTTTATAATTCCTCCACACAATCTATGTGTTAACCATTTACCTGTTTGTTCATACATAATTTATCATAAACAAAGCATTTGTTCTTTAATATAAACAAACCATTTGTTGCTGTGTGAACAAATGCTTTGTGATCAATTGCGTATAAGCAATACATCAACAAACATTAACAAATAGATAACAAATGGTTAACATATAATGAACAAATCATTTGCACATGGGTAACAAATGGTTAATACACAGTGAAATGTGTGTAAGTATTATAAAGTGTTACCTTCTTTGGGAAAAAAAAAAATATTACCTGACCTTCAGTTATGTGACTGATCACAATAAATGAATGTTTCTGTCCATAATTCTATTCATTTTAATTTAAATTATGTATTATATATAATGTATACATTGTACCTTCCCCCAAAGGTAAAAATAAATAGAATAAATATAATTAATAGATACACTGCATTAATTTTAAAAAGATGTTAATTCCTTAAAGAGTTAAAGAGAGTAAAAGCAGTAGAACACATAAATGGTAAGAACATGTGTAGTTTAAAAGCCAGACCTAAGGCAAGGTTGAATAAAAGAAAGAGGCTCAGGGCCTTTAATCATAGCAGCTTCTTATTTAACAGTTCTATGGATGTTGGGAGAACAGAGAGCTCAGAAGGGTTGGTTTTGTACTTGCTTGCTTTATAGCGTGTCCCTGAGGGGTAATAACTCATATTCTGGGTGGAGGATATGGGATGGATCTGTAATGATTCTGCGAGTCCAATGAACCACTATCCATTCATATATTGATTGGAAGAACTGGTAGCCTTTGATCTTTGATTTTGTGCTGATGATGGAGAGTTGGACCACTGTCTAATGTCTTCTCCATTACAGTACATTCTCTGTGATCCTCCATGTGGTTCAGGTCTGGACTCTTGTGATGTCTAATCCATGTGTTAAATAATGCTCTTGTGTTGCTGTTTAACAAACTGATCATGATGAATCCTGGTGGTTTTTTTTTTTATGTTGGGATATGAACTAACTTGCACAGATCTTCTACCTCTGTAGTTGTCGGTGGTACGTCTGGTTTTGCACAGAACCGTAACATTTTAAGCTTCCACTCAACAGCTGCATTTCCATTACCCTTGGAAATACACAAAATGTAAATATCGCTATAAAAAACTGGTAATGGAAACACCTGAATTTTGAAAAAACACTCAAATATCGATAAAAAGTTTTTACACTTTCATGAGATGTTTTTTTTGGGGTTTTTTTTAGACGTTTTGATATTCTAATATATCACAAAAGCACAATGGAAACGCTTTTTCTGCAATTATATGACATAGGACATGACGTACATGGTCACATGATCACCTCGCTTCTCATCCAAGTACGATAGTATCTGTGATTGAAACGCTCTCGAGGAATTGTACGCGGCCCCCGAGCCGACTGGAGTGGAATTGAGTTGAGCCGATACCATGTAGTGGAAGTGTGACACAAGATAGAAGTCCAGAACCTGGTGTAGCAAATATGATACATATAGTTTTATATGGTTAATGGACGTTGACATCACTGTTATGGCTATTTATTTAGAAAAACCTTCACACTATTATTTAAGGAGCCACATTCAGCCCAATATGATCTGAAAAGGGCCAGACCAGTAAAATAATAACAGTGAAAATTACATTATGTTTACATCTATAACTTGTCCCTCAAAATGTGAACAACATCAGCTTAAGAAAAACAAGCTCAATTTTAATTAGACTTTTTTTTGCCTTAATTACAGCTTCCATTACAATTACACAACATCCTTGGACAGTAACAGGCAATTTATTAAAAATAATTTACATGTACTCCTCTTAAGACATTTCAGGTTGCTCTTATTTGTTCGGGTTATTTAAATATTTTTGTAAATGGATAGTTTGTTAATGTAATTTTACTGTTTTTACACTAAAACAAGCTGCAGGTTTTTGTTATTATTATTATTATTATTATTATTATTATTATTATTTATAGGTAATTATCATATTTTACTGGTTTGACACAATTGAGATGTAATTATTCTCTATGTAGAACCTGAATAAAAATATTTTTTACACTGTTAATATACAGGCCAGATTGGATCCTTTTTCGGGCCGGATTTGGCCCCCTGGCTTAATGTTTAGTTTTGATTTAATTTCTTTTTTTAGTTTAGTCATTTTATTTCAAATATGTCTAGCACAAAAACATTTGATCTTTCAAAAGCCAATAATTGATAAAATAACAATTTACAGTGAATTTACAGTGGAGCTAGCTACCACCTGACAGCTCATCCTAATATATCATCATATAACATTGTATATGTGTATATATATATATATATATATATATATATATATATATATATATATATATATATATATATATATATATATATATATATATATATATACAATGTTTGACACCTGTGTTCTATGATATGGTCGTAATACACTTTTTTGTGCTGATACTGACACATGCATCCAAATTCACTATCAACCTTTAACTCAGACTATAGTACTGATTTTACTTCACATTTTTTTTGTCATGATTGTGCACTGAGTCATATCGAGCCATGTTTCAATAATATTCACTAAAGTAAATAGTTGAAACCTCAGGTGACGGGTGGAAGATGCCTCTGCAGCAGGTGAGATAGTGTCTGATGTATTATGTATGTTCACTGTTTGTCTAAATTAAACTCATGCTACTGTATCTTCTGAATGGTGGAATGGTATTTTTTTTCCCCATTAAAAATATGCGTGAAATTTTTATACAGCGCATGAGGAGGAAGGACGCGTTAAAGTTGTTTTCGCTTGGTTTGTGAGTCGATAGATTCATGTTATCCTCGTGTGCTTCAATGTTGCCATGTGCACATTTATTATGTAGAAGAGAGTTGTCAAATACGTGGCCCGCGGACTCAAAACGGTTCCAAACTGGATGAATTTACAAAGTGCAAAGTTTACACTGTAGATCACAGGTGTCAAACATAAGGCCTGGGGGCCAAATCCAGCCCATCAAAGGGTCCAATCAGGCCCGTAGAATGAATAACAATAAAGATATTAATTGTGTAAAAATTATTTTAATTCAGGTTCTACATACAGAATAATTACATCTGCCAAGAGGATTATGTTTATGCAGGAATCTGCTTGTCTGTCTGTCTGTCTGTCTGTCTGTTAGTTAGTTAGTTAGTTAGCAAGATGACTCAAAGTAATGGATGGATCTTGATGAAAGTGTCATGATGTGTTGGGAGTGTCATAAGGAACAAATGATTAGATTTTGGTGATGATCTAGAAGAGATGCTGGATCAGGGGCGGATCTATGGGCGGGCCTGAGTGGGCAGGGCCCAACCTGATTGACAACTGTGCCCACCCAATCACAAGCACAGAAACAGAATTCTCGACCGATTTTCGTTGCCTCATCAAACTGAAATATTGATCAGTATCCTTAATATAGTTATTAATTTGTAAATGTCAATGGAAATAAACTGTATATTTAATTATTTGTGTTTATTTAAAAAAAAAAAATAAAAAATCGGTTTCAATTCCAGAAATGCTATTACGTTGTTGTTATACGTCCCCTTGCCCACCCCGACTTCACTTAGGCCCGTCTGAAAATAGCTGTCTAGATCCGCCACTGTCCTGGATTCTGGATCAATTTGAATTTGATTCTCCATTTACCACAGTGGAAAATGTCAAAGTGATCCAGAATCCAGGATCTCTTCTGGATCATCACCAAATCTTAATCATTTGTTCATCCAACATGTCATAAAATTTTCATCAAGACTTTTTGAGTTGTCTTGCTAACAGACAGACAGACATACTCTGGCAAAAAACATAACTATATAATAATAATAATTACCTATAAATAATGAAAAACTTATCTTTTGTCTTAGTTTTAGCATAAAAACAGTGAAATTACATGAACATTTGTATATTAACAAACTGTCAATTCACAAAAAATGTGAATAACCTGAATAAATAAGAGCAACCTGAGATATATTAAGATAAGTGTAATTCTAGCAATATTCTGCCTGTGTATTTATCGTAATGTAAACTGTAATTGAGGCAAATGGGGACAAAATCTAAAATTGCATTTGTTTTTCGTACATGTCAAGTTGTTGATTTTAATCACATTTTGAGGGAAACATAGATATAGAAACATTATAGATGTAAACATGATTATAATATAATTTTAGTCTTTTCACTGTTATTATTTTACTGCTCTGGCTCTTTTCAGATCATATTGGGCAGAATGTGGAACTGAACTAAAATAAGTTTGACACCCCTGCTGTAGATATTAACAGTTGACTCAGGGATGCTACAAACACTTAAATAATGGTACTTAATATCTTTATTGCATTTTAACAGTGTTTTAGACTGTATTTTATCTGTATTTTAACAGTATTTTAATTGTTTTGCACTGTAAAACACTTTCTGACACCTTCTCT
This sequence comes from Siphamia tubifer, assembly GCA_020466265.1. Lineage (NCBI taxonomy): Eukaryota > Metazoa > Chordata > Actinopteri > Kurtiformes > Apogonidae > Siphamia > Siphamia tubifer. Next base: position 46,962,327 of record CM035787.1, read on the forward strand.
GTGGAAAGTCCTTTATAAATAAAAAAAAAATCTACTGATTTAATGGTGCCGAACTGATTTTAGTTGAGGTTCTACAAACAGAACAATATGATTTCAAGCAAATCCATAATAAATGTAATGTTTATATCTGGGGAGCTATTCACATACGCCTTTTATGGCTTCAACGCTCTCCTGTACAGTGTTAATTGTTTGTTAATTGTGTTGTTTCTTATTTTATTTGTTGTTATGATGTTCAAATAAAGAAAATTAAATAAAAAAATAATAACATAATAACCTGTAAATGACTTCACATTTTCTTCATTTTTATTATGAAAAATAATTCTATTATACCTATAAATAATAACTCCAACATTTTCTCTTTGTTTTACGTGGAGTACAAGCATTTAATTTACCCCCCCCCCCCCATCTGTTCCAGACATGGGGACTTGAGTCTGAGACTTGGACTGGAGTCACACAAACAAAGACTTGTGACTTGACGTTAGACTTGTGTGATATAACTCGCGAGTTCATTATCATGGAATTCTTTATTTTATTATTTAATTTGTTTCAGTTTTCCCAATGTGTTGCTTGGCATTATGGGAAAATCACAGGTAGAAATAATAGTTTATGCAAAGGATTGTAACGTGTGCGTGCTGCAAATGACAAATATATGACTGACTCCCTGATGAAGGCTATGATGCCGAAATGCATGTAGGTTTTTGTAACCAAGCCAAGTTAATAAAGGGTTTTTAATTTTCACTGATAAGAGAGTGCCTTGGAATGTTTTCTTTCTTTTTTGTCTTGCTATTTTCCCATCCAATAGAGCGCCTCTAATTATTATTGCTTATTTTGAGTCCAGGTAGTGCTCCTTAATTAAGCAAACTTTTTTTTATATTGTATTTGTAATTTGATCAAAATTCATTAATCAAATTTAAAGCTTTTGGGATGTTTCTTCACATTTCACATGCATTGTTCTGATCAATTTTATATAGTACAGTAAGGCCTACATGCTTTCTCCACACTTAATTACATACTAAATACAAAACAATACAGCAATGCGGTATTATCTCAAATAGCATCTAATGTGAAAACATTCATTTCAGCCATTTGAAACTTGACTTGGACTTGGGATGAAAGACTTGAGACTTGACTTGTGAACATTTCTGGTTTGTTTCAAAGTTTTTGTACTCTGCTGTTGTGCAAAACTATCCTTTAACAATAAAAATGTAAATAATCTAATAACAACCTGAAATGTCTAATGAAAATTAAGTGTGATATTAATAATATTCAGCCAATTACTAAATATGATGTAGATCCAATATAATATAATATAATATAATATAATATAATATAATATAATATAATATAATTCACATGTATAAATGATAGGTTGAGGTGTAATATTGTTAAAAATGCTCCTGTTTTTCTTAATAAATGTAATTTATTCAACATCTTTTTTGTTTGGTTAGTTGGTAAATGTAAATATTGTCATAGATTAATGTAATTTTTTTTGTACTAAAAGTGGAAAATGTGGAGTTGTCATTATTGATATGTTATTACAATATTGATTTACTTGAGATGAAATCAGGCTGAATGTGGAACCTGAAGGAATATGAGTCTGACATCCCTGAAGTAGAACAAATGCTCAATAAACCTGCAGGCTATGAGTAAAATCTGTAATGTGCAGTAACGCTGTGAATGATGGAGCTTGTGGTAAATAAACATCAATTCCCTCCAGTCTTCATCAAATTCACACCCTTTTATCTGAGGGGAGGTGACGGTTCACGGCAGAACAGTGTGAATGTGTGCTCTGTGTATCTACCAGGCAGGTCAAAGGTCAAACATATGAGTGTGAATGGATGGAACATGCAAATAAAATACATTTATTCACTGTAGGGCGAGGTGTTAAAAGGATTATCATCTCTTTTTTTTATCACTTATACTTGGCTCGGGTGAGAAAAAAGCCACAGTATTTAGTTGATCCACCTTAAGGTTCAGTTATGGGGTGTTTATGGTATGCAGGGTCACAATAAATTAATACTGTTATTATTATTATTACTATTATTATTATTACACTGCTCTACTTTTTATTTTTTAGACATTAAATGTGCTAACTCTTACATATTATAATAAGATAAATCAGAAAATAAATGACTTTAGTGCAGGTTAGTTCATGTTTTTAATATATATGATGGTGTGTTATTCCACATATATGATGGTTTATGTACATGTATACAATGGATTAGTAAATATTCCACTAGAAAGAACCTGTAAAGTGAATGGATCATAATGTACAGACAGTGTTTTAAAGTAGATCTGACACCAATATTCTGTTAATTCTAACAATTTCACATTTTGACCCCAGACTGATCTTGGAAACAGCATTTACGAGTAGATTAAATTAATATTTTCTTTTATCTCAGACATATGTGTGGGTATTTCTCACCTGACATGTTTCGGTCTGTTACTTCCGCCATCGTCAGAGGGTCGATACCGATACATATGTCTGAAATAAAAGAAAATGCTAACTTAATTTAACAGTAAGATATAATGAACATTTTCAACTTAACATATTTCTGCTTTACTCTATTAAAATAGTATAATGTATGTACAATCAGTTTATTATTTAAATTTTACAATATATGTGTTCTTGTAATTTTATCTGTAATTTTATTTCTTATTTATTGACTTATTTCTTATTGATGATCAGTTTATTTTGTCACCCTGTCTCAAAATTGTACTGTAATTTTTAATCAATGTGAAGAACTTTGGGCTATACAAATAAAGATTATTATTATTATTATTATTATTATTATTATTATTAGTCTACAGTTATTTAAGACTTGAGATTTATTTAACACACATTTGGTAAAATTCTACTTTTATTCCTGAAGCATTTTAACAGTAGGGGTTATTATTGAACATATGATTATCTTGGCAAAGGAGGTTATGTTTTTGCCAGTTAGCAAGATATGGATGGATCTTCAGGAAATTTACAGGGTAGGTTGGTAATGGGGAGATCTGGAAATCGTGGTGGGGGTTTGGGGGGGTTTAATGACATTTTCAGGATGTGTTGGGAGTGTCACAAGGAGCCAATATTACATTTTGGTGGTGATAAGGAAGACATCCTGGATGCTGGATCACTTTGAAATAAAATGTATTCTCCATTTACAGAAATGTCAAATTTCCAAGTGATCCAGAATCCAGGATCTCTTCCGGATCACCACCACCTTGTGACACCCCCAACAAGATCTGTCAATATGTTTTAGAGCTACCTTGCCCCCCAAGATCTCCCCATTACCAAACTACCCTGAAAATAAGGGGGGGGGGGTCTGCCTTGGTGGAGGTTTACACTCTGAGTGCTTTTGTATTTAGAAATATAATTTCCCAGTCATTGTTACATCACCTGTTTAAAGTGCTTATGTCAAAACCATCTCTGAAGGAAATAAGAAAAGATAAGTTTAAACCAACGACGCAATTATCCCAAAATATAACTGTATGATGACATTAGTCATTCATGTGTAGTTTTATTCTGGAAGCATTTTATTCATAGACCAGTGTTGTTATATTACCTTTATTTTAGGTGGAACAGTGCACTTTAATGAACACATTTATATTTTCCATTTCAGTATCAACATACAGTATAATAAAAAATATTCTGGAGTTAGCATCAGTGCTAATATTCATCTGCAGTCACATATAATGTTTCCTCCATACGTAGATGAACCCATAAAGACCCAGTGCTACTCTTCTTAAAAGTACAAAAATATTTTTTTTCTATCTATTTAACAGTTCTTAAGTATTTTATTGGTCTTAAATATATTATTATCATCTGTATGTTGCATTTTTAAAAATGTGAAAATCTGATATTTTACAGTGATCCCTAATTTATATATTTATTTTCTTTTTATTAGTGATCGTTAACAAGACATTGCGGACAGAGAAACAACACGACATATATGAGTAATGAAAAACAACAAGACTGATAACATCACATTACAATGAAAAAATACTAAATGTAAAGAACAACAAAACACTATGGAGTGATTGTGGATGAAAGGGAAGAGAGGATAAAGATAGAGGAAGTGAGAGGGAAAATGATAATTATAGTCAGAATGATGACAAACACCGCAACAGCACAAAAAAATATAATTTATTATTATTTGTCATTTATTATGGTGGTTATGTTCTAAAAATAACATCCACGAAGCAGTGTTTCATTAAAGAATAGTACTCGCTTTACAGTACCTGGTTGCCATAGCGATGTGGTGCGTACTGCTATTTCGTCTGCTCAGGGAATCTATTATTTTCCATCTTCTAAAATAAACACAAACAGCTTTTGCAGCTTTACTGGTAAAACTTTTTGGTTTTGAACACAGTTACAATAAGATAAACCATTAGAAAGTCCAGTTTCCTCAAAATTAACAAATGATATGAATAAATTAGACACACTTAAGTAAAGCTAATGTAATTAATATGAAACAAACTCTGGGTTTAGACTGTATTGGTCTGTATGTGACCCCTGAACTAAAAATTATTTTAATATTGATTATTTTTCGTTTCTCTCATGCATGGGTGTCAAACTCATGTTAGTTCAGGGGCCACATTCAGCCTAATATAATATAAAGTGGGCCACGCCAGTAAAATAATATAAATAAAATGGGATAAAAATGTGTGTTTTTGAGTGGGGGAAAAAAAAAAAGCTAAATTCTGCAATAAAAATGTTTACATCTGCAAACTGTACTTGAACACACAGTAACACAAATATGAACAATGGTGCTATATGTTTTTTTTTTTGTGCTATCCTGGTTTTAAATGCATTATTAAAACACATTATTCATGTGTATTGCATTTTCAGCCGAATAAATCACATCAAATCAACCTGTAAATTCCTAAGAAAAATAAGTGCGATGTTGATGATATTATGCGTTAGTTTATCATTTATACATGTATATCACAACTTGCAGATCTACAAATATACACAACATTTAGTAACAGGTTGAATATTGGTAGAATTCCACATATATTTCAGGTTATTCCATTAATTTTTTTTTTGTAAAAGGCTTTTCTTTTTTTGTACTTTATTTTACACCAAAATAAAAAGGAAAATTAGTTTTAGGTTGGTTTCCATTATGTCTAGGTTATTATAACAGTATTTCACTCCTCATCCACTTTAAATTGAACTGACCTGAACTGATTTTAACTTCCTTAATTATTAATCAATTCACAAATTTATCCCAAGGGCCAGATTGGACTCTTGGAGGGGCCAGTTTGGGCCCTGGACCGTATCTTTTGACACCTCTGCTTTCGATCGAACAGAATCTACCTGTGTTTTATCCAAACATGGTCAAAGTACTCACATTCTGTACTTAAGTAGAAGTAGAGCTACTGATGGAAAAAACAGTGGAGATATAGACTTGGTTACTAATGTTGACAGGAAACTTGGCATGGGCTTTAAAATGTCATGACCTTTGACCTTGACAGATCTTAAAAGGTCAAAATCAAGGTCACCTGATTTTAAATGGTGGTAACTCCAGAGTGGTGATAAGTACTCGGTTACAATTACTGACAGATAGGAAACTATAGGTAGGCTCCAAAATGGCAGCGTGACCTTTGACCTTGAGCAACCTTAGAAGGTCAAACCCATAGTTTGGCCTCATATTTTGTGAGGGAGATGACCATTAAGAGCTAAAATATGTGCAAGGTGGGGTGGGGGGTTGTTGTGCCAGGTACTACGTGTTTGTTTGTGTGTTTGTAAGGTTAGTTTACGAAAAACTACGGAACCAATTTCTACCAAATTTTCAATAAAGGTGTGAGGTGGTCCAGAATAGATCAAATACAATTTTGGTGAATGTAGGTCAAAGGTCACAGTCTTTAAAAATGTATTGGTACAATGATCAGTGATAGCAGCTATGTGTTTGCAAAGGGGGCGGGGTTACATGGTGCATAGCATTCATATAGTAATCACAAAAGTCCCTTCAGTGCTCATCTTTTATTTATTTATTTTTTTACCTACCCCCCCCCCCCCCCCCCCCCCCCCCCCCCCCCCCCTCCAAGAACATATGCTTTATCTTTTGACTAAATGCTGGTGTTTGTGCTGCTCGTCTTCCTCTCCAGTTTATCACACACATTCTCGTCCTATCTCCTCATCTCAGCCGGTCTCAGGTGTTTCCTGCAGCTCTCGTCTCCGCGTGCTTCGCCGCTGATTGTGTCGGCGCTGCAGAGACGCCATCGCGCCCGGCCAGCTGTCTGCTCTGGGGGCGTGTAATCTGTCCGGGCTGCCCACCTTCCTCCTCCATTAAGTTCAATCACGCCATTCGGCTCCGAGTATAACTAGCTTCCCCACCTTAGTCCTGTTAACCTCCTCACCTTGTGCACATACAGTAGAATCATCCTCCCTGTGGCGCAAAGACAGGGAAAAAAAACCCCCAAAAAAGCTCAGGGTGGCGACGTCCAAAGCACTTAGAATATGATAGACAGATTGCTTTGGTTTAAATACATTTATTAAGCATTTGTAAAACTATATATGCTTAGACATATCAACACGGCGCTGACAAATATAGTGCGTTTAAGAGTAATATTATTCCAACAGTGACAAAATGTGTCAGATTAAGTGACTGGCACAGACTGTTAGATGAATAATGCAGGCTACAAGATGAGCACAGCTTTGTCTTTTGTAGTTTGTCAGGCAGGAAACGAGGGAGAACCACTACTGACTTTATGACGGCATGAGACATCAGTCTAACTGCCTGGAAGAATAAAATATTGATTTTTTTTTTTTTTTTTTTTTTGGTCCTTATTCATGTGAATTGTCATTTCACAATCCTGTTGGTATAGCGACTTGCAAATTGCATCCATCTAATACACAGGTGTCAAACATGTGGCCCGGGGGCCAAATCTGGCCCTCCAAAAGGTCCAGTCTCCGGCCCTTTGGATGAATTTGTGAAATGTAAAAATGTTGAGGTTAGTAATAGGAGCAGGAGTTTTATTCAGCCATGACAACATCAAACATTGTACACAACATTAACATCTTGCACAAAAAGCAAACAAAAAAGAACAAAGAAAAACATTACTGAATGTATAGAAAAATTATTCAAAAGGCACAGGCTGAAGCAGACTTATATTATCTTATAAAGTTTTAGGCTAATAGAAAACCAAAGAAACAGACAATTAATTGCATTTTTAAGCTTCAAAAATAGCTTTACAAACCATTTTCTTAAAGACCAAAAAATGACTTTCTGGAAGGGTATTCATTCTGTAATTCAGGAAGTTATCGGTAAACACTTTTCCCTGTCTTCTTTTTTATTTACTTAACCATTTTCCTGCCATTTTCCTTAAATTGTATTTATTTTTAAATTTTGCCTGTCTTCTGCTTTTATTTTATTATTTTACTTTTTTGATATTTGTATTGCACAGCACTTATTGTTTTGTTTTGGGGTGGAAAATAAAAACAAAAAAGTGAATTAAAAATAAAAAAACTAAAAAACAATGACATGTTTTTAAGTTTGTTGGCATCATTCCAAAAAAATTAACTCCAGTAATATAGACAAATCTTCTTTTCATCCCATTTTTTAATTCCAGATACAGATCAATTCACTCTCGTAAAATTACCTATAAATGCTCACAAGTCACTTTTTTTTCTTTGTAAGTCCAATCGTTTTCTTTTAGTTGCACATAAACAACCTGAAATGTCTTCAGAAAAGTAAAATTTTAATAAGATTGCACCTATTCTTAATGTTTTGTGTATTTGTAAGCTATAACATATGAACATAAGTGACGAACTACAGCTAAGGATAACTAATGTTAAAATTACACAGTTATTTCAGTTTGTTTCATAATGTGTAATGAATTTGTTTTGCTCTAAAACATGGACAACAATCTGGGGGTTGAGTATTATTTATATATTTTGGTTTTTATCGTACTGGTGGGTCCACTTCTGATCAAATTTCGCTGAATGTAGCCCCTCAACTACAATGAGTTTGACCCTCCTGCTCTAATATTAACATTATCATCTAATTTCCTTCTTCTATCACATAGTTTCCAAACATACAATCAGAAAGTAGTTTGATGTGGTTGCGTCTAAATATTTCCTCTGGTTTGGTCTGTTTTTTTTCCACGCTTGTGATTAATGTCTGTCACTTCCTGAACTGCGCTCACATGGCAGAGTATCTCATGACCTTTCTTTAAAGGAAATGATCCATAGACAATGCAATATGAAGGTGTCAGACAGTAATAAGTCAAAAACACAACAAGTCAAGCAGAAAGTAATTGGGATTACACTCAGAGTGAAACAAACTCTGTAAAAGGCCACACAATCTTATCTTTGCTTATTTTAATATTCCAAGATCTTTAGAGGTTTTTTTTCTCCTTATTTGCATCTGGGTCAGAATTTGCATCCAAAGGCACACAGCGATGTATGATCATGAGATGGTTTTGCAGTTTTTTTTTTTTGTTTTACATTTTTTTAATTAAGAAGAAGCTGCTGTAGATCATAAATTGTTGGGTGGACGGGCGTTTTTGGACTGGGGCGTTTTTGGACTGGGGCGTTTTTGGACTGGGGCGTTTTTGGACTGGGGCGTTGTCGGACTGGGGCGTTGTCGGACTGGGGCGTTGTCGGACTGGGGCGTGGTCGGACTGGGGCGTTTTCGGACTGGGGCGTTTTGGACTAGGGCATTTTGCAGAGTAGGATTTTCAGACAAATCATATTTTCAAAAACACCATAAATTCAAACACCATTTTGCATATGTTATTATTCACTCAAACACATATTAAAATTGTATACAATATACAAAAGTATCAAAATTATACAAATTACATTGCAAATATCCACAAGAATTGTACACATGATCACACATTACAAATGTATACAATACACTCATATTCAAAATTATACAAATTGAGTATTTTACACCTTGGGCCTTCCTCCTCTCACGTTGTGACTGAAGGAGTTCTGGAATGGCATGTGGCCACACTTTGTTGATTTGCTAACCTTTATAATGTGCTCAGTGTTATGAGATCTTATTTTGGACTCTTTCAAATAATGTGAGGTTATATATTTGCAATGTAATTTGTATAATTTTGATACTTTAATTTGAGTTTTTTGTATTTATTTTTAATGTGTTTGAGTGCATAATAAAATTACAGTGTGTGCAAATAAACATAAATGTATGGTGTTTTTGAAAATATGATTTGTCCGAAAAGTCCTACTCTACAAAAAGTGCAGTCTGGAACGTCCTACAGTCAAATTAATGTGCTTTTTGTTCAATAATTTTGCAAAAAAATAAAAAATAAAATAAAATACATAATACAATACAATTATAAAGTCGTGTTTTTGAGATTTTCATAGAAGGTACACACTAAAAATGTGCCACAAATAAAGCCCCCCTGATGAAAAAATACAAATAAAAACCTCCACATTTGCAGTGGAAGAAAATCAATATTCACCAGAGCAGACTTTCTCAGTTGGAAATGTGCCTACAGTGGTGCTTGAAAGTTTGTGAACCCTTGTGGATTTTCTATTTTTCTGCATAAATATGACCTAAAACATCTTCCGATTTTCACGCGCTGCAGAAAAGGGAATCCAATCAAACAAACGTATGTATTTATTGTGGAAATTTAAATATCAGTGCTGCTGAAGGATGTGAACCTGTGCTTTCAGGAAGTGTTGGGACTGTCTTTTCCAGCCACATGAAGCCTTTACAGCAGCTGTTTATCAGTTCTGCACATTGGCTCCCAGGGATTTGAGTCTGTTTGTCTTTACACAACAGTTTCAACTCACAGCTTCCGTGCATGAACTTCCTTCTGCTTGTACTTCTACAGTTTCCCCACAGAGTTAAGGTCACGACTCTGACTCGGCTGTCCCCCAAATGTTATTTTTCTTCTAGTTTTTACACTATTTGATGGGTTTTGTTTTACTGCAGCATCAACTTCTGCTTTTTCTTCAGATCAGGCTTGAACTCATTTCAGTTCAGGATCAGGATCCAGACCTAGAGTTGGGTCCTGAAAGGGTTTCATTTGATACCAAATTGGTACTTTAACCGTTTTGATGCATCCTGGTCACTCCAGTAGACAGTTCTTCTACAGTTATTCTCTTGTATATTCACGAGTTTTGTTGTTTTAGTTCCATATCAGTCAGTTTATATCATCAGTAAACGGGTCTGTTCTTAATACCTGATCTGCACTAACATGTTTACCTGGAAATCAATTACTTGTTATTACACTGTAATTAACAGCAAAGTTCTTATATAGATCTTTATTTTGTCATTGTAACATGTACAACAAAATTTAAAAGTGCCAACCAATCAGTGCAACAATTATAAAAACACTCATAAAATCTTAAAATGTAAAAGAACTAAAACATAAACATTAAAAACTAAATGAGCTAAAAGATACATGCATAGCTTTTGCCAGCGCATTTCAGTGTAACATAATGTTACACTGTGATGAACGATGTTACGCTGTCAACTTCAAATATTACTCTGTAATTAGGGCTGCTACACTTCCTTTCAAGTTGTGGGATTGTGTTTTGAGCACATTTGCTTGCATAATATTTCCATATTTATGCAAGAAATTTTCTTTATTAGGGCAGGTGGCGCTGTGAACGAGTTATTTTGACAGAAAACGTCATGTGCATGTGGTTTTATCGACTCGGTGCTTATCTAGGAAATCGGTTTGAATCGAATTGTTGACTAATTTTTATGGATCGCCCTGAATTGGATTGTAGTCTGTGAATCGGGATTTGAATCGGATCATTTTGTGAGTGAAAGATTCACCCCCCGAGTGAATAGTGACCGGAATCACAAGCATTTAGAGCATCTGTGTGACGCTCATTGTCAGTCGCTCGTGAGATTTAATGAAGGCTGTTGCGCATGTCGGGCCATGCCGGTTAATGTCACGCTGTATAAAACTCCTGATGAGAACCCTGGACAGTCGACTTAATTGCATTGCTTGCATTTTTTAATTTTACTACCTCGTCTCATCTTGTCCTGTGAACCTGTTTTACCCTCATGAGAGTCACTGTGGGACTAGTCCAGCTACAATGGGTGAAGGCGGGGTACACTCTGTATGAGTCACCACTTCCAAAAACCATCCCGAAAAACTTTCCCCAAGTCATTCTGTCACCCATTTTGACGATTTATGCCTTTTGCATTTTAGGAATATTATGAAAAGTGGTCAAAGTCGATCAACATTTCACTAAACGTCTGTCAACAAATATTGTTAAAGGTGAAAGTGATGGTCTCCTCATCTGAACCTGCTTTATCCTCACTAGGGTCACTGGGGACCTAAGGCGGGGTACACCCTGTATGAGTCTCAAGTTCATCTCAGGGCTGAACATATATAGACAAACAATCACTGTCACATTCACACCTCTGGGTGATTTAGATTAACCAATTAACCTATCAGTGCATGTGTTTGGATGGTGGGAGGAAACTGGAGTACCTGGAGAAAACCCACGCAGACATGAGAACTCCACACAGAAAGGTCTAGTGTGGGAATAGAACCAGGGTCCTTCTGTCTGTGAGGCACGAGTGCTAACCACTGTACCACCCAATTTTACTACCTTTTATATATATTAATAGTTTTTAGTCCTACGTTATTCATGTTTTTTTACCTAGTACTTCTTTTTATCTGTGTGTTTTTTCACTGTTGGAAGTTGTCTTTTAAATCTCGTTGTGTATGGCAGGCGAGAGTTTAATCCTATTCTGAAAAAGACAGGAGTTCCATCAGACTATTTATGTGATTAATGAAAATAATGATTCCACATGCAGCTGTGAATACTCCGATTAAATATTTATTTTTTATTGGTTTTCACTACTGGCAGATGTTCAGCTGTATGACGTATGAACTCGACCTCCCTCTGTCATTCCTTCAAACACGCTGTAAAAGATCAGCTTTTATCTTCTTTTATCTTCCTCATAATGTTTGACAGAAGGTGTGTTGATCCTTTTGACCAGAAATGTGGACTTTTCTTTATTTCTTTGTGTCTGAACTGGAGCTCAAACCTGCAACAAATACGGTGCAGATCCCAAATGCACAGTTGAATCCTCCTAAAACTGGAATATTATCAGCATGTCCCACATGTTGATGTTGGAAAACACTCAATTTGGAAAAAAGCCCAACTCAGAATATCTAAGTAGAATATACTGTTTACTTGGCATCTGTTAAACTGAGAATGATGTCATGTTTGGAATAGTAGTAGAAGGATGGGAAATATGTTGACTTTATTCCAGGCAATTGAAGTTTTCATTCATTATATCCCTGAAACGCAGCACGTCGGGCATGTAATGGTTTTGCTTGTGCCGCCGCCACCACAGAAGGTCTTTCATGTTAACGTGATAACTTTTGAACGGCTTCATGGATTTGTCCTGAATTCGTTGTGCGAATGCTCTAGGATAGGAACATGAACTGATTAGGTTTTGGAGGTCAAAACTTTCAAGATGGCCGAATTTTGTCTGGCCCATTGGGGAGGCTAAGTCACGCCCTTCTATTTCTGGTCCATGGGTGCTTAGCTTGCAAAAAAATTGGAATTTTTTAATTTTATTTTTATTTAGGTCAAAATACAAAACAAGGCAGGTAAGACACATTTTCACACAGTATAAATACACTGCTTGACGGAAAAAGGTTTAGGGCTAAAGCTTATTTAGCCCACCATTCCCAATTCCCCACCGCTATATGTAAAAAAAAAAACAAAGAAAAAAAACCCCAAGAACTGTCCAAATAGAACACAACATTGAAGTCATTTTGTCTTTCACCTTTCCTTTTCTCACTCCCTCTTCCCTTTCCATTTTTTTTTTTTGGGGGGTGAATGGAGCGAGTCAAGCTAAATTCTGACTCTGTTTGAAAAGTGCTTCTGAAATACACATATGATAGCGGTTAATATGAAATATTTGATGTCATTGGCAGACCACCTGTTTTTGATGGGAAGCAAACGTGACTTTAGATTTTATGTGGGTTTAGTAAGAGACTACAATGCATTGTGTATGTGACGTCACACTCCACTCAGCTGTGGTGACGTCACATGTGCGGGAAAGAAAAACAAAAACATGTGCACCAGACTTGTTGTCTAAATTATTGATGGGTTTTACTCGCAAATTAATCAGCCATTTGTTAACAGAAGCAGTTGAAACAGATCAATAATTAACATTTATTATCAGGTACAACATGTGTGTGATTCAGGGCACATGACGAACCAGATATGATTTTAGCATTTTATTTCCCATTGAATACCATTCATTACTTTTCTGATCTCAGGCCCCATGAGCATTATGGAAGGGGCGGAGACTTAAACTCCCCATAACTTCTGAATGGGTGGACGGACTGCCACCAAATTCAGTGTCAGGCACATGAAGTCATTCTTATATATTTTGTATTTAATATATAAGCTTATGAATGGGTGAATGGGTGGACAGGAGTGGTGGAAATGATGGCTGTTTTAGGGATATACCTTTAGCAGTCGGAGACGACTGCATAGGCAGAGTTCATTCATTCATTCATTTAATTTCAAAAGCATTTATTTATCCAGGATACAAATGGATGGAGGCGGAGTACTTAGATGTACAAATACGGACGTAGCACCAATAACTTGGTCCTTTCAAACATGAATAACATGAACAAAATGAAAGAATAAGCAGAATTTTAACAATATTCTACTTTTGTTTAGAATTTCTACATATTAATTATAATGTACAGATCACAGTGGGTCAAATACACAAAACGTTTAATATCAGGCAGAATATTGGTAAAACTGCACTGACTTCTCTTACAATATTTTAGGTTCATATTTCTTCAGATTATTTAGCTTTTTGGCAAATTATACTTTGTTTCAGTGTAAATATGTGGAAAATAATAACCTTTACAAAGAGAAAAAAATGGAATTGTGAGTAATTATAGATTATTATAGTATTTTACTGGTCTATTGTACTTCACATTGATTTGGTCTGAATGTGGATTCTGAACTAAAATGATTATTAATACCATAATAACTATTTTTGTATTTCACACATTCATCCCAAGGGGATGAATCTGGACCTTTTGGTGGGTCGGATTTGGGCCCCGGGCGGCATATTTGACACCTGTGCATTAGTGTGTTCACAATAACTGTCAAAAATGTTTGACTTTTTATCGCATTAATTTGACTTTTTATCTCATAATGTTGGGTGGCACCACTTCTTCACACATATTTTCATCATATAATGTAAATTCTGTTCAATGAGTTTGCCCTACTTTGGTGTAGGTCTATTTTGTTCACTGTTCTGGCTTAAAGTCGAAGGACAAAATACTACTATAATCACTTACATTATTCTGTCCAAGAACCTTGGTGATGCTGTAACTGTAGACCTTCAGACACAAACACAATCTCTTCAATGTCATTGTATGATATTGAGGCAGAATATGATAAAAAAAAAATAAATTATATATATATATATATATATATATATATATATATATATTCCCTGTTTGCAAGTCATCTTTTTTATTTTCTGAATCAGGAAAAAAGGTAATTGAGAGTAAAAACAATGGCAGAAGTTACACAAAATGTTAATCCCAGCTTACAACCCACATTAAAAATATACATAAAACACAACAAAAGTCAGGTATAAAATCATATTTAAATCACTAAACTAAGAACATACATATAGAACACCATCAATCATGTAAAAGTACTAAAACTATAAAAACTATAAAAACAGTGTTCCTTAAATATATTCCTCATATATGGATTTGTGACTTGGAAATTTGGCTTTTTATCTCATTATTTTGGCTTTTTGTCATATAATTTTGACTTTTTGTCTAATAATTTTGGCTTTTTATCGAATTAATTTGACTTTTTAGCACATAATTTTCACTTTTTTTCACTTAAGGTGCCTTATAGTCCAGTGGGCCATATATATATATATATATATATATATATATATATATATATATATATATATATATATATATATATATATATATATATATATATATATATATATATATATATATATATATATATATATATATATATATATATATATATATATATATATATATATATATATATATATATATATATATATATATATATATATATATATATATATATATATATATATATATATATATATATATATGAAAGAAACTTCAAAATATTGACGGTGCACCTTATAGTCCAGTGCACCTTAAAGTGTGGAACATACGGCAATCTCCTAAGAAAGAAATTCAGGTGTCCGGCAGCAAATGAACAGACAATAAAGAAAATAATCAATAATTAAACTTCCATAAACCCAGGGTAATTGTGCTCTAATGTGTCCAATCAGCCCAAACAACCACAGTATGGTGTCATAATCTGTGGTTCTCGTAAACCTCAGACACTGGACGACCAATCACAAACAGGGATGGTTCTAGAGCTGTGTATTTCACACAAACAGAATCAAGCGTAATTTTAAACAGATATACGAGGGATCCTGAAACACAATCCAGACCCAAAGCACAAACACATCTCTAGTCGCCAAAGCCGGGAAGAAAAGCTGACAACAAATGCTGTAAGTTAATATTCTTATCAATATCACCTCCTTCAGGCACGAGTGGATGGGACTGTAATTACAATTGTGTGTTTCCCATTAAATGAATGTCTGTGTTGTGTTCATTCAGCTCCACCCTGGTGTTAATGGTGTTTATCATTTCAGTAATAGTAAAGACAAAAGCCTGGACACCTGCAGCAGTAATAATAATATAATAATAATAATAAAAAACTTTATTTATATAGCACCTTCAATACAAAAACTGTAGTCCAAAGTGCTTCTCATTGATTAGAAATTAATATATAGTAGACTCTGGTGACCACATGTCTGCTTCTGCTCCTGAATTTGGGTCGATTCAATATCACTGGTCTATAAGTAAAATGCTTCTGGAATAAAACTAATTAAATTTGACCACCTGTGTGTTAATGATAAAGAAAACTCGGTAACACTTTACTTGATGGATGAGTTCATAACACATTCATAGCAGCTGTCATAAACTGTACATAAAGCATTCATGAATGTTTCATGAATGTGGAAGACTGAACGACGGCAAATTTTCAAAATAAAAGTCGCAATTGCAAAGCACTGCGGCACCGCTCATTATTTTGACAGCCTCTTGCTGGAGCGGGTGGTAATGGAGAGGTATGGTCGTGGGAGCGGGACATGTTCTCTGGAGTCCCAAAAAAAGGGAAAAGTGCCAAATGTTTATTTATTTATTTTTTTTAATCTCGGGAGGATATGTGGTAGGTGAATAGTAGATGCTAGATTGGAACGGCTGGACACACGGGGGTGGGATGGGGGCAGTGCTCGGGACGTTCAACCCAATTTCAACGTTGAAATAGTTTAGAGGATCGTAAAATTGTAAAAAAAATATATATATATTTTGAAACATGACAGCACTGTTGAAAGAACCAGTGCTTTGCAATTCTTGGACTTTTATTTTGAAAATTTGCTGTCGTTCTGTCTTCCACATTCATGAAACGTTTGGTATGAATGTCTCATGAAACAGTCATGCTACTATGACAGTGTTATGAATGACAGTGTCAATGTGCAGTAGAGTAAATGTGCAATAATAACACTGGTCTACTAGTAAAATACTTTCAGAATAAAACTAATAGAACTTTACCACATTTGTGTTAAAGAAAACTCAAGTCTTAAATGCTGGTTGGCTCAAGTTTCCAACATAAGTCTGGGGTCAAAATGTTAAATTCTTACAATTAACAGTAGAATAGGTTTTAGTCCAAAGGAATCTGATCTACTTCAAAACACTGTCTGCACATTATGATCCATTCACTTTACAGGTTCTTTCTTGTGCACAGGTGTCAAATATCAGGCCCGGGGACAAATCTGGACCGCCATCAGATCCAATGTGGCCCCTGGAATGAATTTATGAATTGTAAAAATTACACAGAAGATATTAACAATTAAGAAAGTGAAATAATTTGACATAAATTCAATCTAAAATGGATCTAAATGGACCATAATTGTAATAAGCAATAAAGTATGAAAACTGCAAATTATCATCAAAAAAAGGAATACATAAATAAATAATAAATAAATACATAATAAAAAGACTAGCCTGTTATAAAAAATGTGAATAACCTGAAATGTATGTGGGAATTTTCCAGTATTTTGAATGTTATTAAATGTGTATATTTGTAAATCCACTGTTATCTTTTAGTTGTAATGTACATGTATAATGAAAATGTAATATTGTTAATATTACACGTATTTTTCTTAGGGTTAGGGTTTCATGTTAATATTTTTGTTCATGTTATGTTCCAGTACAGTTCATAGATGTAAACATTTTCATTGTGGAATATGACTTTTTTTTTTTGCTCAAAAACAGACAAAACTTTGGAGTTGACGTTATTTATATATATTTTTTTATCCTATTATTTAACTTATTTTAATGATTCGGCCCATTTTATACCATATTAGGCTGAATGTTGCCCCTGAACTAAAATGAGTGTGACACCCCTGTTCAAATCCATTTTATACATGTACATAAACCAGCATATATGTGGAATCATATATATTTAAAAAGAAACATGAGATAACCAGTACTTATGTCATTTGTTTTCTCATTCATCTTATGTAAGATTTAATGTCTGAAGCAGATACTTTCTAAAAAAAAAAAAAAAAAAAAAAAAAAACAACCCAAAAACTGTTATCTTTAAGTCCACAACTTCTGTATTGTTCTCATTTCATCTACCCAGAAAACATTCTACTGATATCAGTCAGGCTTATAGATATTGCATTCAGCAGACGACAGCAATGTTCTTTAAGAGAGTAGTGCTTGCAACTTTCAGTTTGTTCTTTGCTGATGTGATGGTGGACCTCTCAGCACTAAGGTTTTCAGTTTCCCAGAGGTCACGCTGAGGTCACGACTGACTCACTTGTCTCTTTTTTTTTTCTTTTCTTCTTCACACTGTACCCTTAGTGTTAATTTTAGTCTAGTCCCGCTATTTCTTAACCGCATTTATTGTTACTACTTTTCACAGGTTGACAGGAAACATGCAACCTAAGAATTTCACTGAACAGCATCAAGCCTGTGTGTTTTTTTTGTTTTTTTTTACTACATATGTGACAATAAGGCTGAATCTCATTTCACCCCTTACCACTTCAAACAAAACTATAAGGCCTAGGGTTTGAAAACCAACCCCTATGAATTGGGACACCCCTCCAACACTCACATACGTCATCGGTTTACTCCGCCAGTTGTTACGCAACAAAAAATGAACACACTGATGTCAGCTTGAACTGTTGTTTATGTAATAATGAGGATGAAACACTTATACATTTATTTTTTTATTGTAATATTGTTAAACAATTTCTTACAGACCTTAGATTTGATCTTTTTACACACCAGAACCATTATATTTTCACCATTAAAGACATTTCTTTTAATATGAAAACCCGACTGATTTATCTGGTGAATTTTTGTCACTTTTTATGTTTTACAAGCTTCATTCATGAGCAGAAATGGCAAAATAATTAGCCCATTTTTAATGTTTTTATTTTACAAATGACCTCTCTTTTCAACTCTTTAAAATTTTTACGTAATAAGAACACTAAATTTATAAATGATAAATTGACTTAAATAAATTGACTTGTCCTATTTGTTTTACCCCCCCCCTTGTTGTTATTGTTGATAACTGCACTATTATTACTTATTAACTTGTATCAGTCACCTGCTCTCATCTTAACTTTCACATGATCATGTAATTGTCTCTATTTTATTGCAATAAAAAAAGAATTACAGCTGTAATCAGAAGTAAACAAACATGTCTGCTGCTGTAGTTGTCTCCTTGGATATGTGGATAATACTTTTACTAATATCTGCATCGAATCGGAGAAGTGCTATGCAACAGATTACTCAACATTTACATAACATTGTAATTATAATTTGATCAAAATACATTGATCAAATTTAAACAAAGCTTTTGGGATGTTTGTTCACATTGCACATGCATTATTCTGATCGATTTTGATGGTGTAGTGTGAAATAATGGAGTGTATAATACAGTAAAGCCCACATCCTTTCACCACACTTAATTACTACATATTTAATCCTAAACAACACAGAAATGCGGTATTATCTCTAATAGCATCTAATGTGAAAATGTTCATTTCAGCCATTTGAGACTTGACTTGGACTTAGAAAAAGCCACTTGTGTTAACGTTAATTAGCCTAGCCTACAGGATGTTAAAACAATGAGATAGACGCTAGTTTAGACTTATTTTTGTTGCTCTGTGTACATGACGTTGTTCGTTGCTCTGATTGGTTGTAGCGCTGGCCTATTAGCAGTTTGAAAGACCGCCGTTGATCCCACCCACATGCCATGGATCGTCTCCAGACTATGAATTCATATCATAGTCGAGTTTGCCAGGCTACTTTATGTCACCATTATTCCAACAGTTGACTAGTGGAACCTAAACTCCTTTTTCAACTTCTGAAGTCCTAAGAAATTTTCTTTCCAAGCCTAAAAAAATTACTGTTTGTTGTTCTATATTGGAGACAGGGTAGTTATGTGAAGATCTGGACTCTTATTAACATCATTAGATCTTTTCTATAAATAAAGCAGAATGTGTCTAGACTCACGCCTGATCGTTATTCCATTCATTCAATCACCTCTGGTTTTATTCCCACTCCTGGAATATGTTTAATGTTTCTGAAAATCTGGTCACGTTTTCACAGTTGAATGTATTATTGAAAATCCTGACTACCCTGGTACATTATTCCATGTCACGGTAAATGGAAATAATGGATTCAATAGGTTACAAATGGACGATGTGGCTGCTTTTAATCTCACAAATGTTCACCGGTATGTTCTCTCCTCATCTCAGGCTGTAAATGATATTCACCACCTTTGGATTTGTGTGTTAATAATACAGAACCCTGCTCTTATTACTCACCTTTTTATCTTGCGTGCACGATGTGGGCGGACCGATCAGATCGATCTCTGTGATAAATACTGTGAGTGTGCGTGACATCTCCAGGGGGGCTCGGCTACTGATTGTGTTTGCGTTTCTCCAGATGGTCACTAAACGGAACACTCATCGATCTGGGGAATGACTACCGGCGTCACATGTCTGGGGGCAACCTGATCATTAGCAACCTGGACAGGGACCAAGACGCCGGGATTTACCAGTGCACGGCCTTCAACGTGCAGGGGACCATCCTCAGCCGCAGAGCCAGCCTCCAATTTGCATGTAAGTGATCCTACAATCGCGAACGTGTTTCTGGCAGCGTACTGATGCGCTTGTGAAGGTCTTGTGTATCTTTGTGGCCGCTGCAGTGTTGGCCTGACATGTGGGTAATATGGCTACAGCATGGATGTTTGGATTGTTTTTGTTTTTTTTTTTTTCATTTTAATTGACTATTCTGATTTCTCATTTAGATTTCCTAGGAATAGATTTTCAAGAGGGGAAATGGTAATCGAATAAAATGTCAGATGCAACAAACGCAGTGGGTGAGGCTGCTTCTGACTGCCTCTGAACTCCATTGATTCTCATTAGCGGTTCCAACTCTGACAGCATCCATGCTCAGTCCAAATTGACTCATATTTTGCCAAGTGATCCGCCAGCTCCTGTGATCCAGACCTTAGAGGAGGCCGACACAAATAATGCTTAGGGAGTGTTTGTATCTTTGTAATCACCAGTCGGCTTCTTTATGTCTAATATATACAGAAAGGGCTGCGAGTGGATCAGACAGTGACAGACTGTCTGCCGCTTCGCCATCCTACAGCTTAAAAGACAAAAAGGCGGATTGGAAAACGATGCTGTGGGTGGGATCCTACTTTCCAGACAGGCGGTGGAGAGGCACCTCTCCACCCTTGATCAAGCCTGCCGACTATTGATCATGTCCCAAGGATAGAGAGCCTTTTCACTTCCTCTCAGGAGATGGCCTGTCATTATCCCTGTAGCCCAGTAATGAATCTCACTTGTGGGGACTGGGTGAAGAGCTGGGCTGCTTGACATTTATTGTCTTGCCTAATGCACAGTGAGGGAGGAGCAGGAGATGAGCACGGCTGATGCTCTGTGTTTCCATGTAATGAGGCCAGTGCCCCCAAGATAGAAATGTCCTGCCTTTTTTCCATCTCTGCAACTGGGCTGCAACAACCTGTAAGGAGAGTCTGAGCACTGGTCTATTTATTTATTTATTTGTTTGTTTGTTTGTTTATTCATTACCTCGGCCCAGAAGGGAAGAGGGGTATTGTTTTAAGATGGGTTTGGGTTTTTTCTGTCTGTCTTTCTGTCTGTTTGTTTGGAAGCAGCTCTATGGAAAAACTACTGGACCAATTCCCACACTGTAAATGGACTGTACTTATATAGCACATTTTCTACACCACTTGGTGCCCAAAGCGCTTTACAATTCCTCACATTCACCCATTCACACACACACTCATACACCAGTAGATGGCTGCTGCCAATACACTGGCGCTGCCTGACTCTACTGGGGGTAACTTGGGGTTCAGTGTCTTGCCCAAGGACACTTTGGCATGTGGACAGACAGACGTGGGACGCGAACCGCCAACCCTTCGATCAATGGATGACCCGCTCTACCGACTGAGCCACAACTGCCCATAAACCTGAATAAGTTACCACAACTCAAAAAAATTAAGGCAATCCATTGCCTCAATTATTTTAAGTGAATGAACTTAAAAAAAATTATACAAGCTTCTAGAATTTTAAATTTAGATGTTAAAGTATACTTAAATTACAACATTACTTAAGAAGTTAGTATTCTAAGGTTATGTCAGACCTACTGGGAGCAAATTAGGGTTCAGTGTTTTGCCCAAGGACACTGTGGCATGTGGACAGCCAGATGAGGGACGCGAACCGCCAACCCTTCAGTCATTGGACGACCCGCTCTACCAATTGAACCACAGCCGCCCCTGAATAGAATAGTTTTATGTTTTTTTTTTGGTGTAATAGATATTGGTGGTTATTTGCAGTGCTCTGAAATTCTATTTCATCATCTACTACATCAGTTAAGTTTATTTTTTTTCAATCATCCTTATTTGAAACAATAGAAATAACAGAACAATATCATTCTCAGCATTTAATGACTTTATTCTACAGCCCTCTAGAACATTGTGACAGCTTCCGTTCCCTTTGAATTGACATTCCCAGCTTTCAACGGGCGGATTTTTTTCGATAACCGCCCGCTGCCTCGTTAACGCCCGCTGCCAATGGCAATGGGTTCCGTCACTTCAGATTCACGGTACCGTATCACTCCGCATGTAGTTCGGCCACTTTTAAAGTAAATATTCACTACGTTGTAACGGCTATTTTATCTAATCTGTTAGAGTAGTAGCAGTAATAAGATGTAATAACCCATAGAATAAGCGGGATAATGTATTGCCCACATGTGACTATCAGAAAAATATTTCCCAACGGGGCCGAACAACACCCCGACGCCCTTGCTAATTCCACTCAGTTGTACCTTATCTATGTTTTTAAGTTATGTTCACTTAAAAAGAAAGACAGAAAATGGTTGCATTTTTCTGAATATTTGAACTAAACCATCCATTTAGAATCTGTCAGCACTAACTCTTAAGAGTTAATGAGTTCAGCAGAAGACTCATAATGATTACAGGTGTGATGGAAGAGGGAAATATCTAAAACATGCAGGACACCGGCCCTCGAGGAATGGAGTTTGACCCCCCTGATGTAATGGTTTCCAGGTGTTGTGATGGAAGCGCAGTATACCCGCCCTCGAGGCCTAGTGTTCCCCATCCCTGCATCAGGGTCACAAATGGATGAACCAGGCATATTTTCTTGATTTTTTTTCATTTTATTTTGATGATTTTTCTACACATGCTGAATTTGAACTTTAAAATTCGAGAAAGAAAGGAAGAAAAACAACACATCAGGGTATAGAAACATACCAAACTCCTATATTTTTCCTTTTTTAAGCAGCTTTGACTTCAAAGTTCACTTCCAATTTGTTGGAAAATGATATGGAAATACATTTATTGTCACGATTGTAGTGACTGTCCTCCCTACCTGCACTTCTTGAAGTGCGTTAACAGAAACACAAACCTTCAGATTCCTCCACTCCTTTGTTTGTCGTTGACTGTTTTCAGTGGCTGACATGAAACACCAGTATCATATTCTCCTATTTTCTGAATGAGTCACATACTTGCTTGAACACCTCTTTTACTGAATTATATTTGCATTATAACAGTCTACAGTTAAATAATAAATGGGTAGTGCTAACATTATTTCACAGCAGCTGCACTGACAAGACTGTCTGAATGAATTACAATACCTCGATCTGTTTAAATTTACACATAAATAAGGGCTTGTTTTATTTATTTTGCTTTTCTTTGTATTCACAGATAAGCGTGACAGACTTTCAACCAGGCTACAGATAATATTAAAGAAGTTTTCAATGTAATTATGCATTTTCAAACATTTCCCTTTGCTGTGCGTACACTGAAAATACTTTGTTTGGGTCTGAATTATTCATTCATTCATTTGATTCATTAATTGGCTCAAAGTTTGGACATATTTTCACTTTTTACTATAACTGCTGCTCCTGATAAACAATTACGTCACCCTCTGAGAAATGTTTGTAGGAAATCTTGACCTTATATGTGCAAATGTTGTGACATAACTAGTTATAGATGCAACAAATTAAGCAGGAATGAAAATAGGATGTCGAAAAAAAAAATTCCAAAATTAATATAAAGATGGCTTTGCAGCACCTGGAGGGGTCAAATTCTAAACTATATAAACTATTAGGTCCAAATGCACAAATAAATTAACCAAAGACCCTTTAATCACTGATGCATCAGCGCTGACTTGTCCTGAACGGATGGTTTAGAATAATTGAAGTGTTTTTTTATTTTACTGATTAATTTTGTTGATGGAACTGACGTACTGGTGTCAAAAATATTCAACAC
Source organism: Siphamia tubifer (assembly GCA_020466265.1). NCBI lineage: Eukaryota > Metazoa > Chordata > Actinopteri > Kurtiformes > Apogonidae > Siphamia > Siphamia tubifer. Next base: position 46,986,226 of record CM035787.1, read on the forward strand.
TAGTCATTTATTTCTTTTTTAAAACTTCCCTTTATTTTATTTGTTATTTTGTGAATATTTATTAGTTTCTGTTGATGCTTGTTTTTTAATTCTTTCTATGTTTTGTTTATTATTTTTCTTCAAATATGTTCTGTTGGTCTTTTACTTTGTTCATGTTACATATTATTTTGTTAGTTTAATATTAGTTTTTGTTCATTTTACTGATCACTCTGGCAGTTTTTGTTCATTTTGTTGCTTATTTTGTATTTTTTTTTTTACTGTGGAATTGCTTCAGTCTCAGGAGTTAAAGGGTTGAAGTGGATTTGACTCAATATGACCCCTTTCACATTTGCATAATGTAATTGTTATTCCTCTAAAACATAGTGGAAAGTTTGCAGTTGACATAATTTTTTTTTATATTATGTTTGGGGTTAAACTTGTCTGAACTAAGTGAGTTTAACACCCCTACTCTTCATGGAATAAACATAAAATATTAAAGTCTGCAGGTTCACTCACATTTTTGGAGACCAAAAAGCAAAAATCTTGGATCTTATTTCTTTATTGGGATTAAAAATGTTTGAGTCTTAGAAACTCTCGAAAAACATTAAAAATCATAAAAATACACAAGAAAAACAAGGGATAAGATAAATACGAGCCCTTTAAGACCTTTTTAAGATGACTTAGGAAATGTTTACAGATTCCTATTTCAGAGCTTATTTCACAGCCATACTGGCAATCATTCCTGACTTATAGAATTTAGGAAAATTTATTTTTTTTGGTCCAAATTAACCGAAACATATTCAAAGTGGGTTTAGCTAAATGTGAGCCCTTTAAGCAGCCACTAGCGGCCTAAAGTACATGTAAATAATTGGTGTAAAATAAAGTTCTTCACCTTTTCATATGACTCATTTGGATGATCAGAGGCTCTTTAGTTGCCATGGAAACACTGTCATCCTCTACAATATTGATTCACCAGTAAAACCCATGGAGTTGGATCAATGCCACTAGATGGTCTCACTGGGTTTATGTCCAGTTATTGATAGATTTAATTGAAGAAGTCACTTTTTCTTTTATTGTCCCTGTTTCTGATATAAGAGCCTTTGAATTTACTTTGACCTTTTATGAACATGTACATGAAATGTAGGAAAATACATGATTTACACTAAAAAAATACATGCTAATATTACAATAAATAGTGAACAATAACTTATGGAAGGTTCAATATAGATGAAAAAAAATGTTTGGGAACTGCCACAAAAATAGTGCTGGAACTTTATGGGTTAAGATAATTAATTTCATTCCATTGTAGGGTTCCCCAAGAACACTTGCTAACACTGGTGGGTAGGGCTGCTAGTGAAGACCACTGGTAGCCCATCATGTTTTAAAAAAAGTTAAAAGTTGACAAGAAATACGAAATTAAATCCATTATGAATTGTTCTACAACATTTATTAGCAACACTTACACCAACTGCTAACAAAAATGCACACTCTGAAATACACTTTGTTCATCTTTAATAAACTAGAAAAGCCCTCTGAGAGCACTCACCCCTGGTGAGTTTAAAAACTAACAAGAGGAGTTTGCAGCCATCTTGAATCTAACCTGTAATGTATTATACTCTTCTGACATCATGTGGTGTCAATATAATGTCCTCGTAAGTGGACACCAGGCCATTGTAGAACAAAATGTGGTATTGTGGCCTAGACCAGTGGTCCCCAACTGGTACCGGTCCATGGATCAATTGGTACCGGGCTGCTAGCCGCCTAATAATTAATCAATTCTCTTGTATTTATTATCCGAGTTTGAACAATCTTTTATTTTAAAAAATTACCGGATTCTCTCTGTTACATCTGTCACTTGAATACTAAAAATGTAACCCACATGTTAGCAAAGTAAGTAAAAAACTTTTTTGTATGTATGTATTTGGAAAGTTTCTTTTCAAAGAGGAAAAGGCCGACTGAAGAGACAGAAGAGCCTCCAACTTCCAAGAAAAGGAAAGCTTTTAACAGACAATACCAGGAGTTGTACTTGAAATATGGATTTATCGTGACAGGTGATTCCCACAGACCAAGACCGCTCTGTATAATTTGTGGCGACCATGGTAACATTGTCAAACGTGGACCGGTCCACAGTTATACAAAGGTTGGAGACCACTGGTCTAGACAACAGAAAAGTCCACATACAGTATGTGGACGCCAGGTCCTAGGAAGTAAAAAAAAAAAAAAAAAAAGAATAGCTCCACTTAGCCTGGTGGTCCGCCAGGTCTATAATGCACTGGGGGAAACAATGCATTGTATAAAGATACTGGCCTTGTTCATGTGCATTTATATATAAGAAACATTTCATAAAGCATTAGTTTTGTTTGTCAAATCACTTCCAACCAGCCCTTCTTGTTGAATTTGTTGTAATATCTGTACTTGTCTGAATATATTTGCATCGTAAGTGATGAAGAAAGCAAATAGTCATAGCAGTTGCCAACGACGATGGGCGTTGGAGTTCAAGGTCATCTGTCCAAAGCCAACATTTTGATCTGTCAGTTCATACAATGGGTCCATGGAGACTTCGTACACTTTCGATTTTAATATTTGCCTGTTTGAGTTTTCAGTGTGTTATTTCTTTTTTGCCCATGCAGATGGAAGCCGCCCGTGGTCAGGGTGGCGTATCTTCCGCTAACTGTCTTTGTGATCATTAATTTACATTTAATCGCAGCCGAAATCCCTGCACAGATGCTGCCATTAACGTGGCTGTATGTTTATTTTGTCAGACAGCATCACAGTTATAAAGATCAGTACAGCACAGCAGATTGAAAATCAATTTAAAGAGGCTGCTGGTTATGCTCGGTGATTAAACGTCGACTCGGTACTTGTTCCGTAGCGTGACAGCGGGAACATCAAAACATGTAAATGGAAACAGATTTATAGGGAATTCAACTGCATTAAGACACAAATCATACGATCACGGAGTAAAAACAGAGTTGGAACAGTGTTGTCTGCAGCTGTTTGAAGGACAGTGAGGGAACTAAACACGACTTCACTTTGTCGCGTGTGATGTTCGGTGCAGGTGTGTCGGACAAGGATGAAAAAAAATAGCAGACAAAAAACCAAACAGATTTGATATGCGAGCGCTGAAAGAGGGCATATCGAGGGAAGGGAAAGATGTGACCCGTGGAAAATGGGAAGCTTCCAATTAGTGCAGTGCCTCAGGTCACCTGCTCACATATATAAGAACCCACACAGCACTGAACGGATCCCCACAAAAGAGTTTAGGAAGTGTTCCAACTGCAGGGTAAACTATTTCTTTATTTCATAGCTGTTTGGTTTATAATGAATTTATGTTGTATTCCTTTGTGCCTTATGTGGATAATTGGAAGTTGCCCCTAATGACCCCCACTGCACACGCATAACAACAACCAACCTGTTATGAGGTAGAATATTCCTCCTCAACAGTCTGTTTATTAGTTGGATAGTATTAACGATGGGAGTAATGATGATGATGACATTGGTGGAGACATAATTTGACGACTTCCTCGTAAATAAATAAGAACAAGGCGAAAAGAATTAAAATGTCACATTTTAGGATTTTTTTTTCTTAAACTACATTTTGTCAGATTTTTATTTGTCATTTATAACTGCATTTTATATATATATATATATATATATATATATATATATATATATATATATATATATATGGGTTATAATGATTTTATGCTGTATTCCTATAATTGGAAGTTACCCCTCGTGACCCCACTGCACAAAAACAAAAAACAGATATGTTTAGAAGTAGAATATTTCTCCAAAATAGTCTGTTCATTAGTATTAACTCTAGGTAAGTTAAATGTGTTTAAGAGAAATATCTATAACCGTGAATCTCAACTGTTGGTTCGTTGGGCAAAAACTAATGCTAAAAAACACGAGTTTAACACTTTATTAATTAAAAACACCAGTTCTTAACAGTATTCCTGAAATGATCTAAGTGTGATGTCAACTTTAGGAATTAATGCTGTAATAAGTGACTGAATGCGTGTTGATTTTTAACTGACTGCACATTTTAGTTTTGAATCAAATGGAGCTAATTTATTGCTGAAGAGTTTAGGAACTGTCCAAACAACAAGATAAACTATTTTTCATTTCATAGCTATTTGGGTAATAATAAATGCATGTTGTATTCTTATGTGTCTTTATGTGGCTAATTGGAAGTTACCCTTAGTGACTCACACTGCACACTCAAAAAAACAACCTGTTATGAGGTAGCATATTTCTCCTAAATAAATAGTCTGCACTCATTAGCGGGGAAGGTCCATCTGAGGAAGATATAACCCAGTGGTTCTCACCTGGTGGGCTGCTAACCCATTTACAGTGGGTCGTGGGCCTTAGTCTGGGCAAAAGTTAATTTTAAGAAACACTAGTTGCACTTCATTTATTTAATTAATTTTGCATGAAAACATCAGTTGTGTTAAAATAGCTGTTATTGGAATGTTCTGATTATGTCACCTGACAGTCCTTATCAGGCTGGGAGAGAGAAACATCCAAAGCATGCAGGATAACGGATCTCTAGGACCAGGGTAGCAGACCCCTGCTCTAGTCAAATGAGTTTTAGTTTAGTTTTAGTTTAGGTTTTTTATTTTTTCTAAATCAGTTGCTTTTTGACATTTGTTTATTTTTATATATCAGGTCCATGAACAAAACTCGGTAAAAAAAAAAAAAGTATATTTTTTCTGAATATTGAAACTAAACCATCGCTGACGCATGAGAGGTTAAAGGGTTAAACAACAATGGAAACATGATATTTGTACAAAAGCAAAGCTAAGAAATTACATCCATTTTAAGAATGAATATCAAGCAAACTTTTCTTGTTTATTTGTGTATTCAGGGACCAAAATAGTTCATAAAGTTTGAATTTGTACCCTCCAGGTGCTATGGTTTTGGTTATTAAGAGCAGCCAGAGCACAGACTGACCAAAAAGGTCTTCAGATGGGACTATGCTAATGACTTTTCATGGGTCAAAGAGGTGGGAGAAATAAGATGCAGTTTAATTTGAATTTGTAAAATCAAAAGTTGTTAAATGGATTTGAAAAAAAACAATGGAAATATAAATGTAGAAAAGCAAAACTACGAAATTACATCCAATTTAAGAATGAATATCAAACAGAAACATATATCCTTGAAAATGTATCAAGAAAATAAAGGTCCCTGTGTGCACAACTGAGAACTGACACTTTACCTCTGGCAGTGGAAGTGGGCGGGGTTAAAGGTCACCCTGAAGCGGAGCTGTGTGACCTGAATGTTGTAGAGGATGAGTTGCATTTCCTTTTATATTATTCATGTTATTCAAAATTAAGAAAAAAAGTTATTTGACCGTGTAAACAATGCTGGTGTTTTTTGGTTTTCGAATGTTTCTGTTTACAAACCATGTATTTGCTTTTGGAAATGTTCTGTGCTTGGTGTGGGAGAGGAGATGGAGTATTGTTTATCCTATGTATGGTGGTCTGTAGCCATCGAGTCTGTAAGCTCATGTGGGCAGGACACTTTAACCCTTTCACCCTTGGTTTAATTGAAATATTCAGAAAAAAATTCAATTAAAAAATGTGTTTTTACTGAGCTATATATAAACTGAACTATATATAAATAAAAGAAACAGATGTCAAAAAGCAACTGACTGAGAAAAAATAAAAAAGCCAAAATACTATTGGAACCAAATTTCAATAAAAGTTCTTTCTTATTGTTTTTTTACTCAATTGTTTTGCAAATTGTTTAATGTTATTTGTTATTTTGTAAATATTTATTACTTTTTTGTTACTTATTTAGTTTATTTTTGTACATTTTGTTTTTTATTTCCCTAATTTTCTTCAATTTTGTTCCATTTGTGTCTTCCGTTGTTCATGTTAAGTATTATTTTGCTGATTTATTCATTTTTTGTTCATTTTTATTGATGATTTTGACTGTTTTTGTTAATTTGTTGAAGTGCTAAAGTCTCAGGAGGTAAAGGTTAATAAATGCAATCAATCAATCAATCAATCAAAATGGATAAAGTGCAATTCCACAGACGGCCATTAGGTGCCAGTTCCAACTATCCACAGAGTACAAGCCTGAAATAAATGCGATGTTCTGTAAATGTCTGTGTTGAGACATGAAGGCGTCTGTATGTGTGGCGTAGGCTTTGATTGGCAGCTCACTCACCTGCTGGGTCTGACCTTTACAGCTTCTGTTTATTGAATAAAACATATTTTTCTGAACAGGGAGTTCTACTGCAGTTACTGTCAAGAGGTCACACCAGCAAAACAAGACTGTTCTGCCTCTAAAGTCATCACATACTGATACTTGGTCATGACTCTGTGCCATTTCATCACATGCGGTTCTCACGTGGCATTAATATTTAATACGGTTGAAGTTGGCGCCATTCCTTTGACGTTGTAAGATCGTTTTTATTGGTTCCACAGCAGAGAAAATACAGTAAATCCACAAAAATAGAGAAAATATGAAAAGAGTAGCCATTTAAATTAAGTAACATATTATAATTAGAGCTATTAAATTATTACAAAGTATAATCAAATTAACCCTTTGACACGTCCTGGTCACGCCAGTTCTTCTACAGTTGTTCTCTTGTATATTCATGGGTTTAATTGTTTTAGTTCCATATCAGTCAGTTCATATCATTACTGTAACTGGTCTGTTAATACCTGATCTGCACTAACATGTTTACCTGGAAATAAATGGCTTCTTATTAGACTGTAATTAACAGTCTCTTCTTAAACAAAAACTTCATTAAAAATGTTTTATTCTACAGCTCTCTAGAATGTTGCGACAGCTCCCATTTACTTTGAATGGACGTTCCCAACCTTCTGCGGGCGGATTTTCCGATAACCACCCGCTGCGCCGTTAACGCCCGCTGCGCCGTTAACGCCCGCTGCCAATGGCAACGAGTTTCGTCACTTCAGATTCACCGTACCATATCACTCCGCAGGTAGTTCGGCCACTCTTTCCTCAAAATAAGCAGTAATAAACTGTAATAACTCGTAGAATAAGTGGGATAATGTATTGCCCATGCGTGACGATCGCAAAATATTTTCCTTCGGTGCGGAACTATACCCCTCCGCCTTCATGGTGCTGTTCAACCTCGTCGGGAAATATTCTTCTGATAGTAACGCGTGGGCAATACATTATCCCTTACTTATTTCATAATGTTCTGGTATTGCATTTCTTTGGTTTGAAGCATAAACACATGTTCTCTAGGTACAGTAAGTGGACATTTTAGCAACTACATTATAAATAGGTTAATCAGAAAGTTAAGTGAAATAAATATTATTTGGAAAAAACATTTTCATAATAAATGCATTGCTTTGGATTCATTTTGATTAATTATAATCTTTATTTTGTATCTATATTACATTTAAAACAAACTCGAGAAAGGCGGGAATACATCTGCACTTAACGTGCTTGTCTTAACTTGTGTATTTTTAGCATTAATGTTGTAGAACTAGTTGTTCCTCTACTGAATCTATATATAGTGATACGAAAACTTCTGTTTACAGATTTCTGTAGATTTTTCTGGATGAAGAAATATTGAAGAATTATTAACTAAATCTGTCAGCTGCAGGTTTGGTTTGTGAATTCCAATGTGCATTGAGTCTTATTTACACAGATTCTTCAGAGTTATTCTAGTGTGTAAAAACTGGTTTGGATTTATCATAAAAGTCCATCTTGACAAATGAGGTAGTCTGGGTAATTAATGGAAGCGCTGCAGCTGTTTTTGCAGCAGAATGTAGACCAGTGTTTACTCCATGTAGATACTGTCAGTGTTCGAATCATGTTGGCACAAACTGATGCAAACTAAGAAATAAACGATGGGATAAATTAAAAGTGTTATGGAAACTTGTTCCATGAAATGTGGTGAGTTAATATGTAAAAAGATGTTGTATGATGATGTTTAATTAAAAGATGAAAGAATTGAGTTAGTTAAAAGAATCTCCACTCCCATCAATTGGGTTGGACTTTGAAACATCTCCTAATTATTGGGCCTCACCTATTGACGTGGTTGTGTCAACCTCAGCCAATGCCCTTGTTACCAAAGAGATGTAATATTCAAATATGTGTGTGTGTGTGTGTGTCTGTTCTTAAATCAATATCTCAGTTCACAAAATATTAACTCAACCATAGTGGTGGGCTGTTGGGCCTCAGAACAGCTCAGAACAACAGTATTCTAGCAGATATATTAAGCGTAAAATACTTAAATAATGCATATCCTAACAGTAATGATATATAAACTAATAACCACTGAACGTTGACCTGAAAGTCCTGCTTCATTTGGAGAAAAAAAATCTAAATCTTGCCAATTGTATTTTTGTCATTTCCAGTCAAAACGTCTCATCATACTTAACCCTTAACGCCTACTGCCACAAATATGCAACATACCCCAAAATCTCTCCATCTTATGTGCTATAGTCACATTAATTATCTTCACTTAATTTAGCATTTGCTTTTTTATATGCATATAATAATAATAATGGATTTATTTTATATAGCACTTTTTTGGTCACTCAAGCACTTCCCATTCGTGACCCATTATTCATTCACTCTCACATTCTCACTGTGGTGGTGGTAAACTACATATGTTGCCACAGTTGCCCTGGGGAAGACTGACAGAAGCGTGGCGGCCATTTTGCACCTACAGCCCCTCTGACCACCACCAAACATTCATACACCAGTGTGAGTGACACTGGAGGCAGGAGGGTGAAGTGTTTTGCCCAAGGACACAACGGACAAACTAGGACAGAGTGGGATTCAAACCGCCAACTCTTCGGTTCTTGGACGACCAACTGAGCCATGGCTGCCCCTATATGATAGTTCACAAAATATTATCTCAACCTTGGGCTTATCACCTTACATGTTCTGGGCTGTTGGGCCTCAGAACAACACTATTGAAACAGATATATTATAGTTAAAATTATGAACTAATGCATATACGAACAGTAATAATATATAAACTAATAACACTTTTCCAAAAACAAACAATGTGAATGACCTTGTCAATCTCACGCTGAAAAAAAAACCGTGTTGGCCAAGACACAAGTGGAGCTTTCAAAGACTAGTCTCCAAAAATGTGTTCCATCTTTTTGGCTGCATCCTGCTCATGTCTCCAGTGTCTGACCTGCACACAGTAATGCAGCCAAACACTGAAGGTGTTATTGTCCAAACCAATCATCCTTGAGTGGCAATGGTGGCCCTGTAGCGATCTCTACGCCCGCGTTTCTTTCTCCGCTTACAATAGAATTTGCCGCAGCTCCAGCGAGTTTGGCCTCCAGCTCTCTGAGTTCCAGTGTGTGGTCAGTTCACGCCAATGACGCCCATTATTCTCCTGCTTAGAGAGGCCACAGAAGAGGAGAGAAGAGAAGAGGAAAGTGGATCCCCTCCAGCGCTGAGCTACACTTTTGCATGATGTGGGTGAAGGAGTCATCCCGTCCTCGTCCGCTAAGTAATTATTAGTAGCTCTTTGATTCGCCACCCACTGTTTTCCAAAGCGCTGCTGTTATAATTATCAACCGCTGTTATATGCAGGGCTTTTTCAATCAGCTGGATATGCTGATCTGGTTCCCCGGGAATGGTAAACCTCGGTAGGAGATGGACTCCGTATTTACGATGGCAGCCCGGCCAGATCAGAAGGACGTCGCCTCTGTCTGTGTTTGAAGTCGGCCGTCTCCTCCTGTGGCCCTTCTCCGTGTCCTGCCGTGACTTGGCTTCGTTTAATTCCACTGCGGTCATCAGAGAACTGCTCATTAATCTTACCAACACTCTGTCCCACTTCTCTCCATAATCTTCCCTCCTCCTAATTTCCCTTATCGGTCACACTGACTTTCTTTTGTTTGTGTTTGGAAGGCTTACTCTAGGCTGTTAGCCAGAGGGTGCAGACGGAGTACAGAGCGGACTGCGGCAGCTTCCCTCCATCAGTCATGAAGCTGGGGGTGGTTTATCAACCCAGGTTTAGGTTTTGTCTGCCAGCAACTGCTCATTCATTTGCAGGGAATAGATTGTGCTGAGAGTATTGATGGGGAAGCTAATGCTTTTAAGTGCAAGATTACACCACATTTAATAATGATGTTACTTATTGCTGCTGGCACCGCAAACTGTCATTTGTCATTTGAGTGCAACCCCCCCTTCCCTCCCCTCACCACCACCTTCCCCTTTCCTTTTGTGTTTGTTTAGTCCATGCACAGCACTTTCTTCATTTCATCCCATTTTGGCCGACTGTCTTCCCGGTGAAATAGTGTGATGTCGCAGGGTGAACGTCACTTAGTCGGGCCCATCTATTTCATCAACACCCCAGACGCCTTTGAAAGCAAACGGAGCCTGTCAGGAGGAGTCCCAGGGCAATCAATGATGCCTTATTAAAGTCCCACTGCTCAAAAACGGAACATCAAAAACACGCCTCAGTGAATCAGCGAAGGGAAAACTTGTCCCCTCGACTCAAACCATTCTCAAAGCACAACCCCACGAGGGTACAGTCTATATAAAACACACTGTCGCACCACCTGCAATACTGTGTTTTCTGGTAAGAACTGTACATTTTTAGCTGCGGTCTAATTCCCTTTCTGCCTCGTTTGACTTTTCAGACCTTGACAACTTCAAAACCCAAACGGTGAGGAGTGCGGTCAATGTCCGAGAGGGACAGGGAGTGGTTCTGTTGTGTGGACCGCCGGTATATTCTGGAGGTAAGTTCACTATAGTTGTGTTGAACCAGTGCTACTTTTCTTCTACTCCAAATAAGTTCTTTTTTTTTCATGTACATGTAACATTTCTTAAGTAAATGTCACTATGTTTATTGTTTGTTTAATATTTATTATAGGATTATATTTTCCTTTTTTCCCCATTTAAGTCAGGTATTTTCCAATATTTCTTGTGTTATGTGAAGCACTTTTAAGTTCCAACTAAGAGTTCTTGAAGCATGCTCTTGGTTTTATTAATCTGCTTTTGTTTTTGTTTTTCATGACCAACCTTTTATTGTCAATGTGTGTGTTGTATGTCATTTAATTGTTTATTGTGGACATCCTTGTAAAACAGGTTCATAATTTCAATGGGATATTTATTGGTTAAATTAAAATAAATAAATAAAATTAGCTTTTATTTAACTTAAAACACTTTTTTTCTGCAAATATTCCATGATAATTGATGTGTGCAAAGACTTTTTCCCACTATTTTGATTGTCTACCATGGCTGCATTGTATCAGATAAAACAACAAAACCTGGAAGAAAGGTTTTTTCAGTAGTCAATCAATTCACAACACATTTTGTGTAAACTTCAGGCAGAACGAAAAAGACTGCACAATGTCTTGCACGTGTTTTATGAGTACCAGAAACTAATTGAAACTAATCAAGCCACATTGTTTTGTGATGAATAAACGTTAGTATATTCGACTACTTTGTGCATTTAAAATAGATTTAACATAAGAACAAGTAATGTGTAATTTAATTCAAAATGTGTCAGCTAATTTCCCTGAGTAATACTCATGTTGTGTCATATTTTACACATAATGTGTTAAAACCGTCTTAACACAATGCATGTGTCAGAAAAATGACACATTCCTTCTTGTGTGCAGCATGAAGTGTTTCACAGATCCCCTTATTACCCCGCAGTTATTAGGTACAGTTAAAAAAATAAAAAATAATTCATAAAAAATTTTTCTCCGTGTGTATGTATGTATGTATATATATATATATATATGTATATATATGTATGTATATATATATATATATATATATATATGTATATATATATGTGTAATAATACCAATACAATAAAATCGAAAATACGTAAAAAGAGTAGAATGAAAAGATAGAAGTAAAAATGTAATTCAAAGCTAAACTAAAATGGTAGGTTTTCAGTTTAACCTTAAAAATACGAACACTGGCATCGGACCTCAGATCCTCAGGTCGACTGTTCTATAGTTTGGGGAAATAAAAAACTGAATGAGTGCGTTTTAGTGTGAACTCTAGGAACAGTTAAAATATTACAGGCTGAGGAGGGCTCAAATGTTAAAAGCAGATCAGATAAATAAACAGGGCTAAAACCATTAAGACCTAAAAACCAATAAAATTGATCCTGAAACTTACAGGAGCCAGTGCAGAGACGTGAGCACTGGTGTGATGGTCTGTCTGCTGCTTCAGAATAACACAACATTTTTAGTTATCGCAGAATGCATGAGGTCAGGGGTCACCAGTCGTGGCCATTGAAGGCCAGTATCCTGTATGTTATAGATATTTCCCTCTTCCAACACGTCTGATTTAAATGACCAGCTCTGCACAAGACTGATAATGATCGTCAGGTTGTTGGAAGAAGGAAACATTTGAAACCTGCAGGATACTAGCCCTCCAGGACCAGGACTACATTAAGCAGAATAGAAGCAAACCCACATTTATCTAGAGAAGTCAGTAACCTCTGTGCCAGACCAAATGGGATATGAAAAATGTGAATATTAATTCCAGCATTTTGTCGATTTTCTTATCTCCAATTGGTAATTTATGGCTACAATCCAAAGAATGAAAAACAGATTTTAATATTTTTGACCTGTAGATAAATATTAAAATTTTTACATTTTTCCTGAATTCTCAATTCTATATGAAAATAATTTTATATACATGTCCAGTAATAATAATTTTGCCTGGTGGCATGGTTTGGTCAGACCTCAGTGGCAGAGAAAAATAGTCAAAATAGTCAAATAGTCCGATGGCCCAGTCATCTGATTGGTGAGTGTCAGTCTGGCCCCGCCCCCTTGTACACTAAACAGGTACAGAGAGGGGAATTTAAACTCCTTCCCTCTGGACAGAGGTTTATTTGTCCCGAGGTGCAAGACACACCATCATAAAAACAGCTTTGTTAATCTGGCCCAATACTGTTTGGAAGAGATTATTGTAATTTGTGTGTGTGTCCGCAGAGACATATCACACTATAACTCAATGAATACTCGATATTACCATGAAATTACATGGGCATATACATATAGCTAATGTGCATCAGATGCAATGATCCATTTGATCAAAGGTCAAGGTCACATTTAGCAGAAAGGTCAAAATCACATTATTGGCTCTAAGTCAAGAACACGTTGTCATAGAAACTTGAGATTGGCACAAAATAGGGGCGAGATTAGGCATTCTGTGAATACTTGTTCCTGTAGCCGTCACTGAGCTCAATAAAAAATAATGGCATTGCACTTGTCTACTCACTTAGTTGTTTATCATATTTATTGATTTGCTCTATTTATTATTTTTGTGACCTGATTTTTAACCTATTAAACAAAAGATTTTTATTCTAGACTGCTTTTATTTTCTTGAGGATTTTATTGTGTGATTGTTTTATTGTCTGAGTTTTGTTTATTTATCGTGTTTTTATGCTTTATTTATCCACGCTGCTATACTAGTGAATGGTGGAACATTGAGCACTTTTGTGTCCTTTGTTTTGTCTGGACACTTGACCAGGTACCAGCGTAACAGGTTCAATATGCGTTTTGTTATAATGCCAAACGCATTAGGGCATTCAGTCAGTAGAGTGGGTCACCCAATGACCGAGAGGTTGGTGGTTCGCGTCCCAGCTCTGGCTGTCGAAGTGTTCTTGGGCAGGACACTGAACCCTAACTGGCATGTCAACCCCAGTAGGACTGACCTTAGAAACCTACTGGTGTATGAGTGTGTGTGTGTGAGTGGGTGAATGTGAAGCTAATGTAAAGAACTATATAAATGCAGACAATTTACCATTTACTCTGTCTGCAAAAAAAAAAATCTACCTACGGGTACAAATAAAGTAACCTTGAACCAGTATGGTACAAAATTCTTAGATCACCTCTAGTTTTTTTTTTTTTTTTTTCCCAAACCTTTTCAAGGTTTTAATGACTTTGCACATTTATTTCTGAATCTGTCATTGTCATGTGGTCACAGCCAGACCTGGCAGACGCATGTATGTTAAATCAGTCTGACTGGCAGATGACAGATTTTACCATTTTTAGATCTGAGAACGGATCAAAACCCACAGTCAAATGTGAGCTGATAGATGAATGGAGTCAGTCCAGTTAGGTTCGCTGAGTCCACAGTATGTTCTACAAAATGGAAATGTGTTTCCACTGCCGCGTCTCTGTCGTATATTTGGGCCAGGCCATGGGCCAAATAAGGACGGCAATCTGGCATGATCTCATGATCTGTGGCGTCAATCTGTTTCGTAAGGTAACAGTATTTAGGCCGCAGGACTGTTTCACATGCCCTCGTGTGACATGAGAGCGACAGCTGGTGATGCATAAGTGTTGTCTCATATGAGTGATCAAATGTGATGAAGAGTGATGTGATTATTTTAAGTAGACACACATGATGTGTCATTTCCAAAGCCTTTACTGATGAATATATGCTGTGACATTAAATTACATTTGTTACCGAGGAATATTGTTGTCCATAGAGCTGTGGTTTGTGCTCAGATGCATTTGCTGAGTTCTGTTACCCAGATTTATGAGAGAAAGAATGGAACCCTGCGTCACAAAAACATGCACGCTAACAGTTAATATTGGAAGTTTTTGCTGAAACAAATATGTTCATTAAGTTATCTCTTCTATAATATAGTTCAGGAGTGTCAAACATTAAGGCCATAGACTAAAACCACAGATTTTACTTTGATTTTGTGTAATAATAATAATAATAATAATAGTAATAATAACAATAAACCTAATTATTCTATGAGGTGTTGTATATTATACATTATTATTATTATTATTATTATTATTATTATTATTATTATTATTATTATTATTATTATTATTATTATTATTATTATTATTATTGTTGTTGTTCATGAGTAAATTAGTAACTCCCATAAATGAATATTTGGTAACACTTTACTTGACAGGTGAGTTCATTACACATTCATAGCAACTGTCATGAACTGCACATAAAACATTCATGACTGTTTCATCAGACATGACTCAACATTCATAACAAAACTTTCATGAATGTTGAAGACAGAACGACGACGATTTTACAAAATGAAAGTCAGCCAGTCGCAAAGCAGCACTGACATTTTTAAATACACATTTTAATAATTTTGTTAAATGTAATTTAATTTGGGTGTTATAAAGATGAAAAAGTATAGGTTATGTGTTTATGTGTACAAGTATGTATACGTGTGTGTAAGTATATGTGTGTAGTATGTTGGTATGTGTGAATATATATATATATATATATAGTGTTCAGGTATGTATGTTTAGAATATGTGTGTATGTATATGTGACTGCTCAGCACGAAACCAGGTATAAGTCGCGCTGAGCCGTTCAGAGCTACAGCCAAATTTAGGCTGGAAGGCGATTTCTTATTTGTGTTTACATTTTATCAAAAAACGGTACCTTAACACCTCTATTTTCAGTTCCCGTGGTCATTACATTGAAATCCAATCAATAAAGGTGTTTATTGAGTCAATTATTTAAGCGGAGACAAAAGTTCAGGGATTGCTGAGCAAAGACAAAGCCGACTTCCACCTCTTTTCGCCGAGTGTCCTTTAATATCTGTGAAAAATTTGTGTCAATCAGATACAAATAATTATGCGTTGCTAAGGACTTCCTACCCCAAAACAGTCCAAAACTTTGACGGCCAAATTCTAAAATATGCAAATTGCAAAATATGTCCAAATGTGGATATTAAAATGACCATAACTTTGGTTCTACTTGTGATAGAAACATAATTTTTTCACCATCTTAAACCTTAGTTTCCACTCTACCAAGCTACACAGATAACTCAGTTTTGATTTCCAGACACTTATGCCTGGTTTCGTGGTGGTGGGTCACATATATGTATACATATGTATGAATGTGTGTTTACATATATATGGACTTGGAAGATTGTTATTGTAATTAATTTCTAGGGAAAAGGGGTGCGAGTTCATAAACTATGCTTCTTCTCACTCCTTTCCGAATATGTATTATGTGTTGTATTTTTGTATTTCGTTTTTTGTAAATTTGTTTCGGCTGTATTTTTATTTATTTTGTTTATTTATTTATTTTTTACATTCATATTTGAAATAAATCTATAAAAAAAAAAATTTAGAGAACATGTCCCGCTCCCATGACCACACCTCTCCATTCCCACCCACTCCAGCAACAAATAATGTCAAATAATGGCCCATGTTGCAGTGCTTTGCTATTGTTGGACTTTTATTTTGAAAAGTTGTCGTCGTTCTGTCTTCCACATTCATTAAACATTTGGTACAAATGTCTCATGAAACAGTCATGAATGTTTTTTTATGACGGCTGCTATGAACGTATTATGAACTGACCCGTCCAGTAAAGTGTTACCTAGTCTGGACCCCTTCAGAACATGTTGGGCTGTATTTCCCATCCCTGCTGTAACTTACTCACACTTCCTTCAATTATTAAAACAGATTACAGTTTATTGTCTAATTTCCTCATGAAGCACTGTTCCATGTAACTAGTTACTCCTCATCACTGCATATTATTTCAAAGTAATTCAGCAGAATTCCATCTCCCTGTTTCTCATGGCAACATTAGATAAAATATTGCTTCATAGTTAATCTAATTTCACACCCATTTTCGTGCTCTTAATCATCATCTCCTGCATGCATTTAATGACGAATATATCCAAGGCCAACCTCGTTGAAGTGTGTTTGGCTGATTCTCTTCGTGTTTCTAAGAGTTTTTGGTAACACTTTATAATACCTACACACAATTGACTATGTATTAACCATTTAAAACCTATTTATAAATAGGTTATTCATTATGTATTAACCATTTATTACCTATTTGTTAATGTCTTGTAAAGGCTCATACTAGTGTAAATGTAAAATTAGATTATTTTTAATCAACAGGTGCAGTGTTTACAACTGTTTCTTTGTTTACCTGTAAAGCAGATATACAAACACTGCACCTGTTGCTTAAAAATAATCTAATTTTACATTTATCTGTGGAAGAAACAAGTATGAACCTTTACAAGACATTAACAAATGAACATAACGAACAACCCATTTATAAATGGGTAATAAATGGTTAATATATAGTAAATTGTGTGTAGGTATTATAAAGTGTTGCCGAGTTTCTTGCGTAGTTGTAACTTAAAAAGATTGATAGTGTTGCATGAACATGTACCTACACCCATGCACTGCAGATGCTTTGATTGTGTATTGAAATAAAACACTCACTGATTATCTGCAGTGAGCGGAGGACACGCACAATGGCTGCTGCCGAGCTTGTCTTCCTCTTGATATAGCAGCGTGCACACTGGGACAACCAATTTTCTTCACAAGAGAACAGTTTGTAGCGCAGTGCTTTGTGCAGCTGGTCTATGGGATAATGGGTCAGAGCATTTTGTGTAAAATACAGTTTGACAGCTTCCCTCTCTGACATAGGCTTATATGGCTGATGTAACCGTAGACCTATTGTGCTTTTCTCACATTTTCAGAAGTGAATGAGAACTAAAACACTGCTCGCTGGTTGTTGTCGCTGTTAAAATAAATAAATAAATAAATTTTACCAAGTGTGTTTTTGTCACTTGTCGTCCAAATATCTCGTCCCACTTAAAATAAGACACAATCGCCTAAAGCGTAACGTCTCACTGGACCTGTTTACATGACAGTTTTGAATTCCTGTTTAATCCTTAGATGGATACCGGTCACTGCAGTAGACAGTAACACAGCTGTACTCTTGTATATTCATGAGTTTTGTAAGTTAATCAGAAAAAATGCTAAAAAAAAAAAAAATATTCCTGTCGGTTGTGAATTCTGAAAAGTTGATGAATGGACGACAAATGAGATGTGGTTCGACCCCCACAAAAATCAAAAGCAGTTCAGTCAGTTAAATTCTAAATTTATGGAACAATATGATTGGTTAGAGGCTTGAGTTGGTCTTTAAAGCTGTTTTTAAGCGTCAGATGACATAGTCCCATCGATGGTTAACATACCATATGTTACCATATCTTGCCATGCCATACTGTCCCATACCACATATCTTACCATACCATGCCGTACCATACCATGTCTTACCGTGCCGTACCATACCATATCATATCTTGCCATACCATTCCATTCCATACCATACCATGTCTTACCATACCATACTGTACCATATCACATCTCACCATACCATGTCATGCCGTACCGTACTCTACCGTACCATACTGTCCCATACCACATCATATCTTATCATATCATGCCATACCATACCATGTCTTACCGTGCCGTACCATACCATTCCATACCATACCATGTCTTACCATACCGTGCCATACAGTACCATACCATACTGTACCATATCATATCTTACCATACCATACCATGTCATGCCGTACCGTACTCTACCGTACCATACTGTCCCATACCACATCATATCTTACCATACCATGCCATACCATACCATGTCTTACCGTGCCATACCATACCATTCCATACCATACCATGTCTTACCATACCATGTCATGCCGTACCATACCATGTCTTACCGTGCCGTACCATACCATATCTTTTCCTAATATTGAACATGTTCCATAAACCTTTAACTCTATAAATCATATCCTCCGTCTGTAAAGCCTCTTTTGTTTTTCCATCGTCATTCACTGTCTTTAAATCCTGCAGAGGTCTGCTCTTTCACTGCCTCATCTTTTACCACACCACAAAAAATATGACGACTTAACAATATTGTCGTGTTTCGATGCCCACCTCCCCTCAGTTCTTGCTCCTGCGTCTCCTCCTAAAGCCACTGTGTTGTGTCTGTACCACTGTTACTTCAGTATAGTTCAGCTGGAGGTTGTGTGTTGGCTGCGCTGCTCTATAATCACCGTGGACTTTACATTTGCATCATTGCACCCATTTCCGTCTGAAGCCAAGGGGCTCGTTCCCTTCCGAAGGACACCGGGTATGATTGACAGCCGCGGCGTCCATCCTTTGACTCGTAGCTCCTCACCTCCAAAGTGGTAGATTACACATAGCATGCCCACGCTACTGAACGCCTACACATCTCAGAGTGACAGCGTAATCCATCACGGCAGGCCCATCATCTCCTACGGTGGACGATGACAACATAGTCCGTGGGTCCGTACGTCCGTGAGTTGACGTTTTCCCCTGAACCCGGTCTCTCAGGGGCCTGGGAATGGAGGACATGTGTCAGGGGACGAGCACTGACGCGCTGTAATCCATTTTGTTTCGCTCCCTTTCCTTAGGTCTCTCATTTCTTTTTCACTGATAGCTATTACATGTGCCATGTCGTGGGATCTGATATCAAAGGAAACTGAGATAAGGAGGAGAATATGATATGAGAAGCAAAAAATTTTAAAGCCACAGTGGAATGAGTTTCATTCAGTTGAGATTAGACCAGTCACCCTTTAACCCTTTAAGCCCTGGTGTGTGTGTGTGTGTGTGTGTGTGTGTGTGTGTGTGTGTGTGTGTGTGTGTGTGAATGGATGGTTTTGTTTGAATATTCAGTAAAATTCTGTTTTTGTTCATGGCAGTGATGTGGACATAAACAAGTTTCAAAAATGTTTTGGGAAAATGGAAAAAGCCAAAAAATAAACAAGAACAAAAAATTTTACACTAATTTATTTAAGATTTAAGACTAAGACTATTTATTTATTTAACTTTTAACTTTTTATTTAAAGGAGTCATTCCATGGTTATTTCATTAATATTACTATGTTCTCCATTGCATTTGAATACATTGTGTGTTGGTTCTATTAAAATAAAAATGTTCGGATTGTTTTGTTTCCAGCTGTTTTTCCACGGTAGAAAAATAACTTAAGGTCGAACAGTTTAATGGTACTTCCTCATACATGTCCATGGCGTGGTGATGAGGCTTCTCTGATTGGCTCAGAATGCGTGCGTCCCCCTTCCCATCTTGCTCTCTGTGTGTTTACCTTTACCAGAGTTTTCAGCGGAATCACACCTTTAATTTTCTTTCAAATTTTTTTTTAATGTTATTTATTATCTTGTCAATATTTATTAGTTTTTGTTCATTTTGGTCATAGGTGGAGTTTGCAGGGGGCAAGGCGTCATTAAATTAAGTCTAGGGAATGGCCAATACAAATATATGCATTTTTAAATGTATTGATGTTTTAAATATTTAAATAAAATGACAGACTTGTATGAAACAAACATAATTTCTATTATATTTTCTTTTGTAATAAATTAATTAAATTTTTTCAGCAGTCATGTGACATAGTGATGTTGACTGTTTGTCAGTTAGTAACGTTGTCACTTATTTTGTTGGTTTATTATTCACTTATTTTTTTATTGATTGTTTTTTATTGATCACTTTGGTTGTTTTTGTTCAATTTGTTGCCTATTTAGTTTTTTCAACATTTTATTTATTTTTTTCTGCAATTTTGTCCTGTGTCTGTCTTACTTTGTTCATGTCACTTACTATTTTGTAGGTTTATTCACTTTTGTTCGTTTTTATTGACCACTTTAGTTGTTTTTGTTCATTTTGTTGCCTATTTTGTATATTTTTCTACCTTTTAATTGTTTTTATTTTGTAACTTTTCTGCAATTTTGTTCTGTGTTTGTCTTACTTTGTCCATGTCGCTTGTTATTTTGTTGGTTTATTCTTCACTTATTTGTTGATTGTTATTGATCACTTTGGCTGTTTTTGTTCATTTTTCTACATTTTACATCTATGATAGAAGTCATAGAGTTGAATTCTCCTCCAGTGAAAGTCCCGCCCACTTTTATGAGGAGGTTGATCTGCTGCATCAGGACTACAGGACTCAAACAGAACCCGACAACCTCACAAATTCATCTTATTGATTCGTAACAGAACATGGCGCTCAGACTCAGGGACGTTGGAACTATTTTTAGTAGTTTGTCCACTACAATCTTTTTCTAACCCTGACCCAGTACTCCACAGTTTTCAAACGTCTGTCCTTTATTTTCCTGTCACTTACTTACTTTCACTGCCGACATTTTCCCACAAAGATCTCGACTTTCTACTTTTTTGCCGTTTCCGACAAGTCTCATTAGTTTAGCTTCAAAACAAATGACTGGAATTGTTTTTACTTTGCATCGTTGCACACTTTTCCAACATCGAAACTAATTTCAACTTAAATCACTGACAATAACTAATACACAAAACAAGTCCTGGTTTATCCAACACATCACCTACACTGCAAAAATATAAATCTTATCAACAAATGTATTTTTGTCCATTTCTAGTCAAATTATCTAAGACATAATCATCTGAAAGTAACTTTTCAGGGAGATATAAGAACTCATTTTTAGACAATAAATCCTACCAAGATATTATGATTTTTTTTTTTGCTTAATTCAAGCAGAAATATCTTTTTATTAATTTAGTTTTATTTGTTTTTAGTGTGTGTTTGGGTGAATTATTATAACATGGCTCAAGAGCTCGAAAACTGAGACAGAAAGACATTCATGTTAGGTAAATTTTGTTGAATAGTGACATTTTATATTATGTAAAAATCACAAAAGAGTGTTGAAAACACCCAAAATGGAATACAATCAAACTTATACCTGTAGCATTTTTAAGAACGGGTCAAATCAAAATCTTACCAAGTGTATTTTTCATCATTTCTTTCATCCAAATGTCTCACCACAAATAAAATCAGACATAATCACCTAAAATGAAGTTATCAATGAGATATAGGGAATCATTCTGAAAAAAAATATTAAAGATAATTTGTTTTATGTGTTTTTGAATTCATTTTATTTAACTTTTTCTGCTCAATTCAAACAAAAAAAGATCTTCTCATTGGAACGAGTGAAAATGATTCCTTGAAATTACATTTTCCAGACCTATTGTCTTTAAATTAGTTCTTATATTTCACTGAAACAATGGTGATTATGTCTTATTTTAAGTGTGATGTGATATTTTGACTAGAAATGAGGAAAAAAAAATACACTTAAAATTTAGACTTTTCCAGCGTGTAACAAAATGAAAATGGACAAGATGAAACAGATGCTAAAGATCAACTAGATGAAGATGAAACATCACAAAACGTTCTATTACTAACACAATATGCAGCAAAGTTCATGTGTGTTACATTAAAAATACTAATTAATACAATGTGAAGACTTTTAAACCTTTTGGACTTTGAATAAAATACAATCAATTCGACATCAGATGGAGTTTTCATTTGTGCTGAAAGAGCTCATATAAATGTCCTTCAAAGAGGCGCTTTTACTTTTATACCTCCAATAAATTCCAAAGCCTTTACTTTTTTTGCTTGTAGTCGAGTCAGTAAGTTTGAATAGGCACTTGTAGCGTCTGTTTTTCATTGTATCTTCGCCAATACTTGTGTAAAGAGCGTCTGTACTTTGGTGAACTATCCTTAAACCTTCCCACTGACAAGAGTTGGGTTTAAAGTTTGGTCCGACAAAGTGTTTAAACACAAATGTGATGTACAGTACTCGAGACTCAGCAGCACTAAGTGTATTTTTATTCGTCTCCCTTCCCTTCCAGAGCTGACATTTGCGTGGATCTTCAACGAATACCCGCACTTTGTCCAACAAGACAGTCGCAGATTCATCTCTCAGGAGACGGGGAGTCTGTACATCGCCAAAGTGGAGCCTTCAGACGTGGGCAACTACACCTGTGTGGTGAACAACACGGTCACAAGAGAGAAAGTGCTCAGCTCGCCTACACCGCTGGTTCTCAGAAGCGACGGTAAAGGCTTTAATCTTCTGTCGTCGGATGGTGTTTGAGCTTCCCTGTAGGAGGAGGCGCTGCTTTTCATGTTATGGATCTGAACATTCCAAGAATAAAATGTGATCAAGCTTTATAAAATGGTAATTCAAGGCGCAGATGCCGGGTGTTTTTCATGCCTGGTACGTTCTTCCGATGGCCGTGGTGTTAGCAGGGCTGAGGATTACTGCAGAAAATAAGCAGAACAGCAAAAATAAGGCACAGGAAATCACATTGGCTGAGCTTAGTTTGAGCTTTGACCTGAAAGTCCTGCTTCATTGGATACAAATAACAGATGCTGTGTTCTAATGTCCGTACATAGCACCCTGTTTACCCAAATTTTGTAATAAACTGCCCCAAAACATTTTGTAATAAATTTTGCCACATTATGTAATAAGTTATTACATTTTGAGGAAGATTATTATGAAATGCATAACAACAATTCTAAATCATAGTTAATTTAATTGTATTTTTTTCCCTTTTTTTTTTGCTTTAAAGTATTTGTAAAAGCTTGGCCTATTAGCATCACTGTATTAGCCTGGTAGCAGTACTTAACAGTTACTTTCAGAGCACTATTCAAAAGGTGCATTAACAGAGATTCCAGATTTTTTTTTTTACAACAATTCAATTCAATTCAATTCAATTTTATTTATAAAGCCCTAAATCACAACAAAGTCGTCTCAGAGGGCTTTACAAAAACATAATCAACTACAGAAATACATGAAAAGTCCCAGGCATCCCCTGTCCTTAGACCCTCCTTCTCGGCAAGAAAAAACTTCCAAACCCAGTGGGAAAAAGAAGAAATCTTTAGTAGTAAAATAAATGCAACCAACACATGCAAGCTTGTGGACAATTTAAAAATAATAATGAACTAATCAATATAAGTTCTACCTTAAACAACGCAAGTGTTTTCTGCTTTTTTAGAGAGCTGAGCTGAGAGATGAAATTACCCGAATTTCGGGCCGGCTCGGGCTAAAGATCTTACCTCTATTCTGCTGCAGATGTGTTAATTAATTGCGTTGAAATTTTAAAATCAGATTCATCATGATCATGGTTTAACCCGTGTTATTGCGTTAATTTCAACAGCCCTCATTTATAGCCCAAATTAATGAAATAAATGTGCATAAATAAGGGTGAAGTGAAATAATTATTAAAAGTTTTGTGTGGAAAAAGTGATGTGAAGCCAACTTTAGAAAATCTCCCAGCATGCACAGGGGTTGACGATAAAGTCTCCGTCCTTGAATAATGATGCACATTTCATCTCCATCAATCAGGACTAGGATTAAGCTTCAGCCCGTCTTTCTTTTTCGTTACAGTTTCTCCTTCAGATCCTTCCAGGTGTGGAATTTTTCGACACTTTGCTAACGTTGCAGCTTCTCAGAATGTCACACACTCATGTATCACCAAAACTCCTCTGTCTGCTGGAGGAAGTGGTTGCAGTGTACACTTCATTAGCTGATTTGAAGCATAAGCAGTATGGAAATAGTGGACCAAACTTGTGCACATGTTGGTCAGGGGGCGGAGTCAAACAGGAATGAACGATGAACCTGGAAGTGAAGGAAAACTACAACCACTTCCACTAACAGAGTGAAACAAACACCATCACTTCATGAATATAGTCGTGTGTAAACATGCTAACAGCTACAGGAGCTAATTAGCATCTGGAAGACTATGGAAGTCAATGTAAATGATGCTAACATCAGCTAATGCACCAAACAGCCTCCTTTTTTCTTCTCCTTATTTTTCTTATTCACCCCCTTTCTTCTTTCTCCTTCTCCTTTTCCACCTCCTCTTCCTTCTTCATATCCTGTTCTTCTTCTCCATCTCATCTACTCCTCTTCCTCATCCTCCTGTGTTTCTCTCCTGCTTCTCCTCATCCACCCTCATTTTTCTTCTTCCCCTCATCATCTCACCTTTTCTCCTCCTTTCTTCTCCTTTTCCACCTTTTTCTGCTCCTCCTCCTCTTCATCTTCTTCTTTGCCTTATCCTTCTCCTCCATCCCCTTCTCTTCCTCTTCCCTCTCCTTTTTCTACTCCTGTTTCTTCTTTTCGTCCTCCTCTTCTCTTGTCCTCCTCTGTCTTCTTTCACTCCTTTTCCTCCTGTTTTGCCTTCTTCTTCTCCTCTTCTTCCATCTCATTCTCCACCTTTTCTTCCTCATCCTCTTTCTTTTTCCTTCTCCTTCTCCTCCTCATTCTTCTTCTTCCTCACTTTTTCTCCCTCTTCTTTCTTGTCCTTTTCCACCTTCGTTTTCTCTTCATCCTTCTCCCCCTCTTCCTCCTTCTTCTGTTTATCGTTTTCCTCATCTCCTCCATCTCTTTCTTCTGTTTCTCCTCTTTCCTGTCTTCCTCCTCCTCTCTCTCCTTCTCCTCTTCCTCCTCATTTGTTTCCTGATTATTCACCTTCTTCTGTTTCTCCTTTTCCTCATGTCCTCCTTCTTTCTTCTGTTTATCCTCTTTCCTGTCTTCCTCCTCCTCTCTCTTCTTCTCCTTCCTCCTCCTCATTTGTTTCCTCCACCTTCTTCTTTTTCTCCTTTTCCTCATGTCTTCCTTCTCTCTCTTCTGTTTCTCCTCCTTCCTGTCTTCCTCCTCCTGTCTCTCTCTTCTCCTCCTTTCTCCTCATTTTCCTCATCCTCCTTCACCTTCTTCTGTTTCTCCTTTTCCTCATCTCCTCCATTTCTTTCATCTGTTTCTCCTTTTTCCTGTCTTCCTCCTCCTCTCTCTTCTTCTCCTCCTCTTCCTCCTCCATTTGTTTCCTCCTTCACCTTTTTCTCCTTTTCCTCATGTCTTTCTTCTCTTTCATCTGTTTCTCCTCTTTCCTGTCTTCCTCCTCTCTCTCCTTCTCCTCTTCCTCCTCCTCATTTGTTTCCTCCTCCTTCTTCTTTTTCTCCTTTTCCTCATGTCCCCCTTCTCTTTCATCTGTTTCTCCTCTTTCCTGTCTTCCTCCTCCCATCTCTGTCTTCTCCTCCTTTCTCCTCATTTTCCTCATCCTCCTTCACCTTCTTCTGTTTCTCCTCCTCCTCCCTCCCTCCTGTTCTTCCCACCACCTACTTCTTTGATAACATAAAGACTCCTTTGCTACATGTTTTTCCTTGACATCTCTATATTTGATTTTCTTTTCAAGTGTTCCTTCAGTAAAAGTGCTGCTTAGAAAAGAAATAAAAAAAAAAAAAAAAAGCAGAAACACATGGTGGTTCAGACACGAGCTGAACGTTCTGACTGTTGTTTTGGTCACAGACACAGAACCGTACCTTCTATAGATGGAAAATGTCACAGATCAGCAGCACCTAAACATCGTATCTATGAAGCTGAAGGACATTAAAACACTACTGTACTAGTGTTGGGACCTGTTTTTCCACTGACCTTTAATAGGAAACATCCACAGAACTCCATTTAAGTCCATTCTGCCAGAGTTTGAGGTTCTAATTGGAAAAGTTAAAGGCCATAGTTCTGTCTCAGCCCAAAAAAACCCTCTTTGACCTGTTCAGGTGATGAATATAAATAAAGCCATAAACGAAGGCACATCGACGCTGGTAATAAATCTCCACTAAGCGAGTCTCCCTGATGTCTTCACTGAATTTTTTATAAGACACATCTGATCTTTTTCCTTCTTCTTCGGACACTTGTGCTGCGATCCCACTTTCCCACTGTTTTCCTGCCCTGTGTTTGATCCCATGCACGCTTGTTAATCATTGATGGAAAAGGCTTAACTTTAGAGCTGCACAATATATGTGTCTGTCTCTGTCTGTCTCTCTGTCTCTGTCTCTCTTTCTCTGTCTCTCTTTCTCTGTCTCTCTCACTCTCTGTCTCTCTCTCTCTGTTTGTCTATTTCTCTCTATCTCTGTCTGTCTGTCTCTCTCTATCTCTCTCTCTCTCTCTCTCTGTCTGTCTGTCTCTCTCTCTCTTTCTCTTTCTCTCACTCTCTGTCTGCCTCTGTGTGTCTCTCTCTCTGTTTGTCTCTCTCTGTCTCTGTCGGTCTCTCTCTCTGTCCCTCTCACTCTCTGTCTCTCTGTCTGTGTCTCTCTCTCTGTCTCCCTGCTCTGTCTGTCTCTCTGTCTCTGTCGGTCTCTCTCTCTCTCTCTCACCATCGCAGGGTTAAAAAAATCGCAACATCAGTTTTTTCTAATATCGTTGCAACCATAACATATACATATGTTTATTTTTATTTCTGACTTTAATGTAATTTATTTACTTATTTTATTAATTTTTTTTTGTATTTGTTATTTAATCATTTATTTATTAGTATTACTTTTTTATTACGTTTATTTAATTTCAGCTACAAGAAGGATGACACTGAAACATATGTTCTGTGTCGACATCACACAACTGTTAAATAGTCTTTAGTATTTTATCATTTCTTAATATAAATCGCAGGATTAAGAAGAAAAGTCGCAATGTCAGTTTTTTCTAATATTATGCAGCCCTTCTTGACATGTATTGTCTTCTCTTCGTAGGTGTAATGGGTGAATATGAACCCAAAATTGAAGTTCATTTCCCCGATTCAGTTCCTGCTGCCAAGGAGTCGGTGGTGCGACTAGAATGCTTCGCTCTGGGAAAGTAAGTCGGTGCCTTTCTTCTGTTTCAGATTTTTTTTTTTTAGATTTTTGTAATTGTGTTCATAAGTTTACATACCCTAGCTGAATTTTTCAGATAATATAATTGATAATACAAACGGTTTTCATTCCTTCAGTAATAGGATGAGACACCCAGTTCTGGCTGTCCACATGTTGAAGTGCCCTTGGGCAAGGCACTGACAGAAACCTACTGGTGTATGAGTATGTGAGTGAATGGGTGAATATGAGGCTAATGTAAAATGCTTTGAGCACCATGAAGGTGGAAAAGTGCTATATATGTGCGGTCTATTTAGTATTTATAAAAGAAGTATCGTAGGTCACTGCTGTCAGGATGTACAAAAGAAAATGCATAAAATAATATCAAATCACCATAACACTAGAATGTTGAACATGAAGTGTGAACACCTGGAATTATTTTCAGTCATTTTTGTCTGTAATTTCTCACTTATTCATTCATTTTATTGATTTTGATAAATATTAATTAATTTCTGTCACTTTTGTTGATTCTTTTTTTGCTATTTTTCTCATTCTTTTTGATTTGTTCGTTTCTACTCCTTTTGCTGCTAATTTTCATTCAGATGCTGATTGTTTGTTTTTTGTTAATTTTTTACATTTATGAATATTCTGATAACTTTTGTTGGTTTTTTATTCCCATTTTGTTGCTCGTTACATTTTTTTAATGCGTGTTTGAATTCCAAAAAAAACCTCCCTAAAATACAGGGGTATTTTTAATTACAAGGAAAATAATATCCAAACCATCTATTTTTAGAGTGAACACTACTCTGTGTTTTAGTGGGGTGTCTACAACCAGATGATTTCATACTTCCCACTTTTTCCTGAGGTTATATATTGTAGCATTTCACTGGAAATGGACAGAGTTGGTCTCACCTACGTTTTATTGCAGGATAAACGGTTATTGTCGGTAGCAATGTAGCAAACCAAACAGCAACAACATCGCAGGGTCATTACAATATCTATGGTTTAAATCATTTACCCACCCTTACGATACACCAGCATAAGAAAATGAAGTGCACCTCAGTTTTGCGGGCCAAGTGTAAACAGCTTTTCTTTGCAGTGTTAGCAAACAGTCGTCAACCAGTAAGTAATGACAAATGTGCTGTTGTTAAACTAAGTTAACTCAACTATGTCTTACTTTGTGACATATATCCTAAGATAATTTGCTGACAGTAATGAGGAGCACTTTTGCATGTTTTGAGTCGTGTTTAGGGAGGGGCAGGTTTTCATTCTTATTGTATTTCTGTGAAAAGTTTTGTTCTTCTTGACAAATTGACAAAAAACACATGATTTTTTAAAATTTTCGCCTATGTATTGCTTTTTTAATTTAAAAACCATTAATGAATAATTGTTGGTTAATTTTCCCGATGATGGATTCAGAATATGTTTGCCACAACCTCAAACACCCACACATTGTAAATGGCTGTGATGCCCCTGGGGGCGGGTGAACTGAGCATGCTCACATGTCTATAGAATGTACAAGGTCTAAATCTATCAGCATGTTATGAGATGTTCCTATGGAGTGAATGGTTGAATTTTAATGAATATTTCAAATCAATCATACATTCAGAACGCTCACCGCAGACACGTCAGGGGTTAAAGGGTTGAGGATGAATGAGTGTAACAGTCATTCTGAGGATCATTAATCTGTATGAGAACTGTGGCACAGCGTGAAAAGACAAAGGCACAGAAATCAAAGTTTGACTGAAATCTGAGCATTCATCGCTCGTCTTGTAGGCGACAATAATTCACAAAGCTTTGACTTTAATCACACTTTGATCACAGCAAGTGACAGTCACCATCCCGGGAAGTTTTTTTTTTTTTTTTTTTATTCTTTTTAATTTTTTTTTGCAGCCCTGTCCCAGAAATAAGTTGGAGGAGAACCAGCGGAGTCCCATTCTCCAGTAAAGTCAAGATGAAGAATTCAAACGCTGTCCTTGAAATCCCAAATTTCCAACAAGAAGACGCCGGGACTTATGAATGCATGGCGGAGAACCGGCGAGGAAAAAATGCAGCACGTGGTCGTATTTCATTCCACGGTTAGTGAAACGTGCAGCTTGAAAACATGTTGATCTAAACCAGAGTTGTCAAACTTCAGTTCCTCCACGTTCCACATCCAGCCCAGTGTGAGCAGGAAATAATATTATATTACTAAATATCTGCTTCAGACATGAAATGTGTTAAATCTTACATACTTTAATAAGATGAATCAGTGTTGATTAGTTCATGTTTTTAATATATATGCTGGTTTATGTACATGTATAGAATGGATTAGTAAATATTCCACAAGAAAGAACCTGTAAAGTGAATGGATCATAATGTGCAGACAGTGTTTGGAAGTAGATCTGAGACCAATTTTCCTTTGGATTAAAACTACTGTTAATTCTAAGACTTTCATGTTTTTATCAGAGGTGGAAGTAACTTAAGTAAAAGTACTTCCTTCACTGTACTTATACGTACGTATCTGTACTTTACTTGAGTATTTAGTTTTCTGACAGCTTTTTACTCTTCCTACATTTGTTCATAAATATCTGTATTTTATATTCCTTACATTTATATAAATATATATGTACTTTAAATTCCTTACATTTATATAAGTATTTGTACTTTATACTCACATTTACATAAGCATTTGTACTTTATACTCCTTACATTTATATAAATATCTGTACTTTATATTCCTTACATTTATATAAATATATATGTACTTTAAATTCCTTACATTTATATAAGTATTTGTACTTTATACTCACATTTACATAAGCATTTGTACTTTATACTCACATTTACATAAGCATTTGTACTTTATACTCCTTACATTTATATAAATACCTGTACTTTATAAACAAATAGGTAATAAATGGTTAATACATAGTGAACATAATTAAATAGGTAATAAATGGTTACTACACAGTGAACATAATTAACAAATAGGTAATAAATAGTTAATCCATAATGACTTGTGTGTAGGTATTATAAAGTGTTACCAACACATGTAGTAAAACGTCATTAGTTTTATTCCAGAAGCATTTTCCTTGTAGACCATAGAATAGAAGCTTTATTTTGTCAGGTACTAATTCTTCTAAAGGCCTCAGAGTTCCTTTCCCGTCCATATTGGAGTGAGACTTAGGCTGGTTTGTGTGATAATCCGTCTTGTTCAGTTAAAACAGTGATGATTTAATGTGAGGCTGCATTTATGGTTTTCTAATTTCTGATACCACTCCTCACTAATCCTCTGCATCTGTAATTAAAATCGCATGTTTAAAAAGTTAATCCTTTCATTTATTCAAAGCCAAACCTCACTGGCTCCAGACACTGACGGACACGGCCCTGTCCATCCAGGAGAATCTGTTCTGGGAGTGTAAAGCCAGCGGGAAACCCAAACCCTCCTACAGCTGGGTGAAGAACGGTGACACTCTAGCACCTGAGGTAACAACTTTTATTACCGTACTTTCACTAAACACACGAACATCACCGTTGTGTCGTATTCCAGATGAAGTGTTGTTCATGTCTTACTTTTCTAAAAGGATTTAACACTGTTTATTAGAATATTATCCTTTGTATTTTGCATTTTATTCAAATAAATCATGTATTTTCCAATATTTTAATTCACTGATCATGTAGAGGTTCATTAAAGCACAGGTTATTTGATCATTAATAGAAGAACATGAAGAAAAAGGCACTTTTTCAGTCAAATCTATTTTCAACTCTTCATCAGGAAAGTGACTGTTATTGGTCATTTAAACAAACTGCAACAGTGACGACATGGAGTCAACA
Organism: Siphamia tubifer; assembly: GCA_020466265.1. NCBI lineage: Eukaryota > Metazoa > Chordata > Actinopteri > Kurtiformes > Apogonidae > Siphamia > Siphamia tubifer. Next base: position 47,017,224 of record CM035787.1, read on the forward strand.
AGCACAGGTTTTAATGTGGTTTACAGAGGCTGTAATACTACTACTACTACAACTACTACTGCTACTACTATAGTACTACTGCTACTACTACTACTGTAGTACTGCTACGACTGCTACTACTATAGTACTACTGCTACTACTACTACTGTAGTACTGCTACGACTGCTACTACTATAGTACTACTACTACTACTACTGTATTTCTGCTACGACTGCTATTACTATAGTACTACTGTTACTGCTACTACTACTACTACTACGACTGTCATACTGCTACGACTGCTACTACTATAGTACTACTGCTACTACTACTGCGACTACATGTACTACCCACTGTAGTACTGCTACGACTTCTACTACTATAGTACTACTGTTACTACTATAGTACTACTGTTACTGCTACTACTACTACTACTACGACTGTCATACTGCTACGACTGCTACTACTATAGTACTGCTCTTACTGCTACTACTACTACTACTACTACTGTATTTCTGCTACGACTGCTACTACTATAGTACTACTGTTACTACTACTGCTACTACAACTACTGCTACTACTACTGCTACCGCTACTACAAATACTACTACTACAAATACTACTACCACCGCTACTACTACTACAAACACTACTGCTACTACTACGACTACTACTACTACTACAAATACTACTACCACAGCTACCACTACTACAAATACTACTGCTACCACTACTACTACTACCACCGCTACTACTACTACAAATACTACTACTACCACAGCTACCACTACTACTCCTACCACCGCTACTACTACTACAAATACTACTACTACTACTACAAATACTACTGCTACCACTACTACTACTACCACCGCTACTACTACTACAAATACTACTACTACTACTACAAATACTACTACCACGACCACTACTACTACTACCACCGCTACTACTACTACAAATACTACTACTACTACTACAAATACTACTACCACGACCACTACTACTACTACTAATACTAATACTAATAAATTCCACTTCTGATGGAGTGGATAAAAACAAAAACATTAATCTTTTCAAGTGTTTTAATTTATTTTAATTTGTTTTTATCACATTAGCAGCTTCCACTCTTCATCAAAATTCAATCTATTCTCACAAAACTGACAAGTTGAGCTCCAGTAAATGAAACACATGTAAAAACACCGGCACATTTACACCATTTTCATTGAGTTTTAACCCACACAGTCTCAAACATTCACCTTGAACCAAAACCTGATATGAACCGTTTCATATCTGTTGATCCTTTAATCCTGTCAATATATGTAAGTAGTTTGTGTAAAATGCAGTTTTTCATTGTCATCAGACTCATTTAGACGTTCAGAAGTACTTCAGTTACCGTGGAAACACTGTCATCTTCTCAAACATTGATTCACCAATAAAACCCATGGAGTTGGATCAATGACATTGGTTTAAAAGACTCCTTTTATATTTTCAGTGATTGGTATTTTTGCAGAAAGACTCACTTTTTCTTCTATTTTCTCTTTTCTGAAATAGCAACGCTCAATTTTAGTCTAAGCTTTTAAGAACATTTACACGGTCAGTGAAATAAATCTAGGAAAATACATGATTTAAACACAAAAACCCTAAAATAATGAAGATTATATTAAAATAAACACTTAAGAAAGGTTGGAGAGAAAATAGTAACATTGGGATTTTTTTTACTCAGTTTGATGTGAGAAAAAAAATACATTGTGGAAAAATTACAACTTCACATTTTTGTGCTTGTTTTAATGCAAAAAATAACATGGAATTATGAAAATATGGACATTTACTAACTATCATGTAACAATAACATGTGAATGATTTAAATGAATATGAACAACTTGAAATGAATAAGTTAATTTATATATAATAGCAGTCATATAGTGTATGTTGTATAATAAAAATGGTTTATGTCAAGAAACATGTTTTTTCCCTATGTATGGAGACTTTTCAGAGATATATGTATATATATATATATATATATAATTGACAACGTTAATCTGTTAACGTTGTCAACAGATTAAAATGTTTTATCGCATAAACGCAATAGTTAACTCGTGATTAATTGCAGTTTAATGGCACATGTTATAGGCTTGGATTGTACAAATGTTTTTTTTTTTTTTTATTAAAAACCAACAAGTAGTGTTACAAACACTCACATCTGCCATAATAACATATGGCAAATGAGGGAAAAAAAACTAAATAATAGCGAAGGCTCAAAAGCAGCCCCTGAAAATATTCTTATACAAAAGATTGTTTTGCCTCCTTTATTATCTATTTGTAAAATGACAAATTGCTTGGGAACTCTAATCTAATTTATTGGGATAAATTTTTTTTTATCACAAATAAAAAAAGTCAATCGCAATTAACTTGATTAATGACAGCCCTAATATATATATATATATATATATATATATATATATATATATATATATATATATATATATATATATATATATATATATATATATATATATATATATATATATATATATATATATATATATATATATATATATATATATATATATATATATATATATATATATATATATATATATATATATATATATATATATATATATATATAGAGAGAGAGAGAGAGAGAGAGAGAGAGAGAGAGGGAGAGAGAGATAGATATAAAAACTAGTAGTTGGTGTATTTTTAATTTTAAGCTTGTTTTTCCTCCTCATTCACTGACTGGTTTCCATTTTAATTTCATTGAACTTGTTACAAAGACAAATAAAGTCTATTCTATTCTGTGATGTCGAGAAGCTCCGCCTCTCTGCGTGTAATTAAATTGAAAACAGCACCAGGAGAAACAATTCTTCCACAGCATGGAAGATTTCTGATTAGCTTATTGGGTTAGAATCATCCAAGCTGCCATCCTGGCTTTTCCAACTGAATAACCAAAGAAAATAAATGACTTTTTAATTCGCTGCTGGTGCTGTTTTTCCACCGTGGCTTGTTTTTGTTTTGTTTTGTTTTTCTTCTTCTTTTTCCTATGTATCTCCACGCAGGTTTGCAATTTCCTCCCTTCGTCCAGACTGAACATATGTAGAGCGCCACAAGGCTCTTTAGGATGTTTCTGTCTTCCTTCTCTCCCACTGTCCTCCCTTCATGGTGCTCCAGTAATTGCTGCTGTGCCTTTGGACATAATAGACTGGCCTTGCAATGGAAATACAGAACTGTTTCTCTTCCTCTTTCTCTGCAGGGCCGGGTACAAATCGAAAATGGAGCCCTTTCTATAGCGGCGTTAAACCTGTCAGACTCTGGGATGTATCAGTGCGTTGCAGAAAACAAACACGGCATTATTTATTCCAGTGCCCAACTAATGGTGTTAGGTAAGATTGCCTCCTTCCCTCTGCTTTAATCCTGCTTATCTTTGTGTGCGTTTGATCATCGCCTAAGATAAAAAAAAAAAAAAAAAAAAAAAGCAAACAAACAAACTCAATAAATAAATAAATAACTAAATAACACAAACCACCAGCAGCCTGTTACCGACTGTCCTCCTCAGCAATCAGTCTGCAGGACTCATTTGATGTCACCATGGGCTCTGGCAGCAAAAAAAAATATGAATCTGATGGAGTGTCTCATTTTACTTTCAGTCGTTTCATCGTATTGATTTGGAAAGTCCAAATGCATGGCTTTGTGGCATTGTGCATGCTTTCTCATGTAGATGGGATATTGATTTATTTGCAAACCTTTGATGACTCCTACCTGACTGACTCCACCAGAAATTCAATTCTGTTTTGATATATGTGGTGACACCTGGGGGTCCCAATAATGGCGGGTAAAATGTAATGATGAGCCCAGACAACGGCGCAGGTTGGAGGTTTGTGTCGGGGCTGCGGGTTAACACCAGACGCCTTTTACATACTGATGTGAAAATAACAAAAGGATACACAACTGTTTCACGCCGGGGATCGGTGCACATTTTCTTTTGCCAAAATGTCAAATAATAGTCACTATATATGTATACGTGTACTGTTAGAACATCGACATCGTAATGGTACGTGTGCGCAGCAGTAGCATTGCACGTCCTGCAATTATTTTTCATTTAATTTTTTAAGATTTGTTTTATTTGTCTGTATGTATTTGTTTATTTCAATTTTTTTATTAATTTGTATTCATTTTTTAAGCTGTATTTAACGTATTAATTAATTGTATTAGTTTTTTATTTCTGTATTTTATTCACTTATTTTTTATTTATTTTTATGCCTTTTTTATTTATTTATTAATGTATTTGTATTTTATTTATTTTTTTATTAATTTACTTTTGTTTATTTTTTATTTGTCTGTTTTATTTTTTGTCAGTTTTATTGATGTATTGTATTGTATTATATTTATTGATTTATTATTCTTTTTAATGTCCTTTTTATTGATTGATGTTTATTAATTTACTTTTTGTTTATTTTTTATGTTTTTATAATTATTTTTAAATTGAACAAAAATTTTCTGTCGCCGTATGCAGTGTTTATCACAGATACCCTTGAAATTAGAAACATTACGTGACTGCACATGTAATATGATCAAAGGATATATCGTGCAGGTGTATATATATATATATATATATATATATATATATATATATATATAGTTGTACTTCTACTTACGAAAGACCCAGCTAATGAATGATCGAAGTAACAAAAATACGAAAGAAATTTCTATTTACAAAAAGAAACTGAAACCCCTGAGACATAAATAAGGTACTGTATGTACATTACTGTACATAACTACATAATGTCCGTAAATACGTCACGTGTGTACTGTACGTAGCATCCCATTGGCTGTGATGCTTTTCGTTACCCTTTGACCCTCATTCATCACAGGGTTAGTTTTCCTGAGTTTTCCAGAATGTGCTCATTTAAACTTTATTACGGTACGTATTCGATAATTACAGTAAACAGGGCGATGGCGGCGGCTACCGTGGCTCCCGGTAACACAGACACTTTAATATTTCTCAACTTTTCATTTCTCCAACTAGACTAGCACTTTGAGGATCAAAAGTTCATGGCATTTGTTTTTCTTAACACATGTCAAGTTGTTGATGTTGTTCACATTTTGAGGGAAACATTGTAGATGTAAATATTATCATCATGTAATTTGACTAATTTCACTGTTATTATTTTACTGCTCTGACCCTTTTCAGATCATATTGGGCTGAATGTGGCCTGACTTTGACACCCCTGGTGTACAATCACCTACTGAATGATTACGTTACTGACGGCCACTGTATTAATGAAAAAGTAAAATCTTACTTGTTAAATTTCTAAATAAATGTATAAAAACACCACATCCACCTTCTGAACAAATATAGTTGAACATTCACATCCATTCTTTGACAGTTTAGTCAATATTTCAGGTTGTACCATGTTTATCGGAGTGAAAACGTTCACAAAAATATGCATTAATGTCTCATTTATTACCATTAAAAAGTGCAGTTATATCCATGACCTTTGACCTTTAGATGTGTGGGATATTTTCTTCCTCCATTTCTGACATAGTGAGTTTAACTTGTCCCATTGGGTGGATTTACAGTATTTGTCTGCATCTATTCAAAGATCTGGGATCTAATTATTTTTCTGGACAAATCATCCATCTGTAATATTTTTTGGGTCTTATTTTTATCCTATAAACCATCATTAGTTGAGGATTGTGTCTCCGTTTTTGTGATTAAACATGGGATTTTGCACTTAGTGTAAGTCTTGTCTGGGAAAAATGTTAATGAAACGAACACTGACTCATATTTATGAGTTGATGACCTTGTTTGATTTAAATTTACATGCACTAATAATGTACTGTTTTGATTAAGAGATTCAATTTAATAATGATGATAATGATGATGGAAAAATGGTTTGACATGAAAGAACAAGGGGCAGTTGGTAGAGCAGGTCGTCCATTAACCAAAGGGTTGGCGGTTCGATTCCCGCTCTGTCCTAGTCAGTCTGTTGTGTCCTTGGGCAAGACACTTCACCCTCCTCCCTCCAGTGTCACTCACACTGGTGTATGAATGAGTATGAATGTTTGGTGGTGGTCAGAGGCGCGAAATGTCAGTCTGCCCCAGGGCAACTGTGACTACATATGTAGTTTACCACCACCAGAGGGAGCATGTGAGAGTGAATGAATAATGGATCACTACTGTAAAGTGCTTTGGGTGCCTTGAAAAGTGCTATAGAAATCTAATCCATTATTATTATTATTATTGTTATTATTATAACAAACACGTTCAGAAGTTTTCACCTTTCATCTTCATTTTCACCATGTCATGCTTTTTTTATGATTATTAATATTAATATCATGGTTTTTAATATTTCACAGCTTCATCCTCATGATACAATGTTTTTTCTTTTAACATAATGAATATAACTATGAACTTAGATTAATTTGACTCATCCAAGAAATGGCAGAGGTTATGACATCATCAGTGGTTTGTTTGTTTGTTTGTTTGTTCATTATCTCCACCAAGGAGGTTATGTTTTTGCCAGAGTCTGTCTGTCTGTGTTACTTGGCAAGATAACTCAAAAAGCTATGAACAGATTTTGATTAAGTTTTCAGGATGTGTTGGGGGGGGGGGGGGGGGGGTCACAAGGAAAAAGTGATTACATGTTGGTGGTGATCCGGAAGAGATCCTGGATTCTGGATCACTTTGAAATGTATTCTCCATTTACCGCAATGTAAAATTTCAAAGTGATCCAGGGTCCAGGATCTCTTCCGGATCACCACCATAAATGTAATCATTTGTTTCTTGTGACACACCCCCCCCCCCCCCCCCCCCCCAACACATCCTGCAAAATTAATTGAAATCCGCCCATAAGTTTTTGAGTTATCTTGACCCAAACCCACTCCCAAAATCTAATAATTTCCAGATCTCTCCCCATTACCAACCTAACCTGAAAATATAATCAAGATCCCACCCATAACTCTTTGAGTTATCTTGCTAACTAACAGACAGAGAAACAACCTCCTTGGCGGACCTCTCTTCATTCAAAGGGGGGTGGGGGGTGTCTGCCTTGGCGGAGGTTTGCGCTCTCATTTGTTAATTTGTTTGCAACAGTTATGGATGGATGGGTCTCAACACTTCAGGAAATACTGTTATAGGAACAAGGAACAAAAAAATGATCTTTTGGTGGTAATCAGTGGAGATGTGTGGGTGTGGGTGGGTCCGTCCGTCCGTACCTCCAAAAGTTATGGACAGATTTGGCTGAAATTTTCAGAAAATGTTGATACTGACACAAGGATCAAGTCAAGTTTATTTCTATCACATATTTCAGCCACAAGGCAATTCAAGGACATTCAAATACGACAGGAAAAATGACACACATTTAAAACATTATAAAATAAACCTGTAAAAGGTGATTAAAACAAATGTCTCTTGTTATCTAAACCTGCTTTATCCAAACTAGGGTCAAGGGGGTCACTGGGGGCCTAATCCAGCTACAGTGGGTGAAAGCGTGGTCAGAGGTCACCCTGTATGAGTCTCCAGTTCATCTCAGGGCTGAACATACATAAAAAAACAATCACTGTCACATTCGCACCTATGGGTAATTTAGATTAACCAATTTAACCTATCAGTGCATGTGTTTGGAAACTGGAGTACCCGGAGAAAACCCACGCAGACACGGTGAGAACATGCAAACTCCACACAGAAAGGGAATCGAACCAGGGACCTTCTGTCTGTGAGACACGAGTGCTAACCACTGCACCACTATGCTGCCCCTAAAAACAAATGTAAAACCCAAAAATATAAAAAACACACATGTATTAAAATAAGAGTTGCAGTGCAGAGGTTTGAAGGTAAAGATAATAGTTGAGAAGTAAGAAGCCTTTTAGTTAAAGGCAGCTGTGAACAGATGAGTCTTTAACCCTGACTTAAAAGAACTCTGATATTTTCTGGTAGTTTATTTCAGATATATGGAGCATAGAAACTGAATGCTGATTCTCTGATTCTTGATTTTAACTTTTGGAACACAGAGCAGACCTGAACCAGACGACATGATTTTATTTTATTTTATTTTATTTTACAATCTGTTAAAATACATGCCTGTGCACATCATGCATTAAAAAAAAAAAAACGTGTCAAGGATAGCCCAAAAAAGTCACTGATTTATTTCCATTGTGGTCCTTGCTTTTAACATACAGTACAAAACACACCCAGAACACTACCCATATACCCCCATCCCCACCTGTCCCCACCCTCATCCTTCCACTTATTCTAAAATTTAATCTAAAAATTTCCTGACATTAATTTTGTGATTAACTTAAAGGATAGGGGCAGATTGTTCCACTCCAGGGTTCCTGTATAGGCAAATGAGTATTGTCCCATCCTGGTTCTCAGCCTTGGGGATAATATCTTAGCTAAGTCCTATGGCATGAGTGGTCTGGAAGGTTCGTACTGGGCTAGAATGTCTCTGATATATTTTAGGCCTAAACCATTCAGTGCAGGACAATGTTAAAGTCTATTCTCAGAACTGGAGTGATGTGGTCCACTCTCTTGGTCTCCCTGAGGACCCTCGCAGTGATAAAGTGATAAAAGTTTGGTGGTGATCAATGACTTGTGGGTGTGTGTGATCTGTCTTGGTGGAGTCCGCATTCTCAGAGTGCTTTTCTTGTTTGTTTGTTTTTACCCTTCCTCCTCCACATGTTCATCTAATTGCCGCAACACACTGTAGTTCCAGTTCCAGTTGACCTTTCCTCATTTCTTTCTTTCATGAGTTGAAGGAGACTTGGCTTCGGTCAGATTTTTCGTACGCCGCCCAATCGTCCATTTTTGTCCAGTTTTTTTAATCTCACGCCTTTCTCCTCTCCCTCACATGCAGCTTCACCTCCCAGCTTCTCCAAAAGTCCGTTAAGGGCCTTGCTAAAAGCTCGCTCAGGCAGTGAAGTCACTCTCGAATGCAAGCCTCAGGCCTCGCCCCCAGCAATTAGCCTGTGGAAGAAAGGGAATGAGATCCTGCAGAGAACTGAAAGGTAGGATAAAAGTCCAAGTGTGTATTCCTTACAGCTCTTCATTCACATTCACCATGAGAGGACTTGTTTGAATAGTGCATTTGGCATTTGTGCAGATGCATAGAAAGAACGGCTAATGAGGAGGAAGAGAAGGAGGCACCCACCAGGAAAATTGCACATGGTTAATATACAGCACTCACCCTTATGTGAAGTGAAAATAGCTCGGTGTGAGGGATAAAAATGCCGGGTTGGTCATATCAACCGAGCACGCATGAAATATTTACAAAGATAAAAGATTAGCAAATGGTGTAGCGGCGAAAGATAAAGTCTGCCAGCTTGTAGATAGAGGAAGGAATTTATATGTTAAACCAAAGCTGTTGTGGTTGTTATTATGAGAAGTGAGGCTGCGCTTTATTGTGAAATACAAACAGTTTGATTCATACGAGCACTGACGCCGACACAAAAGGGATGTTGTAAATTGGAGAGCGGAGACGTCTCGCTGAGCCCCAAACTCCGCACGCGTAGGCAATAAGCAAACTTCAATCACCACTTAAAGTGACATGAAGTGGTGCTTAATTTAGTTTTGTTGTCCTTCTGGGTTTGATTTCTTATTGAATCCACAGGAAAATGAGTCTGAGCTGCTGAGATCTGATTAAAAGTGGAGAAACCTGCGGACAAAAGGACGGTAACTTGGTTTCCATTAGTCTGGGAAATGCGTGAAATCTAAAGCGGAATAGAAAACTGGTAATGGTAACACCGAAATGTCATAAAAACTGTCAAAGATTGGGAAAAGGACAGTAACTGGGTTTTCATTATCCTTGGAAATGTGCAAAAGAAAACTAGTAATGCTAACTCTGAACTGTTGCAAAACTTCTCAAAGATAGCAAAGGGCAGTAACTAGATTCTAGCAGAGGTGGTCAAAGTACTCCCATTCTGTACTCGGGTAGAAGTAAATATTCTGGTCAAAGTAGAAGTACTGATTCAAGTCTGTTACTGAAGTAAAAGTGAAAAAGTACAACTCTGTAATTGTAATTAAGTAAAAAGTAAAACTGTATTTTTAAAAAAATGTTTTTTACCATGGATGAAATACTTCTTTAACCAGAAAATATTCACAAGTATATAAAAAAAAGGTCTCAGTTTTGTGAGTATGGACAGGAAATTTAGGAAAAAAAATGGGGAAAAAAGTTAGAATTGAGATAAAAAAAAATCATCATGAGATTTAAAAAGTCATAAATATGAGATAAAAGTGCATAATTGTGATAAAAAGTCAAAATTGTGGGATAATTTTTTAAAATTCTGAGATAGTCATAAATACGTGGTAAGAAATGCATAATTATGAGAAAAAGAGCTGAAATTATGGAACAAAATTGCAACATGTAACATATATAAGTCATAATTGTTATATAGAATGTCATAATTTCCGTCTGATTTTCCCTCTGATGTGTTAGTGTTTTAGCATTTTAGTTTAGCACTGTGTAGTTTGAAAAAATAAAGAAAATATTCTGAGAATGTAAGGAGTATAAAGTACAGGTTAGGGCACTAACAGACACGTCAACTAGTCAACACGTCGACTCCCGTAGCACAAGTCATCTTAAATTTGGAGGAGTCGCTAAGTCACATGTTTTTCTTTCTGTCGCTCTCTCTCTCTCACTCACTCTCTCTCTCTCTCTCTCTCTCTCTCTCTCTCACGCTCTCACTCTCTCTCTCTCTCTCTCTCTCTCTCTCTCTCTCTCTGTCTCTCTCTCACGCTCTCACTCTCTCTCTCTTTCTCTCTCTCTCTGTCTCTCTCTCTCTCTCTCTGCGCGTAAACACTCACACCTAAACAAGACATGCTGCAGGTAAGACAGTTGAGGTGGGCTAACTAACAAAACAAGAGAGAGTGGTGCTAACTGGTGATGCTAACACCGAAATGTTGCAAAAAAAAAAATGTCAATGATCGCAAAAGGACAAGATCTGGATTTCCATTACGTTCCGAAATATACAAAATGTAAAGTGCTATGGTGTGTATCATGGCGTAGGTCTGTGCTTGCATTTTTTATTCATTTATTTTTAATCATCAATTTTATTTAATTATTTCGGCTACAAGAAGGATGACACTGAAACATATAGTATGTTCTGTATCTGTTTGACCTTTTGTGTCGACATCACACAGCTGTTATTTACGCCCGAGTAGTTTTTCATATCGCAATATATAAATCGCAGGTTTGAAAAAAAAATGGCAATGTCATTTTTTTTAATTTATATAATATCGTGCAGCCTTAGTTGGTGCCTTGAAAGATTTATTTATTTATTTATTTATTTTTTAAGTACCCATATTCCTACTGAAGTGTGACTTTCCAGTACTTAAACTAATCCCTGTAAGTCAGCGCATGCAGGATAGGAATTTATAGCACACGTTGACACAACAAAAGCAGAATGGACTGCGTAAAACATAGGGAAAAAAAACACAAAAAAACCCCAAAACAAGTTGAATACAGGTGTCCCAGTGCAGTGAAGAAATGCTTAACTCTCTGCTGCTTGAATCACTCCCCTGCTGCTTATTTAAAAAGAGGTCTGAAGGAGAACAATATGAGCAGAGCATCTTGTCAAAACAGCGCAGAGGCTCCTTCGTTAGCTCCAGATGAGGAGCCGCTTCTATGAGGCTGTGGAAAATTGGTTGAATTCCCAGGCTGGCTGACATTTAGCACAGTGTGTGATTGTGTGTGTGTGTGTGTGAAGCCCACATACTCTTTTAAGACGCACAATGCAGGATGCATGCACGTACCGAAGGGAAATGTCTTCAATATCATGCAGTCGTACGTATGTTCTGGTGTTAAATATCACTGAGAAATCAAGGCCAGTTCTCGTAGAAATGATAGAAAACATGTTTGGATTTTGACTTCAAAATGTTGAGTGAGAGAACTGTCAATATAGTTGTATCCACAGATTGGATACCTGTGCGTATTTGTCTGAAGTTGTGCATAACATAAATATTTGCGAATTCTCAAATGAGTCCAGTCGTGCATTAAATATATCGTGGTGTATTTTATCCATCCGAATATGGATGGAAAAAGTATTATGATGTAAAAAATTATAAGTACGACATCAAACTTTACAGCTACGACATCAAACTTTACAAGTACGACATCAAAAATTACAAGTACGACTTCAAACTTTAGAGCTACGACTTCAAACTTTACAGCTACGACTTCAAACTTTACAGCTACGACTTCAAACTTTACAGCTACGACTTCAAACTTTACAGCTACGACTTCAAACTTTACAGCTACGACTTCAAACTTTACAGCTACGCCTTCAAACTTTACAGCTACGACTTCAAACTTTACAGCTACGCCTTCAAACTTTACAGCTACGACTTCAAACTTTACAGCTACGACTTCAAACTTTACAGCTACGACTTCAAACTTTACAGCTACGACTTCAAACTTTACAGCTACGACTTCAAACTTTACAGCTACGACTTCAAACTTTACAGCTACGCCTTCAAACTTTACAGCTACGACTTCAAAAATTACAAATACAACATCAAACTTTACATCTACGACATCAAACTATACAGCTATGACTTAAAACTTTACAGCTACACCTTCAAACTCTACAAGTACGACTTCAAAAATGAAAAGTACGACTTCAAATTTGACTGCATCCGGTGTGATGATGATGTATTTTGACAGTTGACTCATTTGTGGGGTCATATTCATACCAAAGAAAGGCTAGCTGTCATTCGTACTTGTAATTTATGAAGTCATAATTTTTCTATCCGTATTCTAATGGATAAAAAACACAATGTATTTTATGCACGACTGAACACATTTGAGAATTAACAAATATTTGTTATGCACAACTACAGACAAATACACACATGTATCCATATATATTGACATTTATCTTATCTTATCTAACATATAAAAACAGCATCAACTATTTCTTCTGTAGAAAATTGCTTCATTTATAATAAGGTCCTTGATTAACCCTTAAAGACCCTAAACCATCTAGGTAAAATGCTTCCAAAATAAAATCACATTAATCACATTTTTGGATCAATCACAATGGATGGAAACACTGGGTTTATGTTCAGTTATTGATCAATTTAGATGAAAAATACTCTTTTTTTTTTTTGCCAGTTTTCTGCTTTGATACGATAACTTTTAAATGTAACGGGAGCATTAAAATATCAAAAATGAAATATAGAACAGTGGAAAAATTCAAAATAAATGGAGATAAATCAATTAGAAGAATAAATAGAGAGAAAACTGCACTTGGAAACTGCCACGGAAGTGAAACTAGTTCTTTAAAGGTTAAATCGGACTGAATATAAAGTAGTTTTTTTCATATATTTTTTTCTTAAAATAATCTTTCAGTCAGTGCTTTGAGCCTCACAAATGAAGTCGAATTTGCATGGAGGGAATATTCCCATATGCAGATATGTTGCAGCCTGGCCAAAACGCAGCACAACTACACCATCTGCATAACAAGTTCCTGGCCTTAAAGCTGCACTCCAGATCACCCCAGTCCTTTGAGCCAGGGTCTGAACCACACTGGAGCCCGTCAATTACGCACAATCCTTCCCCTGAAAAGTTGAATCGTCAAATGTTCAGGAGTCTCTTATTGACGGTATGGTATTTCTGGCCATGACTTATTATGTTTCTGTACATTAATCATGGTGGATTATGGGTGAAATTAGGCTATTTTTGATGTATGACACACAGATGAGGGTGATTCATCACTAATCCATGATAGTAAAGGAACACACATGCATGCTTTTCCTGCCATCGTCACTGCAGCGCTTTCAAATGCGTCAACTTTATTTAGAACATCCAAATAGAACAGTGCTCCTTTAGGAAAGAAGGGATTGTACATTAATAAGGGTGTAAAAATTGTTTTGTTTCCACATAATTTCAATAACACTATGTTTTTTTGACCAATTATTCATGAATTGACGATATATTTTCTAGTGCAGGGCTACTTGAAAATACATTAAATGAGCCATCATGTACCAAATAGAAAATAAATAAGGAGAATCGATGTTGAAATACTGTATAAAACAAAACAGAAGTGAGTCATTTTTTTCCATCAAATCACAAAAGTACAATGGTCTTTTTATTTATTATTGTGAAATAACATGAGAAGTAATTCCATAAATGTACAGATATATTCATTATTATATATTACCCCTCTATCTCATACGACTGTACTACTAAAACGGCATTCCTCTTTCACCCTGGCATCGAATTGTGGTTTAATTAGTAATAATAAAGAAAATGGAGAAAGACTTTTATGCCTTAATGATGAGAGGGATTAAAGTATTTTACAGTGAGATAATTCTGACAGGCAAAAACACAAAAACTGTAAATGTGGTCAACTTTGGTTAACTTTAACTATGGTTGAAAACAAACCAGTCATGTGACCACTAGACTCCACATATTTCCTTGCGCCGCTTGTTTGTAATGTTATGTTGTAATGTTGTGTTTTTATGTATTTGCCTGCCTAGGGACTGCGGATGAAAATTAGCTTTGTAGCTTTATACTTACATTTGTGTCTTACTTATGTTCATTAATGTGCACTATCAAATAAATAACTCATATAGAAATACATTCTATGAGAACAGTTGAAGCTTGGCCAGTGTGTGATCCCAACGACGGAGCTTCATCTCTGACCTGAACAACATAAAGGCTGTAAAACAACTTTTATTTATTCATTGTGTTCCTCAGTGATGCTGTGTTTTTTAAGTATGTGTGCATTCATCAGTAATGAGGAGCACAGTTTGCCCTCAATGATGTCTACCAGCATTAATTGGTCTAAATGTGAACCAAACCCTGAACCAAAATGGGTTATATGGAGGAAAAAGTAGAAAGATTTTGACTATTAACGCTCCATTATTTCATTCATATGCTACGGTTTCTACTCAGTCAGCGCATTAACTAGCTGCTGTGTTTCTCCTAGGATTACGATTCTTTCCAATGGGACGTTGAAGATCGCCAATGTAACTAAACGGGACGCAGCGACCTATACGTGTGTCGCCAAGAATCAATTTGGAACAGCGAGCACGACTGGGAGGTTACTCATAACCGGTAAGTTCTGCTTAAATTAGCCTTTCTTTCACCGTCAGTTCTTTCCAGTGTCGTCAACTGGCCTTAATTGGAAGTTGCTAACTTTGACTTAATCCATAAAGACTCAAACAACCATTGGTTTCCAAAGTCATCTATTGATCTAAAAGCTTTACTATCCTCTGATCCCTTAATTCTCCCAAGGAAATAATGTAAATAATTGGTGTATAATACAGTTCATCATCTTTTCATGGTCATCAGATATGACCCATATGGACGTTCAAAGGCTCCATAGTTACCATGGAAACGCCATTATCTTCTACAACCAGTAAAACCCATGGAGTTGAATCAATGTGAGTGGGTGCCTGCGATCACCCGCGGTCAACCGCAGTTGCGGGTCATTGAAAAATATTTTTAATGATATTGCGGTCGGTCATTTGAAATAAACATTAAAATAACCTCGTAAATCATTGTAATTAAAATATTGGGTAACATTTTCTATTACTAATACATACACAATATTGACTGGATTTCCGTAAAGGTGACGTACAATGTCGTCAGTATAGAGGGAGCAAGAGAGAAAATAAAGTTAGGAGAGTGGAAGCTCTGGACACATTCACTGAGAGTTTTAAAAATGATGAACAGCTCCCAGTGTTTTCTTTTCTGTGGAAACTGGGTTCAAATTTCTCTTTGGGTGTTACAGGTTGTTGACCCCTGGTTTAGATGCTGCGCGTTGATAACTTTTGAATGATGAAGCAGGACAAACATATTTTCTCAACCTTTTAACTTACAAACAATGACATTGAATTTTAATACAGAAATAAATGCAGTTATATGACTATGGTCATGTGATGTTCATAAAGACCACTGACTACTCTTTCAAAATGCAGGTCAAGAAGCAGGCCGGGTCCGTCCTTGTCAAATATATTTCTTGCGGTCCGAGTTGCAGCTAGGCTAGTTAAGAAACCAGTTGGTTGCGGGTCGTTTATACATCAACCCGTGCATCACTGCATCGTATGGACACATGGTTTTATGTTCAGTTACTGATATATTTGCTGGAAAAAGTCACATTTTCTTCAGTTTTCTCTGTTTTTAATATATCTCTCAACTTTAAGATGAAGTTGTATGATTTAAATACAGGAAAATACATGATATTCACTGAAAACAAGGGGACATATCGAGAATAATTTTCCAATAAATCACTCTAAAGTTCAAAGCCACAGGACAATTCCTTTGGGAACTGACACTAAAGTGCCTCTGGGTCTTTATGGGATAAAACGTGTAAATGTATGGTGTATAATATAATATATTGAACTGCTAACACTGCAGTGGGTAAACATCCCATAATGACCTTTAATTTAAGTCCTCTGTTGTTCAAATGGTCTGAGACTTCATGTAGAAAAAAAATGCAATCAGCTGTGCAGATTTTTTGCCACATTTACAGCCTTCTGTGTTTACGCACCCAAAGCCTTCAAGATGGCCGCCATGTGAAAAAGGCAAACATAGGATCAACAACTGTTTTTACTGTTTGCTGCTTAGATTCTTTCAATTTCAACTCATTAAGTCACATATATTTTTATATTTATTCTTTGTATTTGGACTGAGCTGCAGAACAAACGTGAATGTGTTTTATTCCTTCACATTTAAAACAAGGCTTTGCTAATCGCACTGGTTCCGTCTCTTTTCTTCTGCTTGTATTCGAACAGGTGTCATACACATGTTCTCTATATCTGATACTAACCGCATACACATTTGAACTACAGTCTGACTAACATTAATCCTCTTCTGTGTGTTAATGGAAAAAGCACTAATGGACATAATCCTTCATCAATTGACAGGTGTTTGAAATATAGGTGTTGCTATGGCAACATGACCCCCAAAGGTCCATATGAAAGACTAAACCAGCCCTGCATCCTGTACCTATTAATACATATATAACTTTAACTGATGGTGATTTAATGTCCTGCATGTTGAATTAATCCAATGAGATGTAACTTTGGGGAAAAAAAAGAACGATGCCACCATTTACACACATATTTAACCCTTACTTCCAATAGTGCAGAGGTTGTTTCCTTGCAATATTTGACATGAAAACGTATTATTTCATATTCAAGGTATTTCTAAAAAGAAAAAACAAAACATATTAACGTCATGCCATTTTTTTGTTAACTTACTTCATTAAGGTTTTTTGAAATTGTTGTTTTTGTGCTTTAAAGTTCAATGGAATTACTGTTGCACACATAATTATTCAACCATCCTTTGTTTTCTTCAGTTTCTTCTTCATTTTAATGGCTGGTATAAATAAAAGTACATTTGTGTGGACAAATATAATAACAACAAAAAGAAATGTTCATGGTAGTTCAATTTCAGAGCTGATATCTACACATTTTCCATGTTTTCTTGATAAAAACCAAAATCCCTTCAGTTCTTACATCAGTATCTTTGTCATTGTACTGATAAAAACAGTGCTTTTATTAATTCCATGTTTTATTCACATGATACACACACACACACAGGAGTTAGTACTGGATTCTAAGCATTGTTTTTGATCACTTTTGCTGGTCGAATCATTTTTTCTGTAACTGTATATCTGAACAATTGACTCATTCAACAGCCAAACCAAAGTACCCACTCAATAAATGGATGTACTATTACTGTTAAATACACTCAATTATTTACTTTGTGGACTTTGCTTTTCAAATGTTCCAAATATAAAGAAAACATTTTGAAATTATGAAAAAAACACTGAAATGAAAAAAAAAAAAAATTCAAACAGACCAAAGTCTAACACAAAGGACTATTTTCAGCATTTAAAAAATGATAAAAGTGGCATAAAGACATGGAATTTTCAAAATGATAGAGGTCGCCAATGATAGAGTGGAAGGTTGAAACACTCAGGCCTTTAAGGAATAAAAATAATAATGATAAGGAAACAGTTTATATAATATAAGAATAGAATATTTATTTCGACAGTAGGTTGACACACCATAACATGCACCATACCGAATGTGTCCTCTGCCTTTAACCCATCAATAGATCATACATCACTCATTGCAGACAAGGATCACTGGGCTGACCATATCAGGTGCTCAGGGAGCAAATGGGGGAGGGTTGTTAAGTGCCTTGCTCAAGGGCAAATCGGCCAACAACTCTCTGACCCATTGATCACAAGCCAGCTCTCCAGCCGACTAGGCCGTGGGTGCCCCCCTGGAGAATATCAGAGGTGGAAAGTACCTCAATAAAAGTACTTCAAGTAGATTTCTTTAGGCCCAGGAGCATGTGCAGAAGGACAGGAATGAAGTTAAAGTGGAATTAAGGGTTTACATGGCAGAGGAATTAAGAAATTCAGAATTAAGATCGGAATAAACCAGTGTCTTTATTTGGAATTATAATTTTCAACTGGAATTACGTTTATACATTGTCACCTTAAAGCTGAATTAACCTTTACTCTGAATTAAATGGTAATAAAAACTCTCCTGTTAACAGAGCTATTGGTAATTTTTTGACTCATTTATGGAAGAGTTGATGGTCCGAACACTCAGACACAACATGTTGTTGAACATACAGTCAAGCAGCTTCAAGTTTGGTGTCAAACAGTTCAATGAACTCTATTACATGGGTTACACCTCACTAATTCCATCTAATTTTTAAGATTTTCCTTTGAGACAAAGGTGAAAAAGTATGAAATAAAGTAAAAAAGAAACCCAACAAAAAAAAAATCACTTCTCAGTCAAGTTGCAGATAATGACGTCACCCCAGCTATTTTTTTTTTTGTGTAGTCATTGGTGTTTTTTGGTATTTTCACAGTCTAATACACCAAGAAATTTACAGTAAACGGCAGCTTTGTCAACTGGTAAAATGATCTTTTACGATGATGAACATGTGTGTAATTAACGGCACAAATCAAACAGGATCAGGAACGAGCTTGTCTGTCGCCATCGCCTTTAATAATTGTTCATCCCTTTAATACTTGTGTGACAAAACCAGAAAGAATGCATTTTACACGGTTGCTTAAATTCTATTAATGTAAAACAAAGGCAAAGGAAGAGGAGTTTCCTGGTGCACGGAGGCGATGGGTGGTTGTCAACGGCGCTCACATGTCCAACTGGCTGCTGATTGGTCGACTAAATGAGCAGCTGCTTCCCCCTGCGTCTGTCACTGAAGAGTCTGCGCTCAGAGCCAACCACACTTTAACTGAGAAGCATTTGTTACTGTTTTTAAGGGAGTTGAAATGTGCCCAAAAAGTCCCAGAGCACTGAAGAAAAAAAAAAAAAAAAAATGTGCTAAAGGGCTTAAAAAAATAAAAACACCAAATCCATCTTAGTTGGCAACACTGACCCTCTGGAAATGAAGGAAATAGTATGATTCTTTGGCTGCAGAATAAAGCCTCTTACAGTTACATTACCCCTGTTATTTCCAGATTGATGTGACTATTTTACATTATGCAAAATAGCAGTTAAGCTAGCTCCAAAACATTATCCTTGATTTAGCTAAAGGTCACATTTTATGGACGCGGGCGGGACAACACGTCCACACTCTTCATGTGGTTTGTGTGCAGCCACCTGACTTATTTTTCTCATTAGCTGCTATTCTTCTCATGCGCTGACAGCTGAACCATTTAATGTCACAGAATTTAATTACTGTGACCTTTACTCAACATACTCCACGGCCTCCGATCCGCCGCCGCCGCCACCATCACCGCCAGTGGGAACGTGGAATCCCCGTTCCTTCCAAATTGATCCCGGAACATAAAGTGTGAACCGGAGATGTCATTAAATGTTACTAATGGACAGGCTTGAAATTTAAGTGCTTATTAAAATTGGAGGGAAAAGCACACACACACATATATCGGTACTTTTATGACATTGGTTTGGAGTGAGATGGCAGTTTGCGAGGGGTCAGCGGCATGTTAAAGGTTCCCGTGGCAGCGATATTAACATGCGTACACTGTCCTCTGTTGTTTGGCCAGAACCCACCAGAATCACCATGAGGCCTACTAACATGGAGATTATTGTTGGCGAGAGCATCGTGTTACCCTGCCAGATTGCCTGTGATCCAGCTCTGGATGTCTCTTTCTCGTGGGCATTCAACGGCCAGCTCATCGACTTCCAGCGAGACGGCGATCATTTCGAACGAGTGGGCGGGGTGAGTCATCCCAAAGCATTAAATTCTGCTACTTTTAAGCCTATTCTGGGATTAATTGGGACATAATGTGTGATGTGAAAGGGTGTGCACCACTGCTCTTCAGAGTGGCTCGGTGGGCCGGCGGTCCAGGACCCACTGACGGCCCTTTGTGATAAAATAAAAATGTAAACTGATAAACTGGTCGAATGAAAAGATGGTGCGTTTTGAAACTGAGATAAAATAGAATATTAGAGTATAATGTGTACATGTGGAAATAATGTTCAATTTGAATTTTATTCTAGATTAATATTAATATTTATATAAATACCAACATTGTTGTTTTTCTCCTATATTTAATTTTTACTTCATGGGTTTTTTCTATCTGTGTTTTTGTCTGCACTTTGTTGTTGCTGCTTTTAACTGAAATTTTCCAATGGTCTGACAAATAGTCTTATCTTAGTTTAGCTTACCTTACCTTAGCTTAGCTTAGCTTACTTTACCTTAGTTTAGCTTAGCTTATTTTAGCTTATCTTACCTTACCTTAGCTTACCTTACCTTAACTTACCTTACCTTAGCTTAGCTTAGTTTACCTTAGCTTAGCTTATCTTACCTTAACTTACTTTAGATTACCTTACCTTATTTTATCTTAGTTTACCTTACCTCTTAACGTACCTCACCGTGCCTTACATTACCATATCGTATCTCGTCTCACCTCACCTAATTTCACCTCATGAAACCTTTGAAAAATAAATGTTTCTCTTTGCACCTGTTTCCCCATACTTTATGGGGACTTCTGAAAGGTATTATGCTTATGTTATTATGGTTAATGTATTTACAGAGCCATATAATTTGCAGGAAGTTGCATACTTCACACAGATTTACATTTTACTAGTGGGGACTTGGATTTATATTTAACCCTTGTGGGGACCTGACTTTTGATTCCGATGGCATGACTGTGTAAACATATCAAAGTCCCCAGAAAGATAGGAATACCATTACACACACACACATATAAATACTCATACACATAAAATACATTTAAATAAATTTAACATGCTTGAAAAGGAGTAGGAAGATCTTTTTTTACGCCACAAAAATACAGAAAAGTTCGTTGGAAGTCTGGAACCTTATATATGTGCAAATGTAGTAACAAAACTAGTTGTACTGGATCTTTGCCAACATTACTACAAAGATAACTTTGTAGCACCTGGAGGGTTTAAACTCAAACTGTATTGATGGTATTAGTCCATGGTGGAACAGTTTTTTAGGTTTTTATGCAGTACCCTGTCAATGTCCCCAGAAAGCTACAGTAGGAGGACAAGCACACACACGCACACACACACACACACACACACACACACACACACACACATACACACACACACACACAGTACCACCAAAACTGCTCAGTGCCTTATCTTTTTGTCTTCATGTGTTAAGGTCTGGAACAGATACAAAAATCACTTATGATCTGGAAAACCCTTCGGTGTGTACGCCGCCTCAGATGCGAATAACACCCAAGTAAAAGCAGGAATGTCTCCAGACTCATCCTCATCTTTACAATAGGTTTCTCTGTGGTCAGTGTTGAGCAGAATATCAAAAAGATCTATTTCAAAGCAAAGAATCCACTACATTCTTTCATTCATACGCAGGTAAAAGCCTCAATGAACAGCGCTATCAGGTCACTAATAGGGATCCTTACCTTTTGAATTGGCTTCGTGAGCCGCCATGTGTTGCACTTACGAAACTATATTGGTGAAATGCCATTTCACTCATGCAGCTCTCATTAATAAAGTCTTTATACTTTTTATCCCTTCAACTTCTAATTTCCTTACCTCAAGGGAGAACATTTTCTTATCATCTCCCTCCACCATAATTGAATTTGCATACCTATTTATGAATCTCGAGCCTCGAAATAATTAAGTAATGAGCTGGCTGGCATTCACCAAGGGCAGGTCTGGCACAAGTAAATGTTCATTTGAAATCCTTCTGCCTTGAA
The DNA here is from genome assembly GCA_020466265.1 of Siphamia tubifer. NCBI lineage: Eukaryota > Metazoa > Chordata > Actinopteri > Kurtiformes > Apogonidae > Siphamia > Siphamia tubifer. Next base: position 47,039,364 of record CM035787.1, read on the forward strand.
ATAATGATAAGTGACGACTCTTTGTTGAGTATTTGTTCCGTTTGATGAAGGGCATAGTCAATTGTTCGGAGCTTGTCGTTATAAAATGACTTCACGCGCACTTTTCTTGATTTTTATAGTACCATTTATCAACCAAGGTCGACACTCTGATCACTGCCATTCATGTATTTAAAGTTGACACCCTATCTGAATGCCCTCGTACTGTTTTGGACATGTCACATTCGTTTCTCCGTGAATGCAAATGGCAGTTACTAATGACATTGAAATGTGCGCGGGGATATAATGAGGTATAGTTTCCAGAGAATCTGTTTCTCCTGTCGAGGGAGATTATCAGGCCCCTGCCCAACAGCTTCTGATGAATTAATTAACATAATTAAACCAAATCTGCTTCTTCGCTTCCTTCCTGCCAAGGTAGGACGCCTCGCTCTCCATCGCGAGCTCTCGGGTCGGCCAGGTGGCGTCTGACATTGGAGAGAGAGAATCAGACACGGCGAGCGCTGTACGCAAAGTGTCACAGCTGAGCAGGCGAGAGACGAAAGCAAAGGGGAAGGAGAAAAAAGTAGAAACTGATAAAAAAAAAAAAAAAGAAAAAAAAAAAAGGCAATAGAGGAGGGGAGGGGTCTTCAGGGTGTGTTTCCACCCAAGTGGCGTTAGGTTCCGCTTCATCAGGCGCTTCAGAAGGGGCGGGGCTATGATCAGGCGCCACTGAGGGTGATGAAATCTGCTAGCACTGCACCAGTCATCCCCCCAGGAGGCCCATGAGCAGAGCAGCAAACACCTCTTCACAAGCTGACATGTTTTAGGACAGGCGACTTTAACCCTTAAACACCTACTTGGTTCAACTAACTTGTTCTTGTTTTTTTGTTTTAATTTTCATATTTAAATTTAATTTCTTAAAATTGTTTTATTCATATTTTTTCTTTTACCCCCCCCTTTTTTTTTTTTTTTTTTTCAATTGACTGTTTTTAAATTGTATCTTGATGCTTTTAATGTTTTATGTTAAGCACTTTGAATTACCTGGCTGTTGAAATGTGTTATACAAATAAACTTGCCTTGTCTTATAGTGATTAATTAAATATTTGATTATTGAGGCCGTGGGCAGCAAAATGTTAACCCTAATGGTCAATAATGGTGACGTTCAAAACCAAGGGAGGGGTTGACCTCACCATCCCCCCTGGCAAATCGCACACAGTATATATATATATATATATATATATATATATATATATATATATATATATATATATATATATATATATATATATATATAGTAGAATAATAAATGAATATAACACAAAATAAAGATCCAATAATTTATGTATGTGGCGGTTTTAGAATTCAGCTCAGGGCTGCAGTTAAACAGATTTTTCATTCAAATCAATGTTCATTTGAATCATGTGTTATCAGTTAATAAAATCACAAGGTCGACTTTTTTAATATATGCCTTTTCCTGTAGATGACTAAAGATTTAGCTTTTATTCTTTCAGCTCTGCTCTAACTAATGCACTAATGGTCTGTGTACAATGGACTGTTTTCAGGTCAGTCAAGGGTCACTTTCATTCTCTTTCATATCCAATAAAATCTGACCCTTCCGCACTAATGGATATATTTTTTTTCCCCAAAATGGATATTTTCCTTTGTCTATTAACTGTGTTTTGTGTCACCAAGGCTGAAATTTGAAAATACATGTAAATAAGTGCTCTTTCCAGCTTGTAGATTAGTTCATCATTGAATAGTTTGTTTGTTACAAAATGACAGCAACGTAAGAAAAAAAGAGAAAAAAAAACAAGATTTTACTCTAAATTATTCACCTTTAGTCATTTTAAACATCAACCATTTTACATTATACTACTTAATTAACTTGCCTTTCAATGTTTTTACTCATCACTCAGTCCATTTTATAATATTACTCCCAATAACATTAGTTCTCTTTCAAAAACACCCAGCCCTCTGAAATTATTTTTTTTATGCTTTAGTTTGAAAAAAAAAATGTTGAATAAAGTTTGGAATACTTTTATTCATTACTCAAAACAGTATATCCAATATATTTAAACATTAATAACAATATCTGAAAATGTCAAGGTGCAAGACTCCATAAATAATTTATCAGTAGTTTCACAGTAGGAGCCTTTGTTTATTATTCTAATAACTTTTTTTTCTGGAGTTTAATTATAGGGTCTATATATGTTCTGTATGTATTATCCAAACCTCAACACAGTGTGTCATATATAAGTGAGAAATACAAACTATGCAAACCTTTCTTATTAAAAAAAAATCACCTGCTTTATAAATTATTCCAATACTTTCAGATAATTTCTGTTTAATATATTCTATATGTGGCTTCCAGCTGAGTTCATGATCTTAAATTACTCTTCTTTTGTTTCATTTACTTTTTCACTTTCGACTCCATTTAGCATTAATTGAATGTCACCATTTGTCCTAACACCTCCAAACATAATAAAATTAGTTTTATTTACATTTAATGATAACTTATTGACATCAAACCATTCCTTTAACCTGATCAACTCATTTTCTACCATTGTCAACAATTCTTTAATATCTGGTCCTGAATTAAATACATTTATATCATTAGCAAATGTAATACATTTCAACTTGTACCAATATCATTCAAATAAAGTTTAATCGAAACAGTATTTCCAATATTTCTAAGTATACAATATCTAAAAATCTCAAGATACAAGGTTATGGATAAATTATTAGTAGCTTCACGGTTCGATGCTTTGGTTTAAAACTCTGGACTTTATTGATCGATACCATGTCACCCTATTTCACTTATGTGTGTGTGCGATGACTGTCTTTATTTTGTGTTTTTACCATAAAAATCTAGTATTTTCCTGTATTTTATATACTGATCATTAAAACGTAGGGTACGTTTAAGGGTTATTTTTAAGTTTATCATCTTTTTTTATGGTCATCAAACATGACCCATTTCAGAGGCTCCATAGTTACCATGGAAACACTGTCATCTTCTACAACATTGATTCACCAGTTTAAACCCATGGAGTTGGGTCAATGACGGTGAATGGACACACTTAGTTTCTGTTCAGTCCATGATAACTTTTGATGAAACAGTCACTCTTTCTTCAGTTTTCTCTATTTCTGACATAATACCCCTGAGCCTGAGCTTTAACGGACATTTACGTGGTCTGTAAATTAAATATGGGAAAATACCTGAGGGTAATATTATAATAAATGGTGATGAATCATGTAAGAAAGGTTAAATATATTGAAAAATAATAATTAGGAGTGTAAAGTAGGACTTTTTGGTTTTTATGGGTTAAATTAAAATGATTGCAGTAATTAATTACCCTGCGGATCCCAATCCCAGTTCTTCATGGTACATGCAAAGACTCTTATAATATTACCCTTAATAATAATTTCCATTATTGATTTATTTTTTTCAGATCTACCAATTACTGATCTGGTCGATATGGTCCTGAAACACGATGAAACAATCTCTTTCACATCTTCCCATAGAAGCACAACATGGCACAGAATTTTCATTGATGATTTGTCCTTTATTTGGGTGATTTTCATGCAGTATTTGGACAAATATGTGTCATTGCGGTCTTAGTCAAGCGGCATAGAAAACCAATTGATCAAATCAGTATAAAAGCACATATAGAGATTAGGATATTCTGCACATTTCTAGATGTGGAGCCATCCTTGATTTTATTAATTTTTTTATCCTTTATTTAGCCAGGACTGTCCCATTGTGACTAAGTGTCTCTTCTGCCACAGAGTCCTGGTTTAAATGGCAGCAAGTTTCAGACAGAGACAACACAATAACACATATCAGGGAGCAATAAACAAACATAACACATTGACACATAAAGGAGATAGCCTTCCATAATACTAAATGGCTGCTAAAAAGCTATGTGGAGTAGGTCTAAAAACAATGTCAGTCCTCTTTATATACCTTATTAATTGTATTTCTAAAAATTTTCTATGATGGCAGAGAGTCCATAACCAATATATTCTGTAAGTCATTCCAGAGAATATGGAGCAAAAAAGAAAAGCTAGGTTCCCCTAGTTCAGTACGAGGGGTATAAGACTGTAACAGCAACTATTATTACAATTATGATTATGTGGAGGAGAGAGATGGTGGCCATTTTTATAATGGCTGCAATTTCCAATTCACAGTTTCAATTTTCAGTTCACCACCACAGAGAAAATGTGTCCTTCAGGTACTTGTTGACTATTGGTGTGGTGTCAGTTTTTAGCCTTAGATGGAGTTTACCACCCTTTTTAGGCTGCATTCATGAACAACCTGACAACCTTCTCGCTCTGCTATTGAGGGAATCCTGGTTAGTTTCTTTTCCTCCACTTAGTAATACATTTACAATCTGGAATGCATATATATATATATATATATATATATATATATATATATATATATATATATATATATATATATATATATATATATATATATATATAAAACCCAAAATAATTTTCTTGTCTAATAGTCTTTTATTCTAAAGCAGAAAATGTGATAATTTACTCGCCTAGATGGAATAGAAAACCAATAACGTGACAATAATCCAAAGTCCTAAACTGTATGTGTGGCTCTTTTTTTTAAAAAAAATTTTAAAATCGCTGCTATGTTCAGAATATGTACCAGAAGTCCACAAGTGTACCAAATTTGGTGCGTTTACACCAAATTGAACAATTGGTTTGATAGCCGCTGGACTATCTTAATTTCTAACTCATTTAATCTCTTTCCAATGATGAGGCACATATATTTGTTTTCTCGAAACAACTTTTCATTTTTGTTTCATTTATGGCAAAAAAAAATTTAAAAAAATACTACAAACTGGCTTGTGTTTTATGGCTGGGATGAAACGTAGGATCATTAGGGTAAGGATTAGACTTATCTTTTTAAAATTCCGGAGGCCAAACATAATAAAAACATCTTTAAACAGATGAGGACTTTTGCAATGTTTGCTGTGATGTTTTGTCTGTTCCCTCATGGCCATCACATGCATTCAGCTTATGTAAAATAATATTTGCTCTTTTCACCCGCAGTTATAGTCATATCTTGCTTCAGCTTATGTATTTACACAATAATTAGGATTGTCTTGCCAATTAACGTCAGAATGTTTGTTTTGCGTGTCCTGTGTGTGGCTGGTAGCTGTTTATAGGGGGGGGGGGGTGTCGGTTGGATGGTGGGGTAACGCCTGAAGGGCGGCCAACAGCATTATTTGCGCAGCGTACATCTGCCATGTCTGTTGTTGGTGTTTGAAGAGATGCAAAAATCACTGGCCTGGAGAAGCTGCAATTGAGCAGAGTATTAGAAATGGTAAAATATGCCAGAGTCAGAATCTCAGAGAGGGGGAAATAAAAGTACCTCTGCACATCTTTGGTCTGTTTTGTTTTTAATGATTGGCTCTCCTTTCAGACTATATCAGGGGATCTGATGATTCGTAACATCCAGCTGAATCACGGCGGGAAATACGTCTGTGTTATTGACACTGATGTGGAGAGTTTGTCCACTTCTGCAATCCTGGTTGTTAAAGGTAAGAGAAATATTTGATTTTTTTTTTTCCAGCTCATAAATAAACCAGCAATCCGTCATTGAAGCATCTGTAGGAGTCTTCAGGACGTTGGGGGAGATTTGCAAAGAAAAAAAATCCTTGAGGCTTCCTGCAGGAAAAGTGAAACGTGGATACTGTAGAATTAATATTTAACCCCTACACTCTCACAAAAAAGGTAGTATATGGTACAAACCTGTAGACCAAGGTTTAATAAACACCTTAAAGTACTGATATGTACTTTTTAAACTCTGTAAAAGGTACAAATTAGTTGTCAAACAGTGAAAGCCATTCTTAAAAGGTATAATTATGTGCCATTGAGGGTACTGCCAATGCGACAAGCCTTTGTACCCCTAGAAGTACAGAGACTTTCACTGTTTGATAACTAGTTTGTACCTTTTTATAGGGCTGAAAAGGTACCTTAAGGTCCAAATATTAATCTTTGTGAGGTACATTGCTGTTTATTACACTTTAGTTTTTGTACCCCTACTGTGTACCTTTTTTCCTGTGTAAAGATCCAGACATACTTAGGTGTCAGTTCCCAAATGTTTTCCACTATGTTTAACCTTTTTTAAGTGATTCATCATCATTTATTCTAATATTACGGTCAGTATTTTGCATTTTAAAGTGTCAGTCGGGCCTTTTCCTAGATTTCATAGTCATCAATTTTGTATCAATTTACTTCAGACTTAGCACATATTTAGAAGCAATTGATATGCTGCAATCAGCACATGCATAGACATGATGACATCAGCTGGATCGATTCCAAAGTAGACTACAATATGTACAAAGAACGAGGCTTGTTGTGCCTGGAATTACATGTTGTATCAGAAAATCATAAATATCTAATTTGACTTTTGTTCCCTTTATTTTCTTCATTGATTTTGCACCATTTTATCCTCTGTATTTTACATTTTTACTCTAAATAATGTTTTTTTCGACATTTAATTTCCTATTTCAGTCCTTTTATATTAAATTCAAAGGTTATTTGTATCAAATCTCTCATCAACTGAACATAAACCCAGTGTCTTCATCTACTGTCCAACTGAATCAGTGTTGTAGAAGGTGACTGTGTTTCCACGGTAACTACGGAACCTCTCATATTTGATTTCCATGAAAATGTGACAAACTGCATTTTACTGCAATTATTTACATGTTGGATCAACAGTTATTTAACTTTCTAAGTGACTCAATGATTTTTGGTCACCAGTGAATGTTTGGGTCTTTATGGGTTAAGTCTTGTACTGTACTGTTAAATAGCTAGTACACACATGCTGTACACAACACCCTAGCATGTTTTGCTGACCTCCAGCTGGGCTGAGGCTTCATTGATATGTGCTGTGTGTATCCAGACCCACTGTGCAGACCTATCTCTGGTGATTTACATTGGTATTCATGCCCTTAACAAACTGTAATAGCTGTCCCAGGTGCTTTGAGAAGGCAATGTTTATCACAGAAAATGACTATAATTGGCTCATTTACACATCGGCAAAATATCATGAACAACATTTGAATAATGGAGCAGCGGCGCTAACAACAGCAACATGGTAAAGCCAGTGCCGTAAACACGTCTTCGCTCACCTCTTTTATTCTTTTCACTGGTCTTTTATTTTTTTCTTCCCATTTTTTGTAAATTATTCCAACCAGTGGTTCTTTGGCAAACTGGCGATCCCATGTTCAGTAAGCAATTTGGAGAAGAAAAACAAAAAAAGGCTCCACGTGAACACGCCAAGGACGAGGCCTTAATTAAAGCCGGAGCTGTAGCCTTGACGCGTAGATGAGGGAGGACAGACTTCTGCAAAACGGATAACACCTGTGGAAGTTCACATGCTGCATATTCTCTGATTGATTCAGGTCCGCCAGGGCCTCCGGATAAGGTATCTGTGGAGGAGATCACGGACAGCACCGCCCAGCTCTCCTGGACTCCAGGAAGAGACAACGGCAGCCCCATCACCGGCTACATCGTCCAGGCTCGGACGCCCTTCACCGTGGGCTGGCAGGCGGTGGACACGGGTAACAAACACTCAAACATGGCTCTGTGTTGTGCTCTCTGCCCGGATGTGCGGGGGAGATGGCTGCGTTGTGTAGGATTTTTTAAAATATATATAACACTGTTCATTGAATAGCCCAGCTGCACTATGCCCATTCATTTCATGTATGGGTCTAGGAATGAGTCAGTCAGGGGAGGCGGGACTAAAAGGTTGTCTTTCAAATCCCTCTGTATGCAATAGGATGGTACTACAACCAATCAGCGTAATCTTTAGGATGACGTAGTTAGAGCACCGGAAAATTCACGGAGGAATTATGGAGCTTAACGACTGTTGTCACTTCTCTAAAAAGAATTTAAAGATTGCTAACGTTTTCTCAGATTCTTCACTCATCTTTGATAAAAGGAAATCACCCCCCAGTCGGCAGCCATCTATCATCTATCGTTTTTCTTCTATGGTTGTTTCCAGGTGTTTCTGAATCGTCGCAGCTCTGTCATCACTTTGTTACGCCCACCCTCTAACTCTATACTTCACTGTGATTCGTCGGCCATTTTCAGGGAAAGTTACATTGAGCATAACTAGCCCGTCCCCCGGTAGCAAATTAATTAGATTTGCTATCACTTCGGGCGTCGAGCGCAGCTAGGATATTTATTGTATTTATTGCCCCCCCCCATCACCGTTGGTTCTGCGGGTATATGAGTCTTTGTGATGGCGTGAACACAAAATGCTTGAAAGAGGAAATTAAGTAGTTTGAAGTTCGGGCAGAGCGGGCTGTAAGGGGGCCGGACCCGCAAGTCACCATCTTCCCTTGGGGGGGGTGAAGGGACAGGGCAGCGAACTGCCTCAACGATAGATAAGTTACTTTTTCAGACTAAACAGATGTGATAGTACGAAAAACTAGAAAAGCAATCTGACAGCGCAGACCTCCGCCAAGATATAGACCCCCCCCCTTATCACCACCAAAATCTAATCATTTCCAGATCTCCCCATTACCAACCTACCCTGAAAATTTCATCAACATCTGTCTGTAAGTTTTCGAGTTTTCTTGAACACAGACAAATGCAGGAAAAACAAATCCTCCTCCATTTTTAATCTGATAATTTTGACTCTTTATTTCACAACAAAAACATGCGTCATATGAACATATGTGTATAATGATCTTTATTGGCTGTTTTTTTTTGCTCCTTTTTTATTTTTAAAACTGCATAAGTGAAGGTAACAGGCCAAACAATGACTTTTCCAGTTATTGTCAAAATAAAAGCATGAACTGGGCTGGTGCGTCACACTAAGCTAACTTCCTGTTCAAAGGTCACTCATGCCACAGGATATCACTGACTGTTTTATACATGTTGAGTTACACTGTTGTGACCTTAAAGGTGGTTCAATTGGAAAATTAAAAACAGTTGACGTCAGTAATATTTATTCATAATAATAATCTATGACTCTGAAAAAGGATTGAATTAAATATACTTTGAGTGTTGGTCCTAACACTGGATGTGAGTTAATTTTTAAATGAACTCTGTTTTAGTGTTATATTTACTCTATATCAGATTAGAATTTGAACACCTGAGGAGGAAAAATTTAACTCAGAAAAAGTGGTTCAAGATCAACTAAAAAAAAATATAGATAATTTTACACAGCTATAGATGATAGAACATATACACTAAAATTGAGTTGTTTTTAACTCACCGGGAGTTCATTCCAAAAGCCAAAATTTGCAGTGTACTGGAAACAGAGCTGCACTATTCCACTGATGTATTTCTTTTTCACCTTGTTCAACCTCAATAATAATTCAAGTCCATGCTGTGCCTCTGTTTTCCCTCTTCTTCTTCTTTTTCTTCTTCTTCTTTTGAATGCTAGTCCTTCCTCACTGACCCCATATGACCTCCCCTCACTGACTCCTTGTACGTTTCAGGAAGATTCTATTGTTTACCTATAAATTATCTATCACCCCACCTCACCCACAAGATCTAGGTTGAATCACAGAGGAGATTGGACTTTTAACAGACGTAACCTCCAGATTCTGTTACAAACTGCCTCTGCACATTAACCTGACCCAGATGCTGCATGATTTAAATCCAGCTTAAAGCACACTGACTGTTAGCTTTTGTTTTGTAACTTTCTAGGATAATTACCTGCTTCGTTATGGGATTTGTTACTGGATTATAGAATATTTGGGCTTTTAACCCTAGAACACCCAAGTCATGTGATTTTTGAAGGGTCCTCTATACCTGGTACCTTTTTTTTTATTTATTTAATGTGATATTGTACATTGGGGAATTAAAGAAGAGTATTATGATTTGGCATACAGTGTTGTACTTTTACATAAATGAATGAAATTTGGATTCTATCCAGAATATTATAAGAAATGTGTCAAAACTGAACTAGTGTTTGAACCCAAATGCACGACTTGAAGAACTATGGATTCAAAAATAGAGGAATATTTATTGAAAAAATTAACAAGAAAAAGTGCTCATACAAACGATAATAAACAAATAATAAAAGTATCACATTAAAATTACTCTCAAAGAGGAAAACCAATATATGACAAAGTATAAACTTAACTTAACTGTTAAGTGACAAAGTATGAAAGAATAAACTTAAGACAAAACTGGACAAATAACAAGAAATCAAAAATGCTACAAGACAAAACTGGGACTAGTTTAGTTTTCTGTTTAAACAAGACGAATTAGCAACAAACAAAGAGAAACACCGACTATATGTACACACATGAGGGTGGGGAAACAACAAGACACAGGTGACACACATTAGGACAAGGAATAATCAAACACAAAGAGAAACTAAGGCTGTGTTTGAAACCACATACTACATCATTCCATACTTATATTATTCATACTCTGTACTGCCTACCCAGCGATAGGACAGTATGCATTTACACTGTAGCGTACTCGGTGTGTGTCAGGTTCCCTTAAAATTAGATGAGAAAATATTGAGCTAAATTACCTCCTACATTGCAGGACCTGAGAAGTGATTATCGTGCACACGTACATTGAAGTATCGATGCTCAAACAATCAAATCAAAAGAAATAGTTTTTAAGTTTCTTATAGAAATGTAATCCATTATTTTTAAACAGGTTTTACGAAAACCCAAATGAGGCTGGTTTTCAATCATGAAGTGTTGTGAATGTGAAGAGGTCACGGGGTGGGGGTGGGGTGGGGGTAGATGTGACGAAGCATGGATTTCTAATGGTTTCGTCTCCATCTCACAGTGCCGGAGATGATCAACGGCAACATGTTGACGGCCACGGTGGTTGGTCTGAACGCATGGGTGGAATACGAGTTCAGGGTCGTCGCTCGCAATAACGTGGGTCTGGGGGAGCCCAGTCCAGCGTCTGCAAAGACCAGGACTGAGGATGCCAGTATGTACAGCCACACCACTTCTTCTATATTCTAATGTTTGTTTTTACTCTATTTATTCAAATTTTCAGCATGAATAAGTTTGATGTATTTTTTGAGGCGTAGGTGAATTTTTTGTTTATATGTTAAGTTTGTCTTAGTATTCAGCAAGTGACGCTTCAATTTATAGGCTCAAAAATGACAGATGAAAGCATGCGTGAAATGAAATATGCTGTAGGAATCAGCTTTGAATGCAGTTGTTTTCGATCAAAAGTAATGGGAACAATTAACAGTAATAAAATCTGAAAAATCGAAAGTTTCTGCTTAGAGTTTAGAACAATTAGTGTATTTTTACTGCATAAGAAACAACTGGGCTAAGTTATAGGTAGTTATCAAAGCATAAAACATTGGTAGAATTCCATCATATATACAGTGCAAAAGTCTCATTCTCATTCACTTCTCATTCTTTTGTCCTTCGCATACACGAAGAAAATACAGGAAATATTCACACAACCTTAAAAGACAGAAAAAAAAACTGACCTTCAATGGAAACCTGGAATAAAACAGAATCAGAAGATTAATGCAATGAATCTCATATTGTCTGAGTCAGTAAATGCATGGGACATATAAAGAATTGAGATAGGGTTTCTCTCTAAATTTCCTATTTAAAGCCTTGCAAATTATATACAGTGTGTCTGTGGCTTTAATAGAAGAATAAATGGTGGTATGAAAAATGAATTAGAATAGAATACGTGTGTACTGTATATTAATCTAATTACAATAGTGTGATACAGATACAACAGTAATAACAGTAAATATAATGGTGATAACAGTAGATATAACAGTAATAATTCCACATATAACAGTAATAATTGCAGATATAACAGTAATTGCAGATATAATAGTAATAACAGTAAATATAACAGTAATAACTGTAAATATAACAGTAATAACAGTAGGTATAACAGTAATAACTAAATATAACAGTAATAACAGTAGATATAACAGTAATAACAGTAAATATAACGGTAATAACTGTAAATATAACAGTAATAACTGTAAATATAACAGTAATAACTGTAAATATAACAGTAATAACAGTAGATATAACAGTAATAACTGTAAATATAACAGTAATAACTGTAAATATAACAGTAATAACTGTAAATATAACAGTAATAACAGTAGATATAACAGTAATAACTGTAAATATAACAGTAATAACTGTAAATATAACAGTAATAACTGTAAATATAACAGTAATAACTGTAAATATAACAGTAATAACTGTAAATATAACCGTAAAAACAGTAAATATAACAGTAATAACAGTAGATATTACAGTAATAATAGTAGATATAACAGTAATAACAGTAAATATAACAGTAATAACAGTAGATATTACAGTAATAATAGTAGATATAACAGTAATAACTGTAAATATAACAGTAATAACTGTAAATATAACATTAATAACTGTAAATATAACAGTAATAACTGTAAATATAACAGTAATAACAGCAGATACAACAGTAATTACAGCAGATATATGATTACAGGTCATATTTTCTAGTAGTTGGGTCATTTTTCAGTGTTTTTATATTATTTAAAGTAAAAACCCTCAATCCTTCTCCAAGCTGAAAAACATGGGATGAAATAATCCGCGATGTGAAATATGGCCTTTAAAAATCCATTTACAAATCCATCGTTTAGCCATTTTGCTTTACACACCATTAAGTATTCGCATCGACGGTTGCACGTGTAGTTTTGGTAATTTGTAATAAGCGTTCAACACCTGAGCGCCCAGCATACACAGAGGCTCACTGTCTGCTTTAAACTCTCCTGCAGCCATTTTCTCATGTGACACAATAAATGCGACGCTCCACTTACCAAGAGAATACTATGAGGATGTGCACGAGTGCTCCTCCACCTCCACCTCCACACCCGCCTTTGCCATCACACTGTGGTACATAAACAGCTGAGTCGAACAGGAACAGAAGGGGGGGTAGAGTCGCTTGTCATTTGCAGAACGTTACACATCTGGAGTCAGTGTTTATGCACGATGACATTTGGGCAGTATCGGTAATTCACTTTTTGTGCGAAATGTTTGGTTTTTTTTGCACAGAGTCAGGGGTTTGTGGGGTGTAAAATAGAAGTCAGTATCTGCAGCAGGCATGCTTGTCATGAGTGTACAGTGGAGGTTTGTCGTCTGGCTTAGTAAACCGGGTTCTAATTGCTCCCCTCTGGGCTTTACCTCTCAGTTCCTGATACGGCTCCCACTGATGTCGGAGGTGGAGGCGGCACAAAGTCTGAATTAGTGATAACATGGGAGGTAAGTCATCTGTCACATTTTACTGTTCTCTCCATTGCCGAGTAATGGTTTTGCTTAATTGTGCAGAATTGAACGGAGCAGTTTTATGACCCACATTAGAGGCAGACACCTCTCCTCCTCTAGCTCAGCCACCGAGTGCCATTTTTTTCCCCCTCCCTCCGGTGGCAGAGGCAGAAAGCACTTCTTTTGAAAGGCTGTGCACTTCAGCCACAATTACACACACAGCCATGCAAGAGGAAAAAAAGATAAGGCAGGGGATGTGAAACCTGCACGCCCCAGGGTCAAAACCGGCCCTTTACAGGGTCCAAATGTGAACTGGCAAAAAATGAAAATTACACTGAAGGTATTAACAGGTTCTACACTCAAACCAAAGGGACCCTTTATGAAATAAAAATGTCTTCATATATCTTTTTTAAGAAAGTTTTTTTTTACCTCTATCTTCTATCCTATTCTTACTTTTTACCTATAGTATTTTTAACTTCTTTATTCCATTATATTTATATTATTTGCACAACTGCCGACGTTACTTCCATTTCACTGCCAACGTACAAATATATGACAAATAACACTTGAAACTTGCAAAGGAAGTAACACACACTGACCTAATAAACAATGAGACGAGCATAAACCAACAAGGGTAAGAAAGAGATGGAATGGATCATGTCTGTGTGTACAGTATGTGTGCTAATGTCACCACATCAGTTACCTCCACGTATTTGCCAAGTTTGAAGTAAGTTGAAACAAAAATTGATGGGGTTTTTTTTGTAATAAAAATGTGAAATTTTGCAGCTTATAAGTAAAAAAGGCAGGAGGAAAAAAAGAGATTTAAGGGATTCATCAAAAAAATTGAAGCTTTGCCCTACTTTTCACAAAATCTAATGACTTCTCTTCTGGGTCAGTTGCAGTTTATAAACCCAATTTGGAATGAATTCAACCAATAGTTTTGCTGCCAAACAAACTGGACCAAAAATAATACCCTTAGTTTTCCTTCGGGAGGAATTCTGTTCATTTGCAATTTTTGTCCGTCCCATTTTTCTGACACTAGTCACCCAATTTTATTATTTTTATTTTTTCCTCACTTTTCACTCACATGTTCTTTTCCACTAGTCGAGGAACAGTGTATAGTCTGATGTGGATGCTTCAATTTCGGTAATTTTGTGTGAAATCTTCACTTTCTCCAGCTGATCTTATTCACACAATTCCTTTAAAATATAAAAAAAAAAAATCTAATAAGCTTTTTATTAACTTATTTTCTTCTTGGTTAAATGTGAAATAAATATTATATTATGCCCGTAAATAAAGACGACTCCAAATCACTCTCTTTGTTTTAGTGCAAAATATTAATGATATTAATTTGGATCATTTTAATCATATTAGTAAATATTTTAGAGATAAGAACAATGTTTCTTTTGCCAATAGCTTTACACATGTTAATCATACATGTATGACACACTGTGGCCTTACCATATCAGCCACCTGAGAGAAAAAGTGGGCTGTTAAGTGCCTTGCTCAAGGGCACACCAGCCAACAACTCGCTGCCAGTCCAAGTAACACTGGTCCACAACTAATGAAATGTTTCCACATGTGTGTTACTGATAAAGAAAATGTAAACAATCTTAAATACTGGTTGGATCAAGTTTCCAAGATAAGTCTGGGGTCAAAATGTGAAATTATTAGAATTAAACAAGAGAATAGGTTTTAGTTCAAAGGAATATTGGTGTCAGATCTACTTCAAAACACTGTCTGCACATTATGATCCATTCACTTTACAGGTTCTTTCTAGTGGAATATTTACTAATCCATTGTATACATGTACATAAACCAGTATATATGTGGAATACCAACACATGTGTAAGATTTAGCATCTTTAATGTCTGAAACAGATATTTTCTTAAAAAAAAATCGTCGAGCAGTGAATCGAACAGCAGACCCATTGGTCACAAGCCGGCTTTTCAGTTATATCTGCAACCATTTAGAGCAGGGGTGTCAAAGTGCGGTCCTGAAGGGCCGGGGTCCTGCATGTTTTAGATGTTTCCCTCTTCCATTACACCTGGAGGCCATTGCATCATTATCAGTCTGATGAGGAGCTGATTATTAACTCTAATTGTCAGCGCTGATGCATTCTGAATGGATAATTTAGTTTAAATATTCAGAAAAATTCACCAGTTTTACTTTATTTTGTGCATGGAAAATACTAGTTTTCTTCTTTAGTAAATTTTTTCCCAAAATTTTCCACATTATTTGTCATTTTGTAAATATTTATTAGTTTTAGTTCATTTTGTTTATTTTTCTACATTTATTTATTTTTATTTTTTACATTTTCTTTGATTTTCTGCCATTTGTGTCTTACTTTGCTCATGTTACCAGTTATTTTGTTAGTTCTCAGGAGTTAAAGGGTTAAACTGAATCACATGGAAGACGGAAATATCTAAAACATGCAGGACACCGGCCCTCGAGGACTGGAGTTTGACACTCTTGATTTAGACCATGGCTGCCCCTAAATAACTAATTAAATGTTTGTGTTTTTATTGTTATTATTAGGCCTAAGCCAAGTAATGTTAGTGCAAGGCCTATTTATTATTATTATTGATAATAATAATAAGATGATTTGAGTGACCCCACTCTTCTCTTCTATAATAATAATAATAATAATAATAATAATAATAATAATAATAACTAGAAAACTACTCTCAGAGCACAAACCTCCACCAAGGCAGACTTACCCCTTTCAAATGAAGACAGGTCCACCAAGGAGGTTATATTTTTGCCTCTCTGTCTGTTCAGATAACTCAAAAAGTATTGACAGATTTTGATGACATTTTCAGGATGTGTTGGGAGTGTCACATGGAACCAATGATTAAATTTGGGTGATGATCCGGAAGAGATCCTGGATTCTGGATCACTTTGAGATTTTACATGGCGGTAAATGGAGAATAAATTTCAAAGTGATCCAGAATACAAGCTCTCTTTCGATCACTACCAGAATCTAATCATTTCCAGATGTCCCCATTCTGAACCTACTCTGTAAATTTTATCAAGATCCATCCATAACTTCTTGAGTTTTCTTGCTAAAAGTCAGACAAAAATAATAATAATAATAATACTATTGATTATTCACATCTTTTTTTGTGTTTGGATTGTTTGTAAACGTAAATATTTCCTTAGTTTAATAGCATTTTTGCACTAAAACAAGCGGAACCATTTAAATTTATCATCAAATATGTTATTATTATTATTTTATTATTCTGGCCCACTTAAATCAAACAGAACTGAATGTGGAACCTCAGCTAAAAGTCCACTGACTGCACTGAGTGAAGGTAAAAGGTGAATCTAGAACGTTCTCCCAAAAAGCGTCTGATCAGAGACGGCGGCAGCATGTCGGCGCAGAGACGGGCCTGTCTGTTTCTCTGTCTGTATGCGTTTTAATATCACTATAGTTTTGTGTTTTGCTCTCAGCCTGTGCCAGAGGAACTGCAGAACGGCGAGGGCTTCGGATACATCATCGCCTTCAGGCCCGTGGGCACAGTCATGTGGACGCGAGCCGTCATCTCTACGCCCGGAGTGTCGCGTTACGTCTTCCGCAATGACACCATCCCCCCCTTCTCACCATTCGATGTGAAAGTGGGAGCGTACAACAACCGAGGGGAGGGGCCTTTTAGCTCTATCGCCACCGTGTACTCAGCAGAGGAAGGTATGGAACTGACACTGATGCTTAACCCTCTTCATAAAAAAAAAAAAAGGTTAAAGAATAATGAATTAAGTGGATTAAGACCTAAAATACATTTCCTATACTCACTTTACTGACCTTTGACCTTTATTTTGTGGTACCGTTATTTATAAATGACTTTGTCCCATTAGCAGTGTTGTACCTGAACGCGTTCATTGAACGATCGTTCACGAACTATATCATATTTTTGACGAACGTGAACGAATCGTTCGCTTTTGCCAAATGAACGGGAAGTTGTGAACGCGGTTATTCTGGCATTTATTGAACTGCGCTCTTATGTAGTTCACATTTCGTTCTTATCACGTTGTAATTATTGAGTCCTATAAGGAATAAAATGGGATCAAAACCCAGCATTATCATAGATGTCATTTTTGTATTATTCTGAACTAATGTTGGGAACATAATGTTGTGGAATAGACAATGAGAAGTTTTTTGGGTCGAGCAGAGAGAGAGAGAGAGAGAGAGAGGTACAGAGAGTTTTTGGGAGCGGAGAAAAAGAGTTCAATGTACAGAGTGTGACCAGAGCAGGTGTTGTCCCGTTCTTGGAAATAAACATTGAAAACGAAGCTCACTGAAACCGCTCCTTGTGTTCTAAGAACCTGCAGAGGGAAGTTAACCCTGGGGTAAGGTATTTACTTCAGCCCTGGAAGGGCGACATTTTCCCCAGATTTTTTGACTACAGGATAACGTCAGAAACTGTTAATAATACGTTTACAATAATAACACGAAAAAGTTCATTTTGGGATCCATAAACTTCTAGTTCATAATTTGGAAGAATGAACAATGAACTGAACTAATTCATATTGAGTAACTTGAACTGAACTTTGAACTAGTTCCTAATCAAGGTGAACTTTCCCAACACTGCCCATTAGGGTATATACAGTATTTACCATGAATTCTTAATGTAAATAATAATTGATAAAAGAACAATGGCTTCATTATCCATGAAAAACACAGAATATTTAAACTCAGAATAGAAAACAAAGCATGAAAAAAATACACAAAAATATTCATTTTAGTTAGGAATTCTGGAAAGTTGATGAACATAAGGTTGAATGGAAATTGTAAATGAAATGTGGTCCAACCCCCACAAAAATATTTACTGTCAGTATTTACTAAGTAGGGTTTTTTTTTTTTTTACTTTTTAACTGATTTAAAGAAGGATTTGTAGATTTCTTCATATGAAATGACTAATATATATATATATATATATATATATATATATATATATATATATATATATATATATATATATATATATATATATATATATAAACAGTTTAGTCTATTTAGTAATATTTTTTTTTAATTGATGATTTCTAGGGATGTACCAATTAAATTTTTTCAGAACATGTTACAGCAGCTGAATACATTTGAGTCGTACTATTTCTGAAACTTTGAGTATTCACAACTTAATATATTTAATTATTCTGAACATTCGGGTTTACAGTGTTAACAGAACATAATGCCAGAGTCCGGATCAAGTCTGCAGTCACGTGACCTGCGCCGATTTCTGATCAAGTGATGGGATCGGGATAACCCTAGTGATTTCTAGTTTAAAAATGGACTTACCAACATGTGCTCTTGTCTCCTGTACTTCCTTCTTGCAGCACATTACATTGGTTAGACAGGGTTTTAGGTGACAAATTTACAGTACAATGTGATTTTTATTTTATTTTTATTTATTTTTTTGCATTTATTCATTTCGGTCAAAAACGATACAGAACAATTGGTAACGGTAGCAATAAAAACCGAAACTTTTTGTTCACATATACAATGAAAGGAAAAAAAAAAAAAAAGATTTCAAAGCTGATAAATGTTTAACAATACAGATAGAAATATAGCGAGAACAGTGAAGGAGGAAAAAAAAAAGAGGTTTTATAGTTACGATTGTTTTGAGACTTGTGTTATTTTTTAAAGCCTTTTTTTTCAAGCGTCATTTATAAATGGCGTCGTCCCATAGAGGGTTAAATAAGATATAATCTGCCTACTTACAACTCTGACCTTGAATAGTAATGATGAAATGAACAGTTCTTCCGGTGGAGTTATTTCCTCCCCCTCTCATGCTGGGAATGTCAACCTGATATTAGTTATCGTGCTGGTAGATTACAGGAAATCCTAGCAGACACTTACCACACGGCGCTTTCAGGGAGGTATCCTGTTAATTGAATTTGCTGGGCAGATAGTCTTCCCTTATGTCACTCACAGATCCGCTTCAAAGCGAGGGGGGGAAATAGCTTTTCAGTGAAACTACAGGTCTATTCTCTGCTTTCTTCATATTGCTATTAGAGTGTATGATAGTGTTGGATGAGTCTGTGGATTCTCTTTTTCTGCAGTCCCCAGTGTGGCTCCTAAGAGGGTTAGAGCTCAAAGTGTGTCTGCGGCGCAAATTGAAGCCATGTGGGAAGCGCTCCCCGTCATCTCCGAAAGAGTCCTAGGATATGAGGTGAGTTAGGAGCCACGCACAAAACCATCCAAGAAGCTGCTGATCAATTAAGGGCGTATTCACATAGTAAAGTTCGCACCAAGGTTCGGACCAGAACCTTTTTTTTTGCCTTTTCACACTGTACTTATAATTCGGACTTTATTTACAGTCTTCATTCACACTGTATTGAATCAAGTGGACCAACGGACTTTAGAACGTCATGTCGTCATCTGCGTGCGTCTCTCTATACTCGACCCTGATTGGTTAATAGATGAGCGCGCTACACTGTTGCAGGAAATGTTCCCAGATAATGGACCCAGTTACTAGTTTCATAATTTTTGCCCTATTTTGTCAATGTTGCCAACTCTCGTACCAGTGTTCCCACCAGCGGCTTGTCTCCAATTCAGTCTTTATAGTATCATCCGACCACATTTCAATGAAATACCTGGTTTCCTCGTCTCCCCATGTATTGCCGCGACTCATGCTTGGACGTTGACTAGATTCCGCGCACGTGACTGTGACGTAATTGGTCCGATAGTCCGGACTTTCCTAAACAGACGTTTCACACTGTGCACCAGCGAACCTTGGTCCGGACCAAGACTACCTCCTCAACTCGGACCAAAGACTCGGTCTTTAGTCCGGACCAAGGTTCGGGGGAGGTTTCACACTTGTCAATAAGGTTCGAACTTTCCTGATCCGAAAGTCCGGATTTTCTGAGTGCTATGTGAATAGGCCCTAAAACTAATAAAAAATGTCATGAATTACACCATTTGCACTTGTATTTCTTAACCCGTAAAGCAGGGGTCTCAAACATGTGGCCCGGGGGCCAAATGCGGCCCGCTGACAGTTCCAATGCGGCCCGAGGGATGAAGAGTATAATAACCTATTACATGATTCCATGTTTTCTTCTCAGCTTTTTCTTTGTCTATAAATGATGACAAGTTTCAATTTGTCTCATTGTTTGACTGCAGGAAAATATCAAATTACGAAAATATTTACATTTACAAACTATACCGTAACAATAAAATGTGAATAACCTGAAATATCTAAAGAAAATTAGACACAATTTGAACCATTTTCTGCTTCTGTTACTAAACGTTTCGTGTCTTTGTAGAACTGATCCATAAAAAAAAAAACACATGGACTAATGATAAGTTGAGGCAGATTTTTCTGCAGTCAAACAATGAAACCAATTGGAACTTGTCATCATTTATAGGCAAAGAAAAAGCTGAGAAGAAAACATGGAATCATTTAATAGGTTATTATATTCTTCATCCCTCGGGCCGCATTGGAACTGTCAGCGGGCTGCATTTGGCCCCCGGGCCGCATGTTTGAGACCCCTGATTTGGAGTATTCTGTCACACGTAGATTTATTAGGCTACGTAGCTCGAAGGGAAATTGCCTGAATTAATTGTATAACAACTAACAATAGTAAGTATTATTACATAAAAAGTGCTGTTATTGTATTTTCAACAAAATAAAAAAGTTGCAAATGCAGTTTATAATAATTTTCTTCATATGTAATATTATATAGTGAGGCAAAATTCATTACATAATACTTTGTGGCCGTTTATTCCAAAATTAAATGAACAGATTATTACAGTAACGTTTATTCCAAAATATATGAAGTAAGTTGTTTGTAAAGATGCAGCTCAACATACCTTTAGTGGTTCAGAAGTTATTTTAGCTCATTATTTTCGTCACTAGATTAAGATTAAAGTATAATGATAAATATTTAAATGTAGAAACAGCTAATAAAATGTAATTAATTCCATATATTTTTATTTTAGTGGTGTCTTTTTGCCTATAAACTACACATTTCCAACAAAAACACAGCAGCATTAGTCACATTACCTTGGCTGTAAATCAAAAACACTCATCTACATCATGTACAGTGTCACACGAGTTAGAACTGTGAGGCATGAGTCCGAGTTTTCTTGTCTTTTCTTGTCACGACGCTTCCTCTCAAAGACACTCTATTCATTGTAAACAGTTGGAGTAGGAGGGTAAATGAGGTATTTTATGGAGTGCTGCAATATGGGTCATTTGTACTCATCATGATTTGAAGCCAGTGAGTGCATGCAAGTTTCTTTTCATCGACTCTGTCAGCACTAAAGGTGTCGAGTTATTCCACTTTAACCTACGGGAGGTTGTGAAACATGTTTTACTAATACTTTTAAGTCAGTATTTTAGCATTATCCTGTGTGAAAATAATAAATAATAATAATAATTTTGCAATAATAAACAATCATTCACTATACTTTGC
The DNA here is from genome assembly GCA_020466265.1 of Siphamia tubifer. Lineage (NCBI taxonomy): Eukaryota > Metazoa > Chordata > Actinopteri > Kurtiformes > Apogonidae > Siphamia > Siphamia tubifer. Next base: position 47,061,014 of record CM035787.1, read on the forward strand.
TGCTACCTCCATCCTAATGTGAAATATATATTTATTTATTCACCCAAATTCCAACTTTCTAACTTCCTGCTTTAATATTAAGTCTTGTTGGGGGTGTCGTGTTTTTTTTTTTTGTTTTTTTTTAATTATCTCACCACATTTATTTTGTCACAGATATTTTCATCATCTTAGCTGCTTTTACTTGGTTTTAGGTATCTTTATTTTGGGTTAATATATGTTCTCTTTATGTTCTCTCCCGATTGCACTGATTTCTATGACAACCCATTTCTGCTAAATGCGACCTTGACCTTTGACCTTTGCTATATTTATGATTTTATTATATGTATATGTGCATCAGTGTGTGTAATATTATGATAATATATCCAGTATTATAGCGTGATATGTCTCTGCTTGACACACAAAAACAGTGTTACACAAGTTAATGTTGCGACATCTCACCTTTGACCTCCCGAGATCTCAAAAACTATTGGTCATAGGTAATAACACTAAGTATGAAAATTGTAGAAATCTTCATTCTGCATCATTTGGTGCCAAGTTAAAAGTTCTGTGACTTTCTGTGCTTGAATTATAATCGATGTGATTTTGACCTTTTAATTAATTGTGACTTTGACCTTTGACCTTTACTCATATGGGACATTGCATCTGATGTGCATTAGCTATATGTATATATGCCCATGTAATTCCATGGTGATATCACAAGGATTCATCGAGTTATAGTATGATATGTTTCTGTTGACACACACACACACACACACACACAAGGGGATTACAATAATCTCATGCAACCAATGTTGGGCGAGATTAAATATCATGTTTAACTACATGATCATAACACATATAGCATCCTTATCTTTATAATAACATAGTAGTAAATATAAGAGTCATTTTTGTATTTTCACACTCTTGGTGTGGGTGTGTTGGACCCTTTGGTGAGACATGTGTTTGAACCCCTGCTTTAAACCATGCTTTATTGTTTGTGTGTGTGTGTGTGTGTGTTTTTACCAAATTCATCAAATATAGATCCATCTTGCCTTGTTTCTACACTTGAATCATCTTTTAAGAGTGATAATAGCACAGAACGACCTCCACACTTTACTTTTCCAACAAAAAAAAACAAAAAACCCACAAGAGGAAAATAAAATCCTTCGTCCTTTCAAGAATGCAAAGAAGGCTTTGCTGTGTTGTTTTTTTTTTTTTTCCTTTCCCTCTGGTGCTCTTTCAATATCTGTCACCTCTGGCCCTCAGCACAAAGCTCTCCAGTTGCCATAGTGCTGCCTACATTGTCCTTTCAGAACAGAGCTCATTTCTCCAAGACCAGGCCTCAAGTGGATTTAAGGGTCTGAATCTCAATAGACCACCAACAGTATAGATCCACAACTGGACTGCACATACATTACAGCACAGGTGTCAAACATAAGGTCCGTGGACTCACACCAGCCCCCGAAAAAAGGGTCCAATCCGGCCCATGGGGTGGATTTGTAACCGAAAGTTATGGATAGATTTTGATGTTATAGGTTGATAATGGGGAGATGACAGTGACAGTGACAAGAAGGATGACACTATATGTTCTGTGTCGACCGCTAATCTGTTTGACCATTTGCGTCGCCACCGCACATCTGTTTTATACTCCTGAGGAGTTTTTCATGTCGCAATATATATCGCAGGGTTACAAAAAAAATTGCAATATCAGTTTTTTTCTAATATCATGCAGCCCTACTCACAACTTCCATAATGTTTATGTGTTTGTTGGAGGCCTATCTGGGCATTCTGCCTCTTCCTGCACTTTTACAGCTTTTCTTTTATTATGGCTTTATTACGATAAATGTTGTCTGTGCAAACTGCCAATAAAACCAACTAGGCCTATGCAGTCGTCTCCGGCTGCTAAAGGTATATCCTTAACACGCAATGCTTCCAGTCACCCATCATTTCCACCGCTCCTATCCACCCATTCATGAACTTATATATTAAATATAAAATATAAAAGAATGGGTTCATGTGCCAGACCTACACATGAACACATTGAATTTGGTGGCAATCCGTCCACCCCTTCAAAAGTTATGGCCAAGACAAAATTCTGCCATCTTGAAAGTTATGACCTCCAAAATCTAATCGGTTTATGTACCTGTCCTAGAGCATTAATGAGCGCAATGAATTTCGGACAAATATGTCCAGCGGTTCAAAAGTTATCACGTTAACGTTAGACATGGCGCACACAAAACACTCTGTGTTTCGGTGATATAATAAATACAATAAAATCAGATATCAGCTTTTTTTTTCTACTCACCAATATCTGTCTGGCTCTAATAGACGATCACTCTCACATTCACACCTATGGACAATTTAGATTAACCAATTAAAGGGGAAGAAGGGAGTAAAATAGAGGGGTGAATGAAAGGCAAAATATTAATTATAGTCATAATTATTATAACTACAGCACAGAAATATATACTGCTAGTAATAATGTCTATAGTTTAATTTACTCGTATTATTTCTATTTGGAGGCAGCTACAAATACAACAACTGTATGAGTGTAATAATTAATAATAATAATATATTTGTATCACTTGCTATCATACTGAATTCAAATAAATTAATTTGAATGAATATAGTTATTATAGGTAGTTATAGTTATGTAGCAAATTAATTTGTTGTGTTTTATTGCTAGTTACATTATGACATTTGCATATATAATGTCCAGACTTCTGACAAGCATTTCTCCAAATATAAAATGATTGTATAGTAACAGCTGTTGAAAAAAGCTGTAAAAAATGTTAAATATGTCTGAACTTCAAGCCAATGACTTAAAATGTTAACCTTTATTTTTTTTTATTTAACCTTTATTTATCCAGGCAAGTCATTAAGAACATATTATTAACAATGACGGCCTGGTTGGTTGAACAGGACAGATCGGCTCAAAACGAGCTTTCTGGTGTCTCGTATCGTCATCTGAACCTGCTTTATCCTCACTAGGGTCACAGGGGTCACCAGTGTTAATTTTGTCAGAAAATTTAGTTTTAGTCTCTTTGACGAAAATGTAATTTTAGTTTTAGTCATAATTTAGTCATCGAAATCATTTGTTTTATTCTAGTTTCAGTTGACCGGAATTCATCAAATTTTAGTCGACGAAATAAAAAATAATTTTAGTCAACTAAAATAATTTTTAGTCGACTAAAATGTGAAAACCAGTTTGTGTTTATTGTAATGTTTTAATGTGTAATACACGTAAGATTTCACCAATTCATTCCACTTGAATTAACAGCTAATTAAGAGACTATTCTGTTAAAGTAGTGGTGCATAATCAAAGCAGAACAAAAACCAGAGATGCATCAAGGCAAATACTCGTCATCTGAACCCGCTTTATCCTCACTAGGGTCATTGGGGGTCTAATCCAGCTACATTGGGTGAAGGCGG
>CM035787.1:47066924-47229424 GCA_020466265.1 Siphamia tubifer
CAGACAGACAAACAGACTCAAAGACAATACCCCTCTCCCCTCTGGGGGGGCGGGGTTATAAAAATGATACACACATTAAATATGAATTAATTGAATTGAATGAACTGATATGAATTGACAGCAGATTTGACATTAACCAGCTGATGTGAAGTCATTTGTGTTAATCGATAAGTGATAAAATAAAGAACAGGCATGAGTCGGATCCCAAACGGGTGTGAAATCCCTCTTCTATGAACCACGTCAGTTCTTACACACTATAGTTATTTGCTCGACATGATTGCCATCGCATCTAGCTCATAAAATTTTATGTGACACACGAGCTTTTGTTTTACGCTGAAATAAACCCATAAAGACAAAAAAAAAGAAGCCAGTGTCGTGTGTTGGAAATGTAACTAAAGTGACAAGTCTGGTATTTAAAAGTGACAAGTGACGTTTGAGCTAATGTTTCTGCTGTGTGTGATACATTTATGATGTTTTATGGGCTAAATGATGGCTTTTATTTCCCATACATACTGCACTGTGACTATGGGAATACGCACAATATACTTCTGCTTTATGACTTTGAAGTCATTTAACAAAGAAAAAAGAAGAAAAGTTTTTTTTTTTTTTTTTATTTCCAGTGGCTGCAGTTTTTTGGCAGTGACCATATACCATTCAATGCTAGATATTGGATTCTTGCTTCATGGAAAAGAACCCACTCTGTCTTAATTAGCAAATGTGCTCGGCTGCTGCCTCGATTTCTCATTTGGATTGAAATGAAGATTTTTCACATGAATTTTTTACTATTTCTACGTGTTTTGTATAGGCCAGGAGGCTGTTTATTAGTTGATATGCAGACTATGGATTTATTTTCTAGCACTTTGTTTTATATGGTACATATTTTCAGAATTAACTAGTTCAGTATTACCATAAACAATTAGCATACGGTACTGTATATGTATATAAATAGCACTTTACTGCCTTAGTCTATTAATGATGTTGTAAATGGAGCTGCAGAGATGAAGGAAACCGACATATTTTATTTATTTCTGCTTCAGAGATTAAAAAAGGTTAAGTTTATGTGGGTTGTTTTGTTTTGTTTTGTTTTTTTTTTTACAGTCCCACGTAAAAGTCCTTATCGAACATTCTCTTTGTTGGTTTCTTTCACTTCTAATGTTTACACAGATGCAATCGTCTCTGTATTTAGGTATAATCTTGTTATATGTGACATATAAATAGCAGTTCCAGGGTCAACACAGCTTCTATTCATCAAAACAAAGCAGAAAGGAACAAAACAAATTAATTAAATGAACAAAAATTTGTAAAATAATCAACAAAATTAACAGAAATGAGGGGAAAAAAAGATCAAGCAAGAACAACATCTCTAAAATAATAAACAATATGAGTAACATTTAATAAAGTAAGCAATAAATTGAATGAAAATGAGAAAAAATAATGAACAAAAGTCCTGGTCTAATATACTGTTTGTTGGTTCTTTTACCCCCCCCCCCCCCCCCCCCCCCCCCCCCCCCAACCACAAAAAAAAAAGGGGGGGGGGGTTGAGTCAGTTTGTGTGAATGTTTGTTTGTTTGTTTGTTTATAAGCAGCATTATGCAACAACTACTCGACAAATTTTCATGACATTTTCAGGAAAGAGGGTGAGGGGGTCCAGAATAGATCCCATTAAATTTTGGTGAACGTAGGTCAAGGGTCACAGTCTAAGTCACCAAAAAGTGTTTCAAGATAGATCAAATCAGGTGTCTGTTTGTCTGTCTGTTTGTTTTACTTTCAGCAACTTTAAGCAAAAACTACTGAACCAATTTCCTTGACATTTTCCAGAAAGGTACGATGTGGTCCACACTGTAAATCCAAATAAGTTAACAGAACTCCAAAAATGTAAGCCAATCGATTGCCTCAATTATTTTAAGTTGAAACTTAAAAAATAAAAGTTTCCAGAAATTAACATTTAGACTCGTATTAAAGTATACTTCAATTAAAACATGACTTATTAACTTAGTATTCTAAGGTTCTGTCAGTCCTACTGGGAGACTAAGTCAGGGTTCAGTGTCTTTGTCCAAAGACAGACAGAGCCAGGACATGAACCTCTGACCCTTCAGTCATTGGACGACCCGCTCTACCAACTGAACCACAGCCGCCCCTGAATAAACCAGATCAGTAAAATAATATCAAAATTAAATCTAAATATGTGGATGTGATTAGTAAAAAATAATAATAAACTATAAATACGTGGAGTAGATCAATAAAATAATATCACAAAACTAGGAGGGAGTCATGGGTATAGTTTTTGGTTGGGTTTTTTTCTTTTTTGTTAAGACTAGCAGCCAAACTATGGGTCAAATTTATCCTAAATGTGGTTTATAGATGAACAGGGACCCAAAAGACATATGATAACATTCTGCGAAAAGTGGATTAAAGGTAAATTTTTTCATGATATGTTCTGCATGTACTTTTATCGTTATATCCAGCACCAGACCGACCGCCGCTCAACATACAATGGACCATGATTGGCTCCACACTCACGCTGCACTGGGACCCAGTGGTAGCCATGGAGACCGAGTCAAAGGTCACTGGATACTTGGTGGGTTCCACTTTACAGCCAGGCTCAGATTTCCCCTCAGATTCCAGCTCAGTGTGACGCTTTCTGACATGTTTTATTTATTATTTTGGGTTGTTGTTCTGTGTCCCTTCATGCCTCAGGTGCTGCTGAAGAGGCACCGCTACAATGACATCAACACTATCTTGACCACGAAAACCACTGTGGAGCTCAGCCTCTCTGCCAGCGACAACTATCTCATTCAGATCAAGGCCATGAGCGAAGGCGGCGAAGGCGTGGGCAGCGAACCCATCCACATCCACAAATTAAGTGAGTCGGCTGCTCTCTTCGCTTCTGCATATCCGTCCCTCTTGACCGTTGATAAGGCTTAAGTGAGGATTCAATAATTCAGAAAGAACATTTAATTTGGCTTCCCAGCGTTCCTTTTTTTTTTTTTTTCCCAAAAAACCGCGTGTAATAGACTTACTCTGAGAAAAGCAACCTTTTTAGAAATGCGTGCGCGGTGTCATCCATCTCTGCCATTGGGTTATTATTCCTTGTTGACTGGCTGCACAGCGCTGCAGCATATAAAGCAGTTCTGTGCTCCCATCCAGCTGCTGTGCAAAATTGTGAAGCGACTCAGTTTGCAGCTCTCCTCTTTGATCTGATACGAACTTTATCTTTTTTTTTTTTTTTTTGCCGGATACTTAAATAGCCTCTCCTGTTGAAAGCCAGTAATAATGTAGATATGGAAGAGAAAAAAAATAAAAAATCACAGTTGGCTTTTGATTTATGATGACTTGTCACAAATGGAGAGGATATAGCTCTGCAGAAGTGCACTTTTCTGGCTTTTGATTGGAGGGATATTTCTGGTTCTTGACTCTGCTGGTTTTTGGTTGCAGGCATGGGAGCTCGGGGATCAGGATCAAGCCGTCTCAGTCCGTTTTACCTCTCTCCAGTCCTCATCAGCTCACTGCTCTGCTCCGTCTGGTGATGCCTAATCAGAGCCTACGAAAATGACCCCCCCCCCCCACAACACACACACACACACACTCTCACCCTTACCCCCTCTTCTTCCTGCTTCCTCATCCCTTCAGTCCAGCCTGTCCTACGTTAACCCTCCGCCGGACTGGCACCAGGCCCGGGCATCAGCGGTGACACTAGGAAAGCCTGGACCGGATCTGGACTGGACTGCACCAAACCATTAAAGGGACCACAGATTATTTCAAAGGACCATCAGATAGAGACGGGATGATTTTTTTCCCCCTCTTTTTCTTCTTTTTTTTTTTTCGCGTGCATGATATCTTTTGTGTATTTCCTCCAGTATCATCAAGTGCCACCACGCTCTAGTTTAGTTATGATGTCGACATGACTGATCTTAGTATCTCTGGAGATGCTAATGCCTTAATATCCATTTTATTCACACAGTCTGTACCAAAGTAGGCGACAGCGGCTGCTTATTTATGGTTTCCTACCCTGTGCAAAAGTTAGATAATGCAAAAAAAAAAAAAAAAGCGCAATCGATCCTCTCAAGGGTCAACAATCTCAACAATAATTACCCTTTAAAGGTGGGGTAGGAGATCTTAGAAAAACGTTCGAGCAAGTTACATTTTGTCAAGACACAATTCAGAAGTCCAAACCCCTTTCTTCACACCCCCCCCCCCCTGAAGCCACGCCTCCAGAATACTGGCAAATGCAAGGCTTGTTCCTTGAGGGCTCATCAGTACTACACAGCAACTATTCACCCAGGTCTGACCCCAGTCCATACATACCTCATTCAGTCTCCTCAGCCCCAGTTCATATCTAACGCTAACATTTATGTACTAGTGAGCAGTTTTCCAGTGAACTTTACGTCTTAATCGTGTGAATATAGCTAGCCAATCTCTCGCTAGCCTCACTTCATTTCCTGTACTACTGCTCCAGCCTCAAGATTCATGCACAAAGAGAAGGGGGAGGGGCAAATGACAGTTGAGTTTCATAGATATATCACCATTCTATCATTTCCATTGGGGCGCTTAAAATTATCGGGTGGTGTTTTTTCAGTCAGGTGACTATATTGTTTTTTAATGTTCGTATTAGAGCATCTAATTATACTCCTGAATGGAGTTTTGGGGATATTATTATTGTTATTGGTACGGATATCCTTCGTGTTAATGCCATAATATTTATACAGTAATTTCTAGATTGCCCACAAGGGGGTGCTCAAAAGTTTAAAATCACTAAACACTCTTTAGTTCATATCTCTGGAATTATTTGTCTGACTTTAAATCAAGTGCAAATGAAGAGCATCCCCAGGTCATGACATCACAGCTGTCTGGTGAAGGTTTGGGAGCATTCGGGGATATACCCCTTGCCATAACTTCAGAAAAGCGTAGACTTGGTTAGTTAATTGGTTGTAATGGATACGTGAAGGGGCAAGACACTTCGCCTCCCTTGCCACTCACCCCGGTGTATGAATGTTCAGTGGTGGTCAGAGGGGCAGTAGGCATAAAATGATCTTCCCCAGGGCAAATGTGGATACAAATGTACATAGTTTACCACCACCAGAGTGAGAATGTGACGGCGAGGGTGAATGAATAATGGGTCACTAATGTAAAGCGCTTTGAGTGGCCAAAAAAGCACTATACAAATCCAACCTATCATCATCATTTTAAGCAATATCGTACAAAATCTCGCACCCCACCTTTAATGTTTGGCCACATCCATGTTTTAGACACACAACAAATGCAAACTAAACTCCATTTGTAATCCTCTACCGTTGACTAATATTCAGTATAATCTGGTTCCGTGCAGTCCGTCGCATGCAGACATTTTACCAGGCTTTGTTGCATATATAAAGGCGCATTGCAAATTGATCAACTGTGCCTCAAACCCACTTATCTCTACATAGTGAAATAATATTATTCAAGAATCACAGGCTCCTAAAGCTCAAGGCCCACTCTTCAGTATCCTGATAGATCTTGGCATTTTACTCTCTATCTCATGCTCCTCTAAATAATAAATGCCTATCACACTCTGCATTCTCAGTCTAGCGAAAAAAGCCAGGATTTGCAGAGAAGGAGACGAGTGGTATTATTGTGTCAAGCAGATCCCATGTGTACTGTTCCTCCTCTACATTTAGACGACCTATGTTCTAGATACGTATATCATATTACAGAACATGTACATGGACACCCCCGATGACCAGCTGGGCCAGTGCACAATGGACTACAGGATAACAGTGCCTTCACTAGAGCTCACTTCTTGATTATTTTTTTTTCACCCACCCCCTCCTTCTTTTACTTCCCTTCTCAAAACGCCTACAAGAAAGTGTTACATTGCAGAAAAGACATGGTTTGCTTTTCTCTTGAAAGCCACCAAGCAAATATGGAAAGACAGGAAAACTCAGTTGCAGAATGTAGAGGAAGCCCATTATTGGAAAGGGTAAGTTGATTAAATTTTCATTGAGACAAGTGGACCGGAGCATCTAAGACAAAAAAAAAAGGTTGAAAGCTTTAGGAAAAACCGCATTCGTTGGAGATATACGGCAGAAAGTTGGGTCCCGGTATTTATGGTCTGTGTATAATAAATGTATGACTCCATCCGTAGCATAATTTATGGGCTATTAAAGCATCAGAATAATTGATGCTGATACCGCTGTGAAGGAGCCCTGACTGGAAATGGAGCGAAAGGCACGGCTGTCGTTTCACCGTCCTGTCCCGCCCCCCCATCCCATCTCCGTCTTTCATCAGACACGTACAAACCAGACTGAACAGAAACAAAAACGAACACTGCTGCTCTGCTGATGGAGCGACTTTTCCTTTTAACGCCCCTCTGTCAAGCGGATGAATCTGTTAAAACCCACTCGAGTACGAGCCCAGGTGTGATTTTTCGGGGTCCCGACGATGTTTCTATTTACGTGGATGTGGAAGGATACAGTCAACTGAACTGCTACACATTACTGTGCCTTTGCCGAACACGGGGCTGCGTACGGTCATTAGCTCGGAGGCTGTCGTCGTATGTATTTTGCACTCTTTACCCAACCCCCACCCCAAAGTCGAATGAAAGCACAAGGAATTGATGCAAGGTGACTGGATGTCCTCACTTAGCCGTCGGAACAGGTGTGCAGACCCCAGAGGCCTCGTAAAAAGTCCAAACGGCCGACATAATCAGGCTGTCCTATCTGATCCTTGACTGGTTTCATAAAGCTCTGTGCTCGCTGATTAGACTCCTGCAGACCGGTCAATGGGTTATTGATTTTCCTGCCCCCATTATTACAGCTGTCACAATTCCGCTGCTTGATTGACTGATGGCCACGTCCTTATTACACTGGTTGTGTTGTGTTACAGTCAATGATGTTTTAGATGTCCTCTACTACTTCATTCACACAACTTCAAATGCTTTTTTGGACAGAAAAAAAATAATTAATGATTTCAAGGTGATTCTCTTTGTTTTATTTCGATCTTTAATTTAAATGTATTTCCTTGATTGATCTTTTTTTGTTTTTGTTTTTGTTTTTCCTTCCCACAGATTTCCACAGTATTTTGTAGTGTAGTGGTGAATTGTGACTTTGAATTGGAGCAGTGACCTGACGTTGATTGGCTGGTTGGTACTTTTGGGTATGATGATGAACACAGCTGTCTTTACGGGCTGTCGTGCGCCGCTTAGTGCTATTGTACCTTTGTTTTCAAGCTTAAGGCCTGGTCACAGCAGCAACACAATTATGAGATTTTACAAAATACAGCCATTTGATGTAAGTAATTATCACATGGAACCAGGAAGTCGTTATAACTGCTTTAGCAAATTAAACTACAGGCTTGCTTCTGTGTTAGCAATATTAGCTAGCTGTATGAAAACCAGAGTCTAGCCAATTCACCTTTGTGCCTCACAGGTCCTTTATTGTGTTTTAATCCCCATTGATTTACGCATCATTTACACACTGTGGTGCCATAGTGGGAGGCGTGGCTACCCAATCTGCACTCCTATCTGATTTGACCAAAAACCTACAGCAACTCTATTTGAATAAAACCACTTTGCGATACTTTACCCCACTGTTTCCCAAACTTGTGGAGCCATGGCACATATTTACCTCTGCCAAGGAGGTTATGTTTGTATGTTAGTTAGCAAGATAACTCAAAAAGGATGGGTTGGTAATGTCACAAGAAACAAATTATTACATTTTGGGGGTGATCCAGGGGTGGGGGGTTGGAAGTCTACCTTGGTGGAGGTCTGCGCTCTGAGTGATTTTCTAGTTTACATTAGAAACATCACAAGGCACACGACCAAAGAAAAATGTCACAAAAGGTATATTTTTTGAAATATAATCCAAATCTAGTCTTGATTTACTTATTCAGGGCAAAGCCAGAGCCTGTTTAGTTAAACACAAAGCTGACACTTTTGTAGAAAGACAACCGCAGCTCAACAGCTCTGTGGTGTGTGCTGTTGCATGCATCTATAATCACACTGCTCACTTAAACAACCAAGAAAGTGAAATTCCAAATTTCACGGCACACTTGATGATTTCTCATTGCACAGTGGTTGGGAAACACTGCCTTACCTCCTACAGTCTATTATATAGCATAGGCTAATGTTAGCTACCTTTGACTGTGAAGCTTTGCAACTCATGCTTCAAGTCATGTTCAAGTTCAAGTGTCGTAAGAGGTTAAATACTTCATTTTGACCGAATAAGAGTGACACAGTGGGAATGTAGCTATCCAATTTGTGGATCAGAAATCTGTATTTGTAACTAGGTTAACTTTTTTTTTTCTAAAAGACTAAGAAAAATTTGGAAAATCAGTAAGTTCTGCAAATGGGTTTTATTTTAACAGAGTTGCCAACATTTTGTAGCCATGATATGATGGCTGACTGTATTGCGCATGCATGAAACAAATTCTTGCACATATGGGGGTAACCACAGGAGAGGGGGGGATCTAACAAATTCATGGGGTCCAGGATTTGAGCAGTGGAGGGGGTCGAGTGGGTACACGTTATAAGTTGTGGAAATTTCATCTAAAGTTTACGATAAAGGAACAGAAGTTTAGTGTTAGTTACGTTAGTTACACATTATGCCCCCTCTTTTAAAATTGCTGCCACTACTAAACCCCCCCCCCCCCCATCAGCTCCAACAATTTAAGACACAATGCTAGCAATACCCAGTTTACACATAAAAAAATGGTCAAGAAACTCACAGTTTGTGGGAAAATTATTAAAATATCAAACTGTGAAAATGTAAATAAGTCGTAGAGGTGATGGTGTCTCTGCAGCTTCAACTTCACCAGACTATAGCGACTTTTCTTATCTTTAAATATTATTACAGTGGCCATTTTTCTTTCATGCTAACATTTATGACTTGCAGCAGGAGGTTCAATCCATTGAGTCATTCAACACAAAACTAGTTTCTGTACGAGCTGTGCCACAAACTGCAGTTTTTTTTACTTAGAAAAATATCACGTAGCCACATAGCCTCTCAATAACTCTCTGTGTCACTGTTCTGTGTTGCCATGGTAACACTATGGGAACGCTCGTCACAATAAACACATACTAAACTATACATCCATGTAACTACAAGAACATCAACTAAAACGGAACACAAATCCAAAAGGAAATTAAATGTACCAATATCTAAACCAAGCTAAAAGTATGACACCAGTGTATGTCGCAAAAAATTTAACAACAATGCTAAGCTAACGCTAAGCCCATACAACAGTACCTTTATTATTTCTCTACTGCTAAAACTCACTGAACAAAAATAAGAGCAAAAGAACAGTTCGCAATATAATGCAATGATTACAAATTTAGTTGTATGTTCACGGGTTTCTTTATACAACTGAAGTTCCTGCTATCAGATAATGCATCGTTTTCTGTCCTGAAGACACGATTCAGAGAGAAAACTAGTGGCCCAGGGTGTGAATGATGATGCAATTTAAGGATCAAATAATTGTGTTCGTCACTGTTCATATGTTTCCGAAGTGAAGTCACATGGTGCACATAAGAAACCGCGGGACTTTGCTCTTCATTAAATTCAGTGATGCTAATGACTAGCTATTTCTCAATGTGCATTCTTATCTGTTGTCAAGAAACATCACAAGTCTCATTCTAGGTGTAAGTTCGCATAAAACTAAGATTGCAGAGAATACGTGGATGTTGTTGTTTCTCCGCTAGCTTAACCAAGAATGCACTTGTTGGTGATTCATGCAGACATGGCTAGCAAAATATCCCAAGATGCACTTCGGACTACTTCCGAATGCTACGACAGCTTCCGGTAACTGTGTTTTGACAAAATAACTGGAACAAGATCATGTGAACACAAGTAAGGGCCAGAATTGCGAGAAATACGTCTTTATTATCACGATATGGGACTCAAGTGAAATGTCGAAAAGTTTTTAAAAATATCCAAACATAAAAATGACATGTGAATATGAGTATAAATGTACTTAAATCAAATCGAGGGACATTGTAGAGATTTAAGTTTAATATGTTAGGGAGCCAATGACAAATATAGCAAAGACAAGGAGGAAAATTCTGAATTTCGCAACAGTTTAATTACAAATAGACATGAGTTTTTAGGAAATTCGTACTCAAGACCATACTCTGCATTCTTTATATTGGGAAGCGGATAATGACTAGGATTAAGTGACATTATGGAAGGAAAATTCACATCTATAGAGCTAGTGTGAGCTAATTAGCACTAGCTAAATGTCATTCAACTGCTAGCATTTCCTGTTTTCCAACCGTACAAACACAAATTTCGCAGTTTCCTGTTCTGACCAGGCCTTAGCGCAGCTTCTTTGTGAAAATACTTGATCTCAGTGGTGTAATATTTCCATTAATATCCAAATAAGGTAACCTCATCGCCAAACAGATAGCTCATAAGTTATTATTTTACAGTACTTAAACGTGTGGCTATTTCTCAGAGCTTTTCTATAATTTATGTAGTTGTCGTTTCGCCTAATGTTTCTTACCTCTGCTACTGCTCACAGAAAATGGAAAACAACGTATTCACTGCAAAAATCAAAATCTTACCCAGTTTATTTTTCTCATTTCTAGTCCAAATATCTCATCTCACTTAAAATAAAACAGAATCACCTAAAGAGGATTTTCAGTGAGATATAAAAACTGATTTATAAACAATAGATCTGAAAAATATTAATAATTTTCATTTCTTCTATTGGTAGTTTTTTGTTGTTTTTGCTTGAATTGATTAAAAATAAATAAATATTACAAAATAATTGAACAAAAAATAAATAAATTAAGTAAAAAAATAAATAAATGTAAATGCATATCTGCCAACGGAACGAATAAAAATGATTTTGCTAAGATTTATTGTATCATATTTTCCAGATCTATTGTCTAAAAATAACCTCTTATACGTCACTGAAAAGTTCGTCTGTAGATGATTATGTTTTATTTTAAGTGTGATAAGATATTTGGACAAGAAATGAGAAAAATAGATTAGATTCAGATTTTTACAGCGTTTGTTTCTAGCCGTGTACTTTATTAAAATACTGCAAAGTATTGTCTACACTGGAAAAAATCCAAATCTTACCAAGTATGTTTAATTTCTAGTCCAAATATCACACAATATAACACTTAAAATACGATTTTCAGGGGCAACATTTGATCCTCAGTGGACCACACCACGAAAATACTATAATAACATATAATAAATAATGGCAACTCAAAATATTTCATTATTTTAGCGCAAAACATGAAATTATGAAAATACCTACATTTATAAATTAACCAAACAAAGCAAATCAGAATAACCTGAAAAAAATTTTAATTAATGCAATTTTAACATTATTATGCCTTTTTTTACATTGGCATTAAAATGACTCTCATTATATTGTTACAGGTTAGTTTGTAAGTGTAAATATTTTCATAATTGAATGTTATTTTTAGCAGTAAAACAAAGAAAACATTTAAGTTGCTGTTATTTATCAGCATAATGTATTATTTTTTTCCACATCAAACCAGGACTCATTATATTTTATAGGTTATTACACTAGGGGAAAAAAAAGGGAAAATGATGAAGTGTATTTTTCCTCATTTCTTGTCCAAATTCCTCATCACACTTAAAATACAATTAAACATAATCACCAAAAAAAACTTATTTTCAGTGAGATATAAGAAGTGATTTATTCTCAGTTTTTCCCCACATTTTAAAAGTCAAGTTACCTGAAAATATGAGTAATTACCTACCCAAAAATATAAGTTTGTGGTAGATTATTGTCATTTTTTTTATTTTTGACCTGGTGTTACCCTTCCTTTGACTCCACCCATGTACATAAAATACATTAGCAGAAAGAAATTCACACTGGAAAAAATCTAAACGTTACCAAGTGTATTTTCCTCATTTCTAATTCAAATATTTCACCACACTTAAAATAAAACACAATCATCTAAAAAAGGAACTTTTCACTGATTTATTGACAATATAATCAATTACATTTTTTTTATAGAGCCTCAAATCACAACAATGTCACCTCACAGGACTTTACAGACATAGATCTGGACTTATTTCCTTAAATATGACCAAGATACAAGATAGATTTTTTTTATTTTATTTAATTTTATTTTTTTTTTTGCTAAATTCAAGCAGAAATGTCTTGTATTTTTGCAAATTTTTGAAACATTTTTTCCAGTGTACTGACGGTAAAGGGAGTCGTAGACATGTACCACCAATCACAGACTAACATATCTATTTATATCCACATGGTTGTTTGGGTTCGTTGGGTTTCTGTGGTTGTGGTCGGTAGAGAAGAGTGTAAAGGGTGCAGTGTAAATAGCTTGCATATATTTTTTAAACATGGCCATCGAAGACAACCTTATTGCTTTTATATAGTGTGTTCTCTGACCTTAATACTGGTGTATTAATCAATGATCTCTGTGAGATACTGACCTGTAGAATGGCATTTTCATATTGAAAAGTAACTGTTTTGTCTTGTATACTAAAACTGTGCATGTTAATCATTGTTTGTGAATTTGTGTTGGATTTTTTTCTAAAACTATAACTTAATAAAAATGTTTATTCCACTCCGCAGTCTGTTCTTGGGATTTTTGCAAGAATTTCCACCTCAATGGTTTTTCTTTAATTGGGAAATTCAGACCTGCAGACCTGCAACCAGCCAAGTTCACTAAGTGTTAATTGATTCGTGGACATCTAATTAATTGCATATTTGTTGAGAAAATAATTGATCTTTGTTATTGACTGATGAAGCCCAGTCTTTTAGAGGGACATGGAACGTACTTGAAGGTGGTTTAATACGTTCATTTGGTGGAAAGTTTTGTGTGACAGAGTTAAACTTGTTTAATTCTGATCTGCACTGCAAAAAAATTTAAATATTCTATATAATATAAATAATAATATAATATATAAGTAATATATATAATATAATAATATATAATATAAGTAATTTGAGTGAGTAACAAAAAAAACTACTTTTATAAATGAACCAAACAAAGCAAAATGGAATGAGATGAAAAACTGTTTTGTTTTTTTAATTAATGCAATTTTAACATTATTATTCCTCAACTTATCATTTTATACATTGGCATTAAAATGACTCGCATTATATTGTTACAGGTTACTTTGTAAGTGTAAATATTTTCATAATTTAATGTTATTTTTCGCAGTAAATCAAAGAAAACATTTAAGTTGCTGTTATCAGTATAATGTATTATTTTTTTCCGCATCAAACCAGGATTATTATATTTTATAGGTTATTACACAAGAAAAAAAAATATAAATATATATAAATATGACCAAGTTTATTTTTCCTCATCAGACAAAACATTATCACCAAAAAAATTTACTTTTCAGAGAAATATAAGAACTGATTTATTCTGTTTCCCCACTTTTTAATTTCATGTTTCATGGGTGAATGAATTATGAGAACTTTTGTGGAAAATTGTTTTCTGATCAGGGATGGAATCCAGGCCCAGTAACAGGTGGCAGATATCAGGCAAACAAGGGGCATTCAACAGGCAAAATCCAGAGAACCAAAAAAAAAAAAAAGACGAGAGACACCGCTCATTTGATGCAGAGGTAACAAACAAATTCCCAATTTGACAAAGAAACAAGAGGAGCTTATATAGGGGACTAAACAGGTGAGACACAATGGGGTTAATTAATGGGTGGAGACGCACAAACACACATGTCAAAGTAAAAACATAGACACTAACAATGACAGAAATGTCAAGACGAACAAAAAAAACACAAAACAAGAGAAAAAAATGTCCAGAAAAATGTTGACGTTTCATTTGTATCAGATTTGATCTAAATACAGAGATAAATGAACATGTGTTTGGAGATACAGTATAAGAACTAATTTTATAGATACAATAGATCTGGAAATTTTATTTCCAGAAATAAGAGATAATTTACATTTATTTATTTAATTTTTGCTCGAAATAAGTAAGAAAATTAATAAAATCACGAATTAATGGAATGAATGTTAATAAAATTCTCTGAAGATTTGTTAAAATAAGATTTTTAGGATCAATAACGTACATATATTACAAACACTATATATATATATACTATTGTCTAGAACTCAGTTTTAATATCCCATTGAAAAGTTCCTCTTTAGGTGATTGTTTTATTTTAAGTAGAATGTGATATTTGAATGAGAAATGAGGAAAAGTATATTTGGTCAGATTTAGATTTTTGAAGTGAAGAAAATAAATCACAAATGTCTAATAAGTCTGTGAAAATAAACAAATCCAAAACTTGAGTGAAATGATTCTATTCTCTGTTTTTGTAAAACTTCTATATTCACTCCAACTTCTTAAAATTAAAAATATTTGAACAGCTTTTCTCGTCCATTGGCAAAAAATCCCACAACACAAACACATCAAACCTTCTGTTTTTTCATCCTGTGTCAAACAAATAACCTCTGTAATTTCCAGGCAAAAGTCCAGAAAGTATCCAAATTCCCAGGTATTTTATGACATTTAAAGCAAAAATGCTGCAAATTCTAACTTGGATGCTTAACAACGGGGCAGCCCCGAAAGATATCTGACCTCGTCATCTGAACTCAAAAAGTTAGGGATAGATTTCACTGAAATTTTCTGAAAATTTTGATACTGACACAAGGAAACAAGTCAAGTTCTATATTTTGTGTGTCATCAAATTTGAATGTATTTCTTAATTATTTTATTGAAATATTATAATGTATGTATAATCAGTTTATCATGTACTTTTGTAATTTTATAATTTTGTGCAATAAAATCTTAATGTATTTCTTATTTGACCCTTGTATTAAAATTGTATTTTAATTTTTAATCAATGTGAAGCACTTTGGACTACAGTTTTTATATGAAATGTGCTATATAACTAAAGTTAATTATTATTATTATTATTTTAGCACATTTCAGCCACAAGTTGCTTCACAAAGGACATTAAAATATAACGGAGAAAAAAGACACACATTTAAAACATTATAAAAGAAACACGTAAAAGTTGATTAAAAACAAATGTCTCTCGTCTCGTCATCTGAACCCGCTTTATCCTCACTAGGGTCATGGGGGTCACTAGGGTGAAGGTGGGGGACACCCTGTATGAGTCTCCAGTTCATCTCAGGGCTGAACATATATAGACATGTTTTGGGGAATTTAAAAAATGTAGTTGCATTTTATGCAAATTATAACTTTCAAATATTATAATCATGAATTTTATCTCATGATTGTGACTTTATATCTCATAATTATGCATTTTTTTTTCAATCTCGTATTCATGAAGTTTTTGACTTGACCCCAAGTTTTCCTAAATTTCCTGCTCAAACCCACAAAACTGAGTACTATGACCTGATCCAACACATTATTATTTTTGTTATTAATTATTATTATTATTATTATTATTATTATTATTATTATTATTATTATTATTATTATTATTATTATTATTATTATTATTATTTATTTTTGGACACTGTTAAAGCTTTTCAGATTTTTCTTGATTACATTTTTTTTTTAAATGCCGTTTTACTTTTTATTTTATTACAATTGTGAAGTTGTACTTTTTTTTTTTTTTACTTCAGTAAAGCAGTTGAATCAATATCAATATTTTTCACACAAGCACCTGTACTTCTACTTAAGTACAGAATGTGAGTACTTTAGACACGTCTGGTTATTCCACATATATGGTAGTTTATGTAAAGTGAATGGTTCATAATGTATAAACAATATTCCTTTGGACAAAAACCTATTTTCTTATTAATTTGAATAATTTCACATTTAGAACCAAGACTTATCTTGGAAACTTGAGCCAACCAGCATTTAAAACTTGACTTTTCTTTATCAGTAACACACACGTGGTAAAAATATCATTAGTTTTATTCCAGAAGCATATTACTTGTGGACCAGTATAATTATTCATAAATCTAATCCATTCAGATGTGACAGTGTATTAGAGGTGGAACACGCCTTAAACTGTGGCAGGGTCCTGTACAGATTGCTCTTTCCATTGCTAATAAAAGTGTTCCATAGCATAAAGAACTAATAGATCTATAGGCTGTTGAATAATTCAGCACAGGTCAGTGCCATAGCTTCACATGTATCAGGTGACAAGTGATGTGTAAATGAGACGTGTTAGCGTTCAAACAGGTAGTGACATCACAGCTGTGGATGATTGAGCTAAATGTGCCTTTTTCCATAAAACGAAGACATGAACTAAAGAAAGACCAGGCTTGTGGGATTCACACATCAATAGTAAGAAAGGCCTTTTTAGTCAGTGAGATCCAAACAGGATTACGTTATGCTACAGCAGTTTGTAGAGCAAAGGAGTGTTTCAGAATATAATCACCCGATTCATCAAAGCACAGCTTTGCACTGGCTTCTCTGCTGTGCATTTTACCCATCATTAGCCCCACACATGCAGCACTGAGCAAAAATAGAGCTTTCTTTCTCCCTGTCCGAGGTTTGTGTTGAAGTAAAGTCGAATCCATATGATTTGAACTGTGTTTACGTCGCAAATGACAACGTTTCACATTGGTTTTCACCCCACGTTTGACCATATTGTGTGATTTTGACACAAAAAGAGATGAGGTGCAATTTATTATGCATGCAAATGGTCATCGCTGAATGTGTTGTTGTTACAGTGAAGCTTTTTTTTTTTTGGTTGTTATTCAGAGAGCCACCCGTGTGGTTTCCAAGAGAAATTTCCTTCGGAATGGGGAAATTATTTCAGCCATGGTGAGAAGCACCGCAGGAGGGCTGATGATGATGCTTTTACACTGTGCATTTAGAGGAGGGGAAAAAAAGAGGGATATTTGGAAATAAAAGTTCTGTTCATTTCTTTTCCCTACTTGTTTTTTTTTTTTTTTTTGACAGACTTTCCATTTTTTAACAGACGGTAAAAAAAACAAAACAAAAAACAAAGACATAAGAAAAGCATTACCAAGAACAGACAAGACTGTATCATGACTTCAAATGCAGCAGCTCCAAAGTGAGTCAATGAGTCACAGTATTCCCGGTCCCAGTCTACCACGCTTGATCCCCTTAAGCACCGCCCCCTCCCAATGTCTCCACCAATCCTCGGTCCACACACTCTGATTGACATGACCTGCAGCCAGTAAATGACAGAGACATGGAGGGTGACAGACTAACCCCTTATGGTTTTAACTGAGGCCGGTACATAAAAACCACAGCGTAATAAATGAAATAGCCCCTAAAACACATTTATTGTACTTGAACACGAAGCCCATTCTATTTTATTTAATTATAATAATGTATCTTAACAATAGTTAGCAGGCTATATATACATTTCCAACTAAGATGGCGGCGCGCAGAGACACAGCAGCTCAGTGCTCCTGAATCTCTGTGTGTGGCTGCTAGTTATATGTTTTTGTGAAAGGATATGCGTGAGATAAAGGTCTCGTACAATTGAGACGAACTCTTGAATATCGGATTAAAACTAGACATTCCCACCACAAGTGATTTTCAAAACTCACATCGAATCCCAGTGACTATAGCTAGTGATGGGACATTTGAAGCCGAGGCTTCGAGGCGTGCACCGAGTAGAAAGGGGCGTGTCAGACGAGGCCCCGCTTCGACGCTTGTGTCAACTTGCTGAAAACCACGTGACCGATGACAAACGAGGCCTCGTTTGTCATCGGTCACGTGATTGGTTCATTTTACGTGTCACTTTTCAAAATAAAAGCGGGAAGAACCGTGGCGCTTCGTGGGTTGTAGTAGGTTGGAGTGTGGTCGGAGTGTGGTCAGTGGATTGTTAGTAGCAGAGCTTGTGGCAGTAGTAGTAGTTGTTGTAGTAGTTGTAGGAGTAGTAGGCGTAGTCGTGGTAATAGTAGTAGTAGTAGTTGTAGTAGTAGTTGTAGTAGTAGTTGTAGGAGTAGTCGTGGTAATAGTAGTAGTAGTAGTTGTAGGAGTAGTCGTGGTAGTAGTAGTAGTAGTAGTTGTAGTAGTAGTTGTAGGAGTAGTAGGCGTAGTCGTGGTAATAGTAGTAGTAGTAGTTGTAGTAGTAGTTGTAGGAGTAGTTGTAGGAGTAGTAGGAGTAGTCGTGGTAGTGGTAGTAATACAAGAAGTGGCATTACTGAAAATGGAGCCATCAAGAAAGAGGAAAACTTCTCCTGTCTGGGAATACTTTGAAATGGCTGCTCACAACAAGGTTTGTATAATGTTTGTGTACATTGTTATTTAATTGTATGTGTATCATCAGATGACTGTGTTAATTATATTGCACATTTATGTTTGTTAGGTGAGGTGTTTGCTGTGTGACAGAGAGCTTGTGTACAACAACAATACCTCATCAATGCTCAGGCATTATCGAGCAATACATGAGAATGCACAGTCTGCAAACACACCAGACACCAGCCAAGGTATTATCTGTTTTTCATTATTCAAATCATAGTGTGTGTACCATATATTATTGTATCATATTAATTGTTTGCACTTTATAGTTATTATTATCATCACAGGTTCCAGAAAGCAAATGCTGGATGAGGCTGTGGTCAACCTGGTCATAAAAGACTCGCAGCCATTTTCAGTAGTGGAAGATGTGGGGTTTAGGGAGCTCATCCATTTGTTGGATCCCAACTATGTTCTCCCTACTAGAAAGGTGTGTATGGGTTTAATAACAAGTCAATGTATTCATAATAAGTATCTTCACTAACTGAAATGAATAAACCCCAGGCATTGAAGAAGATGGTGGGTGAGAGATACATCAAAGCCAAGGAAAAGGCCACAGAAGATATTCAGAATGTGTCTGCTGTTAGCTTGACAGCAGATATGTGGACATCAATGAATATGGAGGCCTACCTGGCCATCACCTGCCACTTCATTGATGAGAATGACAAACTGGGCACTGTGTTGCTTGGAGTGGAGCATTTCCCTTCAAGTCACACAGCTGAGAATTTAGCACAAGTGGTGCATACCCACATGGAAGAGTGGGGGATTACCCATAAAGTGAAATGCCTTGTTACGGACGCTGCATCAAATATGATTGCATGTGCTAAAACTTTGCAAATCAGACATTCTATCTGCATTGCTCATGCACTGAATTTGCTAGTCCGCAAATCATTTGATCAGATCCCCGCCCTCTGTGAAATTCGTACTAAAGCCAAAAAAATTGTCACATATTTCCGCACAAGCACCACAGGTAAGGAGAAACTGGATGGGCTTCAGTTACAGATGGGAGGACAACCACAAAAACTAGTGATTGAAGTGGACACACGCTGGAACAGCACATACCTCATGTTGGAACGTCTGTTTAAACTGAGAGAGCCAGTGGCAGCAGCCCTGGCAACACTGAGAACGGACATAACCCCACTGACTTCTCAGGAACATCTGACAATAGAGGAGTGTTTGCCATTATTGTCCCCATTTAACCAGGCAACAGTGGAGCTCTCAGAAGAGAGAAGGGTATCTATTTCAAAAGTTATACCCTTGATGAAGATGCTGTATCATACAGTGCTTGCTAAGTCTGAGCATCTTAGTAATGATGTGGCAAGGCTGCTTTCTGATAACCTTTTAAGGCGTATCAGAGAAAATGTGGCAGGCAGTGAGTCTTTAAGTGTAATGACAATGGCCACTATGCTGGACCCAAGGTTCAAAACCCTTGGATTCCTCAGCCAAAATAAGGCACAAGAGGCAGTACGGCGGCTGAAGGCTGAATGTTCTGTTGTTATCGGAAACAGTGAAGCTGTTCAACTGCCAGGTCCATCAGAGGCAGCTGAAGGTACCAGCAGCTCTGGTTGGTTTTCATTCTGTGCAAATTGCTATTGCTGTTGACATATTACTACTGCTGTTTGTTGCCCATAAGTGTTCTATATGATTATTTCTAACCAGTGATTTAACTATTTTTAGGTGAACTGTGGTCTCTGCTGGATGCCACAGTGGATCAGAAACGACGAAGCTCAAATGCCACAGCAGATGCCATTGTAGAAGTGGAGCGGTACCTGGCTGAAAATAACTTGAGAAGAAATGAAGATCCACTGGAGTATTGGCATACACAAAAACATGTGTATCCTCATTTACACCACCTGGCACTAAGGTTCCTGTGTTCACCAGCATCATCGGTGCCTTGTGAGAGGGTGTTCTCTAAGGCTGGAGAGGTTATCAGCAAAAGAAGGAACCGCCTCAAACCAGAAACTGTGAAAAAAGTCCTGTTTTTAAATAAAAATGATTAAACCCCCCCCCCCCAGAAAAACACATACTACACACTGTGTCCCTACACAAGCATTGCACTCCTAACACACAGTAACACCAAGTACTTTGAATGAATAATGGGTCCATGACAAAGAAAAGCACAACTAACAATGATAATCACACTGATAGCAGGGTCACTTTGGGTGCAATTCATTAATAGGAATAAAATGGGCTGAAGACATAGCAGTATTACAAAGTATATAAACTAGACTTTGTTGTTATTGTATGTGGGTTCAACAAATATCTTTATTATGAAAACATTGTATATACAGCTATAGCTTGTTAGTTTTTCACTCCATTTGAATAACTTCGCTGTCACAGTTTAACTCTACCAGCAGATGTCACTAGTGAGCACTGAATGAAGCTTCGAGTAATGAACCTTTGAGCAACACAATGGGTTGGAAAGCCTCATTGCTTCAGGAAGCTTCATTTGGCCATCACTAACTATAGCGCGAGCACCGGACTCTGCATGGATGACCCTGCCGGCGAGACGACCCCGGAAGTGGCAGAGAGAGCGTCAACAGAAGCAGGTTAGCTGGCTAAGCTAAAGAGAGCACCGCAGAGACCCCCGCTACACAGCCTCTTCGTAGGAAACGCCAGGTCCCTATGCAACAAAACTGATGAATTGAGGCTGGATTTAACAACCCGCACATCTACCCGAGATTCCCGCGTGATGATTATCACAGACTATGCTATCGAGCTAGCGGCCTAGCTACACCGCAGCGACAGGAAGGAAGAGTCCGGTAAGAGCCGTGGAGGTGACTTATGTATTTACACAAATATTATTGTATTGATCCAAATTAAAGTTAAGCAAAAAAGTTAGTGTTTCCATGTTTTTTTTAAACAATTCTAATTAGAGCTGCACAATATATAGTTTGAGCGTCGACATGCAATGTACGATGTATCCAGCAATTATTTCTTATTTTATTTTTATTGTTTACATTTATTATATTAAATTATATATACAAATACTTATTTATTTGTATTAATCTTAATTTCTTTAAATTAGTCTTCTGTTTATTTTTTTATTTAATTTTAAAAATGATTTATAATCAATTAATTTTATTTAATTATTTCAGCTACAACAAGGATGACACAAACATATGTTCTGTGTCGACCACTATTCTATTTGACCGCACCACACAGCTGTTATATACTCCTTGAGTAGTTTTTTTTATATTGCATTATGGGTTTTTAAAAAAAATCACAATGTCAGTTTTTTTCTAATCCAGTGCAGCCCTAATTTTAATCCATTCCTTCTTTGTTTGAGGTTCTTTGCTCAACCATTTCCTTGTTATGGTGTCTGTACTGGCTGCCAGCATTATATTAATCTGATATTTGTCTGTAGAAGTGACTGTGGGTAATGTGTTTCCAAGATAAATTGTGCAAAAGTCATATTTAATCTCAAAAGTTAGTTTTTCAACAGCAAAAGTAGCATCAGTTGTAGCTGTTGTGCAGAAGTGGAGGCTATATCTGAGTTTACAGCAAAGGTCACTTTATACTTCTGTATGTATTCCTAATATGTGTGGGAGGTAGAATTTAAAGATCCCTTCCAGACATGTTATAAGTCAAAATAAAAATGCTCCGTGATGAATAATAATATTCCTGATATATATATATATATATATATATATATATATATATATATATATATATATTTATATATTGTGTATTTTTTTTCTCTTCCAAGGAGTTCAACAACCTCATTAGAAATTATTACATTGACATCTGCATGACTGGCCTCATTAAAAAAGTCCACAACCTCTGAACATGGGAATATTCTTCTTTAAAAAAAATACTTTAACCCTGAAAAGTCTCACTTCATTCTATGTGCAGCGATGACTTCTATTTTACATTTTTCAGTATAAACAGTCGCCTACACTGGAAAGAATTTGAATCTTACCAAGTGTATTTTTTTTTCATTTCTAGTCCAAATATGTCATCACTTTTAAAATAAGACATAATATGGATACAAAGAACTGGTTTTTAAGCAAGACGTCTTCCCAAAATAAGGTGTTTTTTTGTAAATTTTTCTCTTTATTCAAGATTCATTATAATATTTTTTATTTATTTTTTTTGCTTAAATGGATTATCTGGAGTAAAAAAAAAAGTTTAAAGTTTTTTTAGCTGATTGGGAGTACATACATATAGTTGACATCAAAATCACATCATTGAGAAAATTAGATTTTGCAGTTTTGAGCCAAACTGTGTTAGCATGGAAGTGATTACGACAAGTCTTTTCACAAAACCCTATTTTTAGACCTCTTCTAAAATTCTAAACAACATCACACTTGTATTCAGTTTTTTTTACATGTTATTAGGGGAGCATTTTTTCCAGTGTAATGAGTCCCAGTTCCATCCGTGTACGTAAACTCACATGTCAGACGTAAAGTGAACGGAGGAACTTTTCCCCCCGTCAGCGACTGAACACGGAAACGTCCCGAGGCTGTAAAAATGTACACAGTAAAACACAGTGAAAGATTACAGAGACACAAGAAGGATGGGAATGTTTGTGAGAGGAGGAGCCTTCTGGTGTTTTGACAGAAAGACCTGATGTGCAATGCAAATTCATAATCCAAGTTCCATAAAAACACGCCTTCAGCAACAAGAACATTTCCATTTGTGTTTGATTCCAGTCGTTTGTTTTACTCGCATACGTCATTTTTTTTTCTTTTGACATGAACCTGAAAATCTGAAACACTGCAAAAAAAAAGATAAAATGACTTGAATTAGATTTTTCTCAAAAGGTTATTTTTTTTTAATATTTGATTTATTTACTTATTGATAATTAATCTTGTTCTTGTTGTAATAATGTTCATGGTGACCTTCCTCACTTAGATATTACAAATAGTTTTAAGACAAAACCAGCTCAATTGTTGGAGAATTAATCTGAAGGACACAGTAACTCTTTATAAACCCTCTAGAAATGTAATGAAAATTTTATAATTTTATAATCCTTAGATAATATTTTCTTATTTTAACCCATTCGGACCCAGTGTGACTCCTGAGGCAGTTTACAAAATAGTTTTTATGTGATTTTTCACCATTTATTCAAATATTATCCTCTGTGTTTTGTATGTTTTCAGTGTAACTTATGTATTTTCCTGTATTTAATTCACTTACCATTTCGATGTTTATTAAAGCTCAGGTTAACACTTTAAACTTCCAAGGGTCCACATATAGGCATGAAGTAGTCGCTGAAAAATATTAATCAAACCACCCAATCCTGTCCCAAATGTCACATGACCTAATGTAGTTTGACAACAGAGATTCTCACACATCAGATAAAACATCCACAGCAGGTACAATCACACGTTTGTTCAAAATAAAAATGTCAAACAGCTGATCTGCCTGAGCAGAGGTGTGTTTTTCTTGTTACCATTTGTTTTAATATAATCCTCTGTATTGTGTATTTTGTATTTTTCCCCCCAGTGATAATCATGTATTTTCCTTTATTTAATTCACTGATCGTGTAAATGTTTATTAAAACTCAGATTAAAGTCAAAGGTTAGAAAAAACTCATCAGTCCAATGTGTCATTAACTGAACATAAAGTGTCTTCATTCACTCTCATTGATCCAATGACTGTTTTTTCTGGTGAATCAATGTTGTAGAAGATGATGATGTGTCCACGGTGACTGCGGTGTCTCTATTATGCCCAATAACAACAACAATAATAATAATAATAATAATCGATTGGATGTATATGGCACTTTTTTGGCCACTCAAAATGCTACACATTCGTGACCCATTATTCACTCACTCTCACATGCTCCCTCTGGTGGTGGTAAACTACATATGTAGCCACACTTGCCCCGGGGCAGACTGACAGAAGCGTGGCAGCCATTTTGACCACCACCGAACAGTCACACACATTCATACACCAGTGTGTGTGCCAGGAGGGTACACTGTCTGTTGTGCTCAAGGGCACAACAGACTGACTAGGACAGTGGAGGATTCGCACTACCAACCCTTCAGTTACTGGACGACCTGCTCTACCAACCGAGTCATGGCCAATTGGCATATATATATATATATATATATATATATATATATATATATATATATATATATATATATATATATATATATAATTTATTTATTTATTTTATTTTTTAGGTGTTTTTGTTTATTTTGTGGCGTATTTTGTCAGTTATGTATTAATTTATTGCTTTAAAGTAATTGTTCATTTTTGTAAATTTTTTGCTTATTTTTCCCACGTTATTGATTATTTAATATATTTGTTAATTTTATTTAACATATATATATATATATACACTGTAGATTTTGCAGTGTTAATTTGGAGAAAATGGGACCAAATACACTCTAGAAGAAGTTAAATAAACTCTAAGTGTTGATTTAACACTGCAAAATTTACTGTGTGTGTATATAAGATGATGTTTCCCTGGCAACTACTTCACCTCTGAGCATCTAAATGGTTCATATCTGATTCCAGTGAAAAGATGACAAACTGTATTTTACATCAATTGACATGTATTGATAGGAATAGTGGATCGAAATATATTAAACAGTTTAGATCAGTAGATGGTAGATGTTTGGGTCTTTTTATAATTTAATAACCAAGTAAACGGCTGCAACATTTCTAATAAATCCAGCTAAATATATGTGCAGTGCAGTAAAGCCAGGACATTATGGCAGTACTTTACTACAGTGGAAGCATTTCAGGAGCTATCACACTTTTAACTGAGACAATATTTGATTAAGCTGCTATTTTTAGTGTGTATATATTTATACGCAGTGCTCTTGGATGAGACGAGGATATCATTAAAACAGCACAAAGACTAAGAGCCATTGTCTTAGTGGTTATTTCGCTCTCTCTCATCTTTAACCTCTCTCTTGGGCTGGGATAATTTTTAACACCGGGCTATTTTTGCACCTAATGTCACGTAATTAAAGTGACATTGAGCATTTCAACTAATTAAGGAGGGAATCATTTATTACTATAAACACATTTTTAATGCACCAATTCATCAGGTGCGGCTGCGATAATTAAGGTGTCGCTGATTCTGCTGTTAAGTCAAAGACCCATTAAAATGTGAAATCCTGCAGATAAAATGATGCAGAGTACGCAGTGTGTCTGAAGGCCTCCACACTCCAAAGGTGTTCATAGATTTCTTTGTAGCAGCTCCTCAGCGTTGCTCTGGGGCATTATGGATGCTCCATCAGTGTTCGCTAATTAGAAGGGCGCCTTTTTTTTTAACGGACAACAAGGGAAGGGACACAGGACGGAGCTTTGGGAATTAATCACTGAGGTTTATTAATGAGGGGGAATCTGCCCTGTGTGGCCACGGAACAATATGAGAGGGAGCGATCAGAGAGGAACGCCATCCATCACTGTGGAAACTGCAGGGGATGCAGATGGAGAGAGAAGCTGCTTTAATTTTAGACACAAATGAAGAGGAGAACGGGAACGTCACAAACAAGAGAATTTAGGAGGAAATGTGGAAGGTTATTGATTTAGTGCAGGAGGAAACAGTGGTTTAGGAAATAGGAGGAAGGAAGGAAGGATGGATGTTGGAAGGAATGGATGGATGAAAGAAGGAAAGAATAAAGGAAGGATGAATGGATGAAAGGAGCATGAATTAAAGAAAGGTGGGAAGGAAACAAAGGATGGATGGAAGGAAGGAAAAAAAGGAATGTTGTATGGATGGAAGGAAAGAAAAGGATGAAAGGAGCATGAATCAAAGGAAGGAAAGAAAAATAAATGAAGGAATGTAGTATGGATGAAGGGAAGGTGAATCGAAGAAAGAAGTATGTTACCACAGAAGAGCTTTGGGGGCTTCCTATACCATTACCACTGTTTTTGGCATTTGTTAATAAAAACACAGACACACAGTGGGATTAATTTGATCAATGACTCCCTTTTCTTGATAATAAGACATCACAGCTGTGAGGTACAGATGAGCACAGGGTCATTGGCACTATCTTTTTGGTTTTTTTAGATGACCAAATGTCGCTACATCTATCAACAAAGTTACTAAATTGGCAACACTGGTTAAAATGGGTTCATGAGCCAAAAAAGGTTGGAAACAGCTGCATGTTTTTATTTGTAGTTTCTTTAGCAGGGACAATGCAGTACACATTATTACTAACTTGTAGATGTAAATATATAGGAGGTTTATAGCTCAGCCTCAGTCCCTGATCAGACTTCCTATTCTAATAAAAATATTACATAAAACATAAAATATACAAATGAAGAGTTCATTTGCAAAAACAGATAACTCCATTTTTCTTTTTTTTTTCAGAAAAGGTCATTTTTAACTCTACATTCCACAGATAATACTGATTTATTTGATATATTATTTATTTCATTTGGTAAGATCCACTAAATTGAATAAATAATATATCGAATCAATGAATATTACCTGGAATGTAGAGTAAAAAAATGCAATTTCCTGAAAAAAATGGAGTTATCTGTTTTTGCAAATGAACTCTTCAAATACATTTGATCTAAAAAATAAATAAATAAAATGCTTCCTATAGCTTAAAACCTTTATGTAAAAACAATACAACATGTGTATGGTGGTGTGATGAAATGTACCACACCTTTGTTTCCCATCATCACAGCTGACGGTCATTATCACAAATGTGCAGAGCTGGATCATTTGAATCAGATGTGGTTGGAAGAGTCTAATAATCACACAGTTGTCTTTAGCATTAGCTTGAAGACCTGTCAGATTAAAGGTTAAAAAAAAAAGAAAAGAACTTGGTTTATTATTCCTGTGATGAAACTTGATGTCTCCTTTTTTTTTTTTTTTACTCCTGCTAATACAACACAGTACCAGCATTAGCTTTAGCATATTAGGAATAGTTAGCTTCCATTGAAGACACTCAGGGACCAGCTATAGACCTTCATCAACGCTGTGCTCAGGACCACTGGAGGATTATTTTATTTGGAACCGGACCTGGAGGACAGTGACATGAAGAGGAGGAAAAAAGGTAAGTTTAACACAAAATAAACACACTGATCCAACTGAACATTGTAGCTGTGAGGTGGAAATGCTAACCCTGCTAACCACTACACACCACCTAACATTAGGGCATTAACACTTTTTTTTTCCTCCTTCTCTTTAATTAGAATCTGCTTTATATTTTATATTTTACCCTCAAACACTGAAACTACTGCTGGAAAGCAAAATATCTAATGTTTAATACATGTTGATCCACTAATCCTATCAATTCATGTGAATAATTTGTGTAAAAATACTGTTTATCATCTTTTCATGGTCAACTGATATGACTGTAGTTTGACAAACTGTATTTATTAAGCTTTATTTAAAGTAAAATGTTAGTTTTATTTTCAACATGCTCCACACAAGTGGTATAAAACATAATGTATAATAAATATGGAAAGAAAAAAAATAATCAAATTAGATTTTCATTCATTAACCATGTTTGAAAGGGAGTAGGAGCACATTTATTTATTTAATCCCACCCCCCATTTTCATACTTCCTATTAACTTCCTTCACTGTCAATTCCGTAATATAAAAAAAACCTTTAAGTCAAATCTGTTGTCCATATTATCTTTTACACTGCTTAACTCTATAATCACAGTGTAAATATATTCCATAGTTAACTACTTTCCTTAAGTACTTAAGTTTCCTTATGTACTTTCAGAAAGTAATTTGTTTAAAACAATTGAAATACTGTTTTAATTCTGTACTAAGATTGTTCCATAATTTCAATCAAGTTATGCCGAGGAATTATCTTAACTGACAATATAACCAAGATAAAGTGATGCATTTGTACAAACAATGGATATATCAGAAATACAAAAATTAATAATTAAATCAAAATGATTAAAAACGATGCACAAATGCACAACTCAAGAAAATGGGATTCAAAAATAGAATATTTAATGAAAAGGTTAGAACAAAAAAAACCACTCAGGGTTACAAATGATTAACAAAAGTATAAATTAAAAATCTCTTAAAGAGGAAAATCAATACATGATAAAATGACTCAAATTCACCCCAAGAGGAAAAAACTTATGTAAAAAAAAAATAAAAAATCAGATCACATAAAAGGATGGTTTTCAGAAGAATGCCACCTTTATCTTTTTATTTATTTTCCTCTAAAGCTGTTTACAGTATTTCTATAATTGTTTTATTTTTAGTATGTGTGTGTATATATATATATATATATATATATATATATATATATATATATATATAGTTATTATTTCTAGTTTAATTTTATTATTTACCTCTATTATTTGCAAAAGTAAAAGTAGAAAGTAGCCAGAAAAATAAATACTTAAGCAAAGACATTAAGTACATTTGTTAAGTACATTAACAAAGTACTTTTACTGGGTTACTTTCCACCTCTGATTTTCACTTTTACATTGGGAGATTTTGTTGTTGTTGCTTGAATTAAGCACAAATAATAATAAAAAAAAATCTGCTAATGACAAACCTTGTCTTGATAAGTTTTGTTGAAATGATAATTTTCTAAAAATAAGTTGTTACAGCTCATTGTAAAGTTAAAATGTAGGTGATTCTTTAAGTGTAATGAGATAAATGGACAAGAAATGAGGAAAATAGACTTCCTAAGATTTAGATTTATTTTTTATATTGTATAAGTGATTTTACCAAAATATGATCCTTTGAAACATAAACACTTTAACATAAGGAGTTCATAAACCTTGTCATGTTTCCTTGAACCAAGCTGTCGGTAACTGTCATGTATGGAAGTACTTAAAAAAAAAAAAAACCTGCACAAGGAGAAATGAATGTATATAATGGGGAAAATCAAGTTAGAAAAGTAGACTAAAGTGACACTTTTCAGAGTAAAATTACAGCGTTGAATGGGTTTTTCTGCAAAGTACATATGATGTCAGTGTAATTTGTCAGTGAAGGAGCTTTTTCTGAACAGACGGGATGTGGTCGGGTTGACATCAAAGCTTCAAAAACCATGAAAATGTTATTAATTGAGCAATAATTTACAATATTGCTACCAATTACAGCCAAGAGGTGGGTGCAGCCAACATGTAGAAGCTGCCATTGGCATTGGTTCTGAAGGTGCTTCCACATTAGACTCAGCCTCTGACCACAGTAGCTGATTTTACTGTTGAGGTCAAACAAACCAAACATGGGAGTTCTGACTCACAGCGGTACTCGTCCAAACCGCCGCCACCAGCTCCCAGATTGCAGTACGTTTTGGAGTCTACTTTCTCGTCTCCGTCCAGCAGGCGTGGACGGCCAGGAGACGGAGGTTTGTGTTGGAGGTTTCGGGGCTGACTTCATAACCGCTGATGGGACCAGCAGGGGAACATAAGGCCGTGTCAGAACCAGTGTTTGAACCTAAACATCTGCTGTCGGATTTAAAACGTCTACTGTTTAATACCTGTTGAGCCAATAAACTGACACTGGTCAACAAATAAAATACTTCCAGAGTAAAAGTAATGGCCTTTCACCACATGTGTGTGTTACGGATAAAGGAAACTAAAGTTTTAGGGCCTATTCACATAGCACTCAGAAAATCCGGACTTTCCTGATTTACAAGGAAAGTCCTTATTGACAAGTGTGAAACCTCCCCCGAACCTTGGTCCGGACTAAATAGACCGAGTCTTTGGTCCGAGCTGAGGAGGTAGTCTCGGTCCGGACCAAGGTTTGCTGGTGCACAGTGTGAAACGTCTGTTTAGGAAAGTCCGGACTATCGGACCAATTACGTCACAGTCACGTGCGCGGAATCTAGTCAACGTCCAAGCATGAGTCGCAGGAATACATGGGGAGACGAGGAAACCAGGTATTTCATTGAAATTTGGTCGGATGATAGTATAAAGACTGAATTGGAGACAAGCCGCTGGTGGGAACACTGGTACGAGAGTTGGCAACATTGACAAAATAGGGCAAAAATTCTGAAACTAGTAACTGGGTCCATTATCTGGGAGCATTTCCTGCAACAGTGTAGCACGCTCATCTACTAACCAATCAGGGTCGAGTATAGAGACACGCACGCTGTACACGCATTGACGACATGATGTTCTAAAGTCCGTTGGTCCATTTGATTCAATACAGTGTGAATGAAGACTGTAAATAAAGTCTGGATTATAAGTACAGTGTGAAAAGGTTCTGGTCCAGACTTTACCATGTGAATACGCCCTTAAATACTGGTTGGATCAAATTTCCAAGATAAATCTGGGGTCAAAATGTTAAATTCTTAAAATAGGTTTCAGTTCAAATGAGTATTTGTCTCAAATCTACTTCAAAACACTGTCTGCACTTTAGGATCCATTCACTTTACTAGAGGAATATTTACTAATCTATTATATACATGTACATAAACCAGTATAAATGTGTGCAGAGGTGTAAAGTAATGAAGTAAAAGTACTTCATTACTGTACTTTAGATTTTGTAGGTATCTGTTCTTGAGTATTTATTTTTCTGGCAACTTTTTACTTTTACTCCCTACATTTTTGTAAAAATATCTGTACTTTATACTCTTTACATTCTCAGAATAGACTCATTACTTTTACAAACTAAACAGATGTAACAGTATGAAAAATAAGTGTCTTCAGAGAGAAAATCAGTGACTTCTTATCACAATTTTTACTTTTATCTCATAATTTAGACTTTATCTCATATTTTTGACTTTTTATCTTAAAATTATGCATTTTTATGTCATATTTATAACTTTTCTTCTTTTTTTAATCTCATTACTTTTTATTTCAATTGTGACTTTCCCTAAATTTCCTGCCCTTTTTTTTTCTTTTTTTCTCTTTTTTTCTTCTCTTTTTTCCTTTTTCTTTTTTTTCCTTTTTTTCCCTCTTTTTTTTCTTTTTTTTTCTTTTTCTCATTTCCAAGCAGATTTAAGCAAAACAAAAACAAAAATTGAGTTTGGACTTAAAGGTGCTCGTATAAATGAACTTTGTTTCCAGTCTTTTCTGCAGCTGATCACATGGTTCACAGTAAAACAAAAGTCCTTTGACCCACTTCTTAACGGGTGACTGGAACACAAACCGACACATGATCATTTCTACAGAGAGAATAAATATCAGAATCTGTGGACACGTCAGCTTCTGTTTTCGATTCCACTGTTCGCGTCGTAGCCTGAAAGCACAGATTTTCTTTGCTCTGAGGGACACAGAAGAAAAGATGGGTTTCATTTCAAATCCCACACCAGCAGAGATGATCTGTGCTGGGAGAAGGAATGTACTGGCCTCGATATCAGTACTTAACCCCCGTTTGCCCTCGTGACGCTGCTCTATGGCTAAAGGTGAACTTTAACTATGGTGGCAGCTCTGACTGGGACCAGGACCAGGACCAGGACCAGGACCAGGACCAGGACCAGAGGAGAGGGAAGTGTAGCATCAACAGATAATGGGATCAACTTAGAACAAAGAAAATTGTTGACACAGCCTTTGTTAACTTTGCACCAATTCCCAAAAACATCAGGGAATATATTTAAAATTAAATTTAAAACATTTTTATTTTCATCAGCCTTTAAAGGCAGATAAAGAATGGAGTCACAATTCTGACCCCATTCTTTATACTCTTTATATTGCGTAATCAAATGTTAATGTATTTCTGATTTACTCTCTTGAAATTGTATAATCAGTTTACTATTGTAATTTTATTCTTGTTTTTATTCTTGTTTATCTTGTACTTTCCTTGTAATTTTATTTTTATTGAAATTTTATAATCACTTTATCTTGTACTTTTGTCATTTTATAATTTTGTGCAATCAAATTTTAATATATTTTTTATTTCACCCTGTCTTAACATTGTATTTTATTAATCAATGTGAAGCACTTTGGGCTACAGTGTTTGTATGAAAGGTGCTATACAAATAAAGATGATTATTATTATTATTATTATGTTATTTACAATGTTAGTGTGTAAAATAAAAATAGGACCAATGTTCCTTTACGTCAGCGGCACATTCTGTCAAGAATCAATTCCCACACTGAAAAAATTAGTGTCGCCAAGTGTATTTTTTTGTAACTTCTAGTCAAAATATCGGTAACACTTTATACCTACAAACAATTGACTATGTATTAACATTTATTACCCATTTATAAATGGGTTGTTCATTATGTATTAACCATTTGTTACTTATTTAATATCTTGAAAAGGTTCATACTAGTGTCTTCTAAAAATAAATGTAAAATTCGATTATTTTTAACCAACAGGTGTAGTGTTTGTATATCTGCTTTACAGGTAAACAAACAGTTGTAAACACTGCACCTGTTGGTTAAAAATAATCAAATTTTACATTTACACTAGTATGAACCTTTACAAGACATTAATAAATAGGTAACAAATGGTTAATACATATGAACAATCACTTATAAATGGGTAATAAATGGTTAATACATAGTCAATTGTGTGTAGGTATTATAAAAAAAATTTTTTAATCACACTTTAAAATCACCCAAAGAAGGACTTTTCAGTGAATTGTAGCCAATAGATTTGGAAAATCTTATTTCAAGAAACCTTGCCAAGATGAATTTAATTTGTTCCATCGGCAGATAATTTGTTTTTTTTTCTCTTAATTCAAGGGGAAAAAAATCGAAATGATGAAAGTCGTTGTATTGTGACCGAATTGACAAAGCTATTTTATTTTCTGCCTTTAACTTGGAGTGCCTCGAAAAAAGCACCTGCTTTCTCTTTTACCAACAATCACTGTCTAATCTACTATTGATAGGAGCTCAATTACCCCAAAAGGGTCTGAGGGTCTGCGAGGGTTCACGAGGTAAAAACAAATCTAAAAAGTTAAGGAGCAAGAACATCAAGACTTTTAAAAACCTTTAAAGGGACCTTAAATCTATAGTGAAACACACGGGGAGACGATGCAGTGATTTTAAAAATGGGTGTAATGTGTACCCGCCTTCTGGTCCTTGTCGACACCGGAGCGGATGAGTTCTGCAGAAGCTGGAGGTGTAGCAACATTCTATCTTTAGTAAAACTAGAAAGGACGGTGTTGGAAGAGTCAAACCTGCTGGAGATAAAAACATGCATTAGCATCTCCATGTTAGCTCTAGACTTAACTATACTTATTATTAAAAACCTGTCTTAAGCATAATGTATATGTCATAATATATATTATGTGCAATTAATATAAATGTGTGTGTGTATATATATATATATATATATATATATATATATATATATATTTTATATCAGTTCAGCAGGTAGTCCATTAATCAAAGGGTTGATTCCCGCTCTGTCCTAGTCAGTCTGTTGTGTCCTTGGGCAAGGCACTTCACCCTCCTTCCCTCCAGTGTCACCCACACTGGTGTATGAATGAGTATGAATGTTCGGTGATGGTCAGAGGGGTCTTAGGCGTGAAATGGCAGCGCTCTGAGTGCTTTTCTAGTTAAAAAAAAAAACCTCTATTGTATACATGTACATAAACCAGCATATGTGTGGAATAACACACCATCATATATATATATATATATATATATTACATTAAAAACATGAACTAACCATCACTTTGGTTCTGATTCATCTTAAAGTATATATGATTTAACACATTTAATGTCTGGAGCAGATATTTGAAAAAAAAAAAGTGGCATAGTTAAAGGATTATTAAAAACACAGGCATTGTGTTCAAAGGCTTAAATAAAATCTGCTTAGCTGAGAGCGAGGTTACTGAGGCAGTACCACCACCTTGAAAATATCAATTTTATTTCGATTTACTTCAAACTTGGCACATGCAGAGAAGCAACTGAAATGCTGACATCACCACACATCAGCTGGACTGATGCCAAAATAAACTGTTATACGTGTGGGGGGGCGGGGTTTGTTATGCCTTGTTTTTATCCATGACGGAACTATACTTTCAGCAGTTTTGACTCGCTGTCAAAAGCAGTTTCTTCTCTGCTCTTCAGCCAAACTCGTCTATTTAGAGACCTGAATAACCACCAGTGACCCTTACAGACCCTAATGTTCACCCTTAAAGCTGTCATTCCATGGTTATTTCATTAATATTACTGTGTTTACTGTCATTGTTATTGAATACATTGTGTGTTGGTTCTATTTAAAAAAAAAAACAAAACAAACAAACCTCTGGATTGCTTTGTTTCCAGCTGTTTTTACACGGTAGAAAAATGACTTGAGGTTGAACAAGACTTTTCCGGTCCTAGCTCGTACATGTCCATGTCCGGTGATGAGGCAACTCTGATTGGCTCAGAATGTAACACTCCCCTTCCCCTCTTCACTCTGACCATCTCAGAGTAGCATCTAGCAAGGTTTTGTGTCATCGCTTGTTTTGAAAACTTGCAGGAAAAAAAGGACTTTTTATTAACACGTAAAAGAGTTGATTCCATTTTTTTTCCCAGCTTGTGCAGCAGCTTCTCTTGTAATGCTAATACTACTTCAGATTCACTGCAATGGGAGGGGGGGCATTCTGTGGGCGGGCTTAACCCCATGTGGGTGACGCCAATGTCCACATTACGTAATGTGCACAGACTTTTGCTCATTTCTGTGTTTTCTATGCAGAGTAAATCCAGCTAGTAGAGGTGACACAACACTTTAAACACAGCATATGTTGGTAACTCGGGGTGACCCATCAGATTCCAAAAGTGGTCATGGACCAGTACTTGATTCACTCTTTTCCAACCTGTATTTAAGAGCTGTTCTTAATCTACTTCATGCACATATTGGCCATTTTTAGAAACAATTATTGTCATTGTATGTAGATGATGATGTCGTCTCTGAAAACGGCTAATAAATCATAGCATTTAACGGGGGTCTGTTCGATATTTCAACATTCCAATATTCCAAAGGGGAAGCGGAAACAGACTCCATCTGACCGAAGACGGCCCACCTGTGACAGCCCCAGCCATGGCAGTGACCCCACCTGGAGGTGCGTTGGTGTACCGATCAATGGCAAAGCGACCCTCTGACAGGTGTAGCCCTGGGTGGGACTGTCGGAATAATGCTATGATCCCCGTTTTGCGGTTGTTTAGTGAAACATGCAGCTCCTTTCATTTCCATACGTCACCTTTACACCCTTATAAGCCTCCTAATGCCCCCTCCTCATCCAAAAAATGAGAGGTGAGTAATCCATTTTTAGGAGGCAGTTATAGTCCTCTGTAATTAATTGTTGGGGGTGGGGGGCATCTTCTATATGTTGCCTAGGGTGTTAGTAAAGGGGATAAACATGACAAATCCATGGGGCCCAGTACACCCCCACTCTGACCCAAAAAAAAAAGTGGTTTTCAGTGGAATGAGACCTTTTTAAGGGTTAATATAAAAAAGCATGTATGATGATGAGCGGCATGTCTCTTCTCCAGCCAACGTAGATGCCATACATGGAACAGAATAATAAAATATTCAGTGATCCTGTGCTGCTCAGACACCTTCAGTCAGTGAAGCTGAGCCTTGAAATCACTGTGATAGATGGTTACAGCAGATCAGTTTGAGTAATAACTTTTGCAATAGCTTTTGTTTTCTCTTGTGATTGAGTTTGAGTAACCTTGCTGGATTGATTAAAATCTTACTGTTTGCTTTTTGGCCTCATCCCAGTTCTTTTTAGTCGGAGCATTTCCAGACCAAGTGTTTTCTAATCACTAGATCATTATCGCTGAGGGCAAATAATATCTTTTGAAAGGATTCTTACCTCCAATCCCCAGTGCAACTACGAATGAAATTAGCAAATTGTGTCCAAAAAAGGGATGAGGGGTGGTGGGGGGGGGGGTGGGGGGGGGGGTCCAATCTGAGTTACAGGGTCAGGCCTTAAATGTATGAAAGAACAGGCATAAGTTTGTAATGAAAGAGAAAACTATTTCAAAGACCTGTTTGTAATGATGTTTCATCCTATAATGATGCATTTATCAAGAATTTGGTCTGAAGAAAATCCATTAAACATACTGTGTTGGTGGAGGACACTGCTTATAACAAGGTTCATAACTCAAAATGAAGTGCTGTAGCTATTAATGAGTTGGAAAGTGGAAATATTGCAGGTGCAGAAAATATACCTAAACGGGTTTAATACTCGCATTGTACTGATGCTTGTTGATGAATGCGGTAAAAAATAAATGTCCTTGGAAGAAACTTTTTTTTATTTTTTTCAAAGATAAAGCATGAGTTTATTACATCTATAAAATTCTAGATTTACTTGACACTTTAGACATTTAATTTTGACATGCTACAATGTGTATGATTAGGGTCTTTACAGGTCTTTATTGTTCATCTGAATATGTTTTGACAGTAGGTGAAGAAAAAAAAGCATCAGAATAAAAAAAACAGGTGGCACCAGGCATAACAAACCTCACACTTCGCTAATGTTTTACCTAATTTTCCTTATTTCTTATCATTGTAAAAACACATTTTTGATGACCT
This sequence comes from Siphamia tubifer, assembly GCA_020466265.1. Classification (NCBI taxonomy): domain Eukaryota; kingdom Metazoa; phylum Chordata; class Actinopteri; order Kurtiformes; family Apogonidae; genus Siphamia; species Siphamia tubifer. The sequence goes on from CM035787.1 coordinate 47,103,414, forward strand.
TAACGTTGACCCTTGACCCCCATTAACTAAAATGTAATGTTTCTGTCACCAACTCTGTGCAAAAACTATTGGACCAGTTTCTATTAAATTTTCAAGAAAGGTGCAAACTGTGGAAGAAAATTATTCTTAGATTATATGACATGTGTCTGCATTTTATTTTTACTTTTTTTTTTTTTTCGAGAAACACTAGCTCCTGTTAGCTTAGAAATCACATTTGCTAACCTCAACTAATCACTTAGTTTGAACATAAGGTATAATTTTCATCAGTTGCCAAACTGAATGTAACGCATTAGATTATGATGAACAAGTGTTCAAATTATATAATTACATTGTTGAATTGATTAAATTGAAGCAAAAAAAGTAAATTATGGTCATGGACCTGTATTTGATTCACTCTTTTCCAACCTGTATTTAAGATCACCTTCATGGACATATTGGCCATTTAAAAAAAAAAAAAAAAAAAAAAAAGTATATATTCAAATACATTTTATCTATAAAGCTCTAAATCACAACAAAGTCGTCTCACAAGGCTTTACAAAAACACAATCAACTACAGAGATACATGAAAAGTCTCAAGCATCCTCTGTCCTTAGACCCTCCTTCTCGGCAAGAAAAAACTTCAAAACCCAGTGGGAAAAAGAAGAAATGTTGAGGAGAACCACATTGAAGGACAGATCCACTCCCATGGACAGACAATACTATAGATGAATGTCCATTTATAAATGGGGGGGGGGGGGATGGGGCTGGTCCAGACAGGCAAGGGCGGGGGTCCGGGGTCACAGGTCGGCACAGGTGAGACACTGTAGATCCTGTTGTCCATGGCTCCTACGTAGACACTGTCAGGAGAGCCACCACTCCCCCCAGGGGGGGAGGGTGGAAAGGGGACACCAGGTGACTAGTCATGAACAGACTTGGTATGAAAGATATGTTATAAATATGGCAAAAACAGGTGTGAGAAAGAGAAGAAAGAACTCAGTGTCTGTACTTCCCCCAGCATTCTAGCTCCTAGGGCAGCCTAGACTGAACTGTGACTCATACATCATGTATACATGATGTATGAGTCACATAATTTTTAACTAACCTGACCATAGGCTTTAGAGACTGTGTCGACGTCTTTAATATTAAAGGGAAGCTGATTCCATACATATTGTCATTGTATGTAGATGATGATGTCGTCTCTGAAAATGGCTAATAAATCATAGCATTTTGCGGGGGTCCGTTCGATATTTCAACATTTCAAGCAAACTCCATCTGACCGAAGACGGCCCACCTGTGACAGCCCCGGCCATGGCAGTGACCCCACCTGGGGGTGCGTTGGTGTACCGATCAATAGCAAAGTGACCCTCAGACAGGTGTAGCCCTGGGTGGGACTGTCGGAATAATGCTATTATCCCCGTTTTGCAGTTGTTTAGAGAAACACACAGCCCCTCTCATTTCCATACGTCACCTTCTCAATCAATTATTGCAGTGTTTCTCAAAATTTACAAATGCCCCTTTACACCTTTATAACCTTCCTAATGCCCCCTCCTCATCCAAAAAAGGAGAGGTGAGTAATCTATTTTTAGGAGGCAGTTATAGTCCTCTGTAATTGTTGGGGGTCGGGGGGGGGGCAGCTTCTATATGTTGCCTAGGGTGTTAGTAAAGGGGGTAAACATGACAAAACCATGGGGCCCAGTACACCCCCACTCTGACAATTACAGACATGAAGGAAAAACATGGTGTGGACTCCAGGTAAGGATCTAAGGAGCAGTCATTCATTCATTCATTCATTCATTTATTTATTAAGCCTCTGTGTTCCACGTCACTTTTACTTACCACCCGACTGCAAAATCAAAGCTATTACACTATTTATTTATTTTAATCTGTATTGCAGTACAGAAAATATGTGATTCATGAGAGAAGCTAAATGCTATACTCAGTTATTGCATAAAAATACAAATAAACGTATGAATTTTGGCTAAAACTCATTAACACATTCTCCATGCTTTGACTTGTATTGGAAATATTTATTTTTATTGAAGATATTAGTTTCTGTACAGACACTAAATTCTTTCATGCTTGTGTTTTGCAGTCCTTGACAACACCACTGTGTTTTGGGGCCATGGGGGGCGTCTTAGGAGCAATCGCCGTAGGGCTGTTGGGTATTTCCTTGGAGTTAATAGGTTTACTACGGCCCTAGCAGTCACAGGGGATGGAGCAGAGATGAGAACCCTGGGAGGTTAGATGGAAGGTTAGTCCTGCCAGGATATAGAACAGGTTAATTGATTTTCTTGTTGGAAACCAAATAGAATAAAACAGTAGTGGCATTAAATCACACTTGTAGAATATGTGTCGTGACTTTGGTTTGAAAAAAAAGCATTTGATTGTATCTGATGCACAAAATGTTAAAGTCCACCAGGTTAGCGGTTTAAAGGAGCCTTAAAATAAAGTGTGTGTGTATATATGTATATATAGTAACAGTTCATTTGCAAATTAATGCAATGGAAGATTAATGATCAGCAGGGGAAGTAACTTTAAGACAAAATGATATTGTTTGGCATCACACTGACCATTTAATTTACCCATTATAGGAAAAAACACACACTCCACACTCCAGCACATCGACCCTAAAACACCCCACAATGACATAAACCCACCACAAAATCCCAAAGTCTCATTCACCCCAAAAAGTCATGACTCATAATCATAAATTAAAGTAACCCCCCCTCCCCTCCCCCCAGATGTCTACATGGAAGCGGTAAAATAATCCCAGAAACAGCAGGTCACAGTTCCCCACATGCAACACATATTCACCAGTGAAACGGTCCTCTCTTCTTTTACACCACTATCACTAGTAACATCAGCTCATTCAACACAATTATGTGACTTATATATATATATATATATATATATATAGATTAATATAAAAATGCAACTGACTGCAGCTTTAATGACACTGTTACCAGAGATGGACCCCCTTCCCATCTTCTTAACTAGGTGTTACATCGTTAAAAAAAATAAATAAAAAATACATGAAATATGGTATGATGTACAGATAAATGCGAAATGTCAACCATTGCATCATATATCTTGTAGTGATGAGTAAACCAACTGGTGTCCGTAAGAAAGGTAAAAATACAATCTAAACAGGGGAAAAAATAAATGAATAAATCCACTGTATCTTTTTGGAGATAGCAGTTCATGGCCCCTCTCACAGACATTGAAAATTATCCAAAACTCTTATTACCCAGATTAACAAATCAAAAGGATGTATTTAAATCCTATTCTCTAAATTGAACATATGATGGTCTGAACATTAAGTTATTCCCCTGCTGTAAGGTTTAAAGGGAGAAAGAATAATTGATATGATTTTAAGGTAATGACCTATGGGCTCTTTCTAATTTATATATATATATATATATATATATATATATATATATATATATATTATATATATATATATATATATATATATATATTTGTATTAAACAAATGTATCCCAGGGGCCAGATTGGACCCTTTTGGGGACTGGATTTGGTCCCTGGGCCGCATTTTTGACACCCCAGCACTATACTACTACATGTATATTTACACAAGGAATAGAACTGCATGTTAAGTATTTGTATAATTATGATAAAGTACTTCAGAAAGGTTTAATGTCAAGAGAAACTGCCACAGAATCAGTCCTTGGTCTTTAAGTGCTTCTATGAAAAGGGTTTGTATTAATAATGAAAACATGATATAGTTATGTTTGTATACTGCATGTTGTCACTGCTCTCAAGGAAGAAAATTGAATTAATCCAATGTGCAATTTCGGCTAAACTGAGAGTGAAGGTTATTTTTATTCCTGTCTTTGCTCAGTTCTGTTTAGTTTAACCATTAAATGAATATGATTGGACATGACTGACCTCATGAGGACAGTTTGTTTAAATTGTCATCGCTAGGAAATGCACAGATGCTCAGCAAGAAAATGTACCAGTAATAATGACGATTTATATTTGTAATTATTGTGTGGTTTCGTATCCTTTTGCAATATTCAGTGTGTTGTTGTTGGACACATCAGTGACTCGTGTCCATGTGGAAAAGAAATGTGTAAGATTGGACATTCATTGAAAGGACTTGGTGTTTCTATCACTCTGGCAGCATTTGTAGGACAGGTGCTACATAGCTTTTTTCAGCAGCAGGACACACTGTCAGTTGTGCCTCAGCATCATTGGATGTTTCAGCCGTTTAACACAATGATTGATTTTATTTTTTTTTTCCCTGACATTTAACTCCTACCTGCATTTTAACACAAACATCTGGTTTGACATTTTCAAAATGGATCTGTCACTTAAGTTGAAATTTAATTATTAATTATATACACAAAATTACACACACAAAATTGCACGACAGAGTAAAATTCACTAAATATACAATGAAATGCACTAAAAATACATTAAACTGCACTAAAAAAGCGATACAATGCACAAAAAAACAATAAATGCACAAAAATACAATAAAATGCATTAAAAACATGATAAAATGTACTAAAGATATGATAAAATGCACTAAAAAAATAATAAAATGCATTAAAAATATGATAAAATGCACTACAAAAATAATAAAATGCATTAAAAATATGATAAAATTTACTAAAAATACGATAAAATGCACTACAAAACAATACATGCACTAAAACAAAATAAAATGAACTAAAAATAACCAAAATGCACTGAAATATGATAAAATGCACTAAAAAACACAATAAAATACAATAACAACCAAAACGTACTAAAAAACACGATAAAATGCACTAAAAATAACTAAAATGCACAAAAAACACAATAAAATGCATTAAAAATATGATAAAACACACTAAAAAAAACAATAAAATGCAAGAAAAATATGATAAAATGCAAGAAAAATATGATAAAATTCAGTAAAATACGATAAAATGCACTAACAACAATACATGCACTAAAACACAATAAAATGGACTAAAAATAACCAAAATGCACTAAAAATCTGATAAACTTCACTAAAAACAATAAAGATTCATTGAAAGTTCTTGTTAAATATAACCTTGGTATTAGCACCATTCTTAGGACAGGTGCCTCATAGCTTCTTTTCTGCAGCAGGACACATCGTCAGTTGTGCTTCAGCGTCATCGGGTGTTTGGGTCATTGAACACAACACACCCTCTGCTGAGGCCGGTCCACCTCAGGTTGATCTGTGTGTGTCTTTATCCACAGTCAATAACTTGTTCTATTATTATTATTATTATTATTATTATTATTATTATTATTATTATTATTATTATTATTATTATTATTATTATTATTATTATTATGCAGGATGTAAAAGTGGCTGAAAAATGTAATGATAATTTTCTATGGGAACAGTTTTGTTTGATTATGATGGAAGAACGTTGTGGTTATTGATTGAACAAATCTATTGTTTACTGCAGTTTATAAATCACATGGAACGGAAAGTTTTGGAGTCATAGAAGCTGTTTTTTTTTTTTTTTTTTTTTTTTTTTTTTTTCTCCGATCCCTTTTCTGATATTCATGGCTGTTTTTTTTTTTGTTTTTTTTTCTAAAGAATAGTCACAATGCCACCAGATAAAAGAAGTACAACAATAGGACCCGAGGTGTTTGAAATCAGAATAGTCAGGTTCACATTGATCTGCAGTTTCACTTTTGCATTTGACAAAAAAAAAAAAAAAACACTTTATTGAAAAGAACTTAATTTTAACAGACGTGGAGTTTCTGTAAGTGATAATCCTCCGAGTCTAGATTAATTATCGCTGTGTTGCCGACGAACAGATGCAACTCTCGTTTAAAGCAACCGTGCAATTGAATTTAATATGTTGTTAATAGTCGTTGATATGTTAGTGTTTAAATCACACTGTCGACTACTGAGGCTGTGAATGACATCATGTTAAAGGCCTCATATTTAGTCATATTAGTCTTTGTTTTGATTTTATTTTGTTACGCTTGTTAAGATGGTAAACATTTTTATGCATAGGGGTTAATTATCTTTTATTAGACGCACATATTCAAACATAGTATTGTCATATACAGAAAACTTTATTATCATACAAATGTACAATCAAATTAAAAAGACGATCCTCCGTAGTGCAAACATGTCAATAATAATTATCATTAAAAATAAGTTGAAAAAATAAAACAACTAAACTTGTGTTTGGATTCTTAAAAACAGGATGAATTTGAGAAATGCAAAAATTACTGAGGATATTAACAGTCAAGGAAGTTGAAATCAGTTTAGGTCAGGTCAATTCAATTTAAAGTGGATGAGACTCATAAAATACAAACTTAATAACCTAGAAATAATGGATATCAATGTAAAACTAATTTTCATTTGTGGTTTAGTGTAAAAAAAACAAACAAAAAACAAGACTTTTACAAAAATAAAATGAAATATCTGTGTAATTTTACCAATATTCAGCTTATTACTACATGTTGTGTATATTTATCGTTGTACTGTGATGTGTAAGTTGTGATGCACATGTAGAAATGATAAATTAAAACATATCGTCAACACTTACACTTATTTTTCTGAACAATTTACAGGTTGTTTGTTCATGTTATGTTCAAGTACAGTTTGTAAATGTCACCATTTTTATTGCAAAATTTTCCTTTTTTTCACACCTTGATATTAGTTTATACACTTTTATCCTATTTTTTTAAAATATTTTACTGATGTGAGTCACTTTATACCCTACTGGGCTGAATGAAGCCCCTGAACTAAAATAAGTTTGACACCCTTGATCTAACATGTTCAGTTTTGGTTGAATAGGACAAAAAGCATATACAGCTTGGAGGGGGCGGGGCCTAAAGTGGCTCATGTGCATTAACTGGGCCAGTGCTCAAAACCAGAAGTAGAAGTACAGCTACTTGTGAGAAAAAATACTATGGTAAAAGTAGAAGTACTTTACTGAAGTAAAAGGAAAAAAAGTACAACTTCTCAATTGTAATAAAGTAAATTTTAGTTTTACATTTTTTGTCATGGATGAAATAGTACTAGCTTAACCAGGAAAAAACAATAAAGTATCTGAAAAATAAAGCATTTAGAAGTGAGTTACTGTGTAGAAAATGTATTTGATCAAGTCACGGTACTCAGTTTTGTGGGTATGGGCAGAAAAATTAAGAAAAATGGGAAAAAAAATGTCACAATTTAGATGAAACGTCATCATTATGACACAAAAATGTCATGTGAGATAAAGTCAAAATTGTGATACTGTTTAGTTTGAAAAAGTAACAAGTGTATTCTGAGAATGTAAGGATTATAAAGTACAGGTATTTATATAAATGTAGGGAGTATAAAGTACAAGTATTTCTATAAATGTAAGGAGTATAAAGTACATGTATTTCTATAAATGTAAGGAGTAAAAGTAATAAGTTGTCAGTAACAGAAATACTCAGGTAAAGTACAGTAAGTGTACAGTAACTGTAGTAGAGTAATGAAGTACTTCCCACCTCTGCTTATAACTAACTTTCTGGTGTCATTATTCAGAAATAGAACTAAAGTTGAATTAATGAAAAATTCAGACCCAAACAGAGCATTTCTAGTTTATGTAGAATATAGTGAGATGGTTTAAAAAGCATAATTCCATTAAAAAATAAAATCACTCCTATAATAGCAGCAGATGCAGTATTTAAAGTGTGACAACTGTGCTATTTTTTACTCAACACTTCTAATTGAACTTGGTGGATCTTTTATTATTATTTTTTATTTTTTTTTACTGCAGACCATTACATGCACCTTGCTGACAAAGACAGTGATAGATGATCTTTCCCATAATTTTCCCCAAATACAACAGAGGCTTTTCTGCTCAAACAACTTCAAATGATTATACCAAGACTCAAATAATAATCCTTAATCATAAATCGTCCCCAGAATCCAGGCAATAAGTTGCTGAAACTGAATTATACACACACTTCATACTTTCTTACTGCACTTAATGGTAAGAGTGGACTTTTTAAAAAGTTTCCCCATCTACCTTGAAACGATGAAATGTTTATTTGTTCTGCTTTTTCTACCTTAGTACTTGAATCTTTTAAAAGTTAATGATTCAAAGAAGAAGCAGAGTTGCGTTTACTGTTAATATTTAAGCAGAAAATGTCAAACATGTGACACATAATCATTCCTTTTTTGCACTTACTCTGTCTGTCCTTTACCAGACGTGGAATGAACTGTTACACTTTATTAGAATATTTTACAATAAGATTGAAAACTTAAGCTAAACATGGGTGTCTACAACCCACTTGAACGTTTATTTTTCCAGTCATGACACTTACTTATGGAGGAACGCTAAGTCTTTCTGCAGAGACACACAGTAGAGACAAACCCACGACTAAAGAGATTTAAGAACTGAACTATGCCACAAATGGATCACAACAATCTTTTTTTTTTTTTTTTTTTTTTTTTTGGGTTGCCAGATTAGTTTCTGTCTAAGCCACCAGCTAAAGACACTCTGAGTGAATATATGCACTTAATGTAGTGAGTTTTAAATAATCTATAGGAAAAGGTTCATTATAGACATTTAGTTTACATCAAAACATGATCAACAATTACATTCCTCAACTTAGGACTTGTGTTATTTGCTTCATAGCAACAAAAAAATAAAAAATTAAATTAAAAAAATAAATAATAATAATAAAAAAATAAAAAAATAAATAAATATAAATATAAATATATATATATATATATATATATATATATATATATATATATATATATATATAAATAAAATAATATCAGACTTGGTTAATTCCAGTTCCATCAAGTCAATGTCCTGCCATGTATTGGTTCAAACCTGTTGTTTGAACCAGCCCATTTTGATGAACACAAAGCCTCATCCAGGTAAATGGGATCATTAGTGGAATCATCTATGTTCAGTCAACAGGTTTGAACCAACTCTTATATATATATATATATATATATATATATATATATATATATATATATATATATATATATATATATATATATATATATATATATATATATATAGAGTTTTTTTTTTTTTCTTTCCAAGTACTATTCTTAGCAGTCTCATAAAGGGGGAGAAGAATAAAGAAAACGGAGGAAAATGGACAGAAAAGTGTGGATATGGCAAAGAAGAAGGAAAGTGAGAATGGAAGAAAAAAGAATGAAAAGGGAAACTAAGGTAAAGGAAGTAAAAGTAAGAAGAAGGGGCGAGAGGGAGAGGGGAAAGGAAAATAGCAAAGGTGAAAGAAATAATGACTTCAATAGCTGTGTTTCCATTACAGTTTTTCGTAAAACATATCGATATTCCTAAATTTTCGACAAAGTATATTTGCACTTTGAACGTGTTTCCATTCACGGTTGTTCTAGGCAGGAGTGTCGTAACTCTTGGGAAATCTCATCCCACGACATTTCACAACTTCAGATCACTTGACCGCAATATCACCCTGATATTAGCATAAAAGAATCGGCTAATTCTCTCGTTAGTAAAAGTCACTGGCGAATTCTTTAAAGACACTAACATGTAAAACAAACCACGCGGCTCACATTATAAGGGTCTGTACATGTGGTCCCTACACTGTCAGGTCTAAATATTAAATATACTCAGCACTTAACAACAACAAATTATAAGCAGCTAATGGTTGTTATGGTTACAGTGACTGAGGCTGTCATTTTCACTCCGAGAGAAGTGGTCATGTGACTATGTAGTCACATCCTGTGACATATAATTGCGGAAAAAGTGTTTCCATTGCACTTTTGCGATATATTACAATAACGAAATGTCTGAAAAACCACCTCATGAAAGCGCGAAAACATTTCAGCGATATTTTTTTGTTTTTTGTTTTTTGTTTTTTTTTCGAAATTCAGGAAATTACCAGTTTTTGAGTTTTATTTTTTAGCAATAGCGACAGTTTTTCTTGGGTTTGATTTTGCATTGTGTTTTTTTTTTTTTTTTTTCTAGTTTAACATATAGCGGTGAGGTATTGGTAATGGTGGCTAAATAAGCTTCGGCTTCAGCCCTAAACCTTTTCGGTCAAGCAATGTATTTATCATGTGTGAAAACATGTCTTACCTGCCTTGTGCTTGTATCTTGTTTTGTATCTATATATAATAAAATAAATATGCAGTGCAAAATATCACGACTGAACTAGGGTTCGAACCCAAATGCACAACCAATAAAACAATAAAACTATTTTTAAAGACAAAGTTCATCATAAAACGTTCACAGATATTTTCTAACAAACTAAAGTACAAAATAAAAATGACTCTTAGAGAGGAGACACCATTATGTGGCAAAATATTAAATGAAATTCACTCTCATGGAGGAAAAACTGTCACATGACAAAAGTATCAAAGGAAAAACATAAGACAAAGGCAGAAAAATGATAAGGAGTCAAACTGTACATGAGACTGTGGCGAGTTCATCTGGTTTTACAGAGAACTAACCCAGTCCCAAACAAAGGAAAAATAACTACTATATATGTAAAAATAAAGACTTAATTTCCTGGATATGTCACAAAAGTTGTATTCCACTTCAACATTTGTTGTTTTAGTCAAGTTCTAAAGGCCACACATGGATTTAGATCCAGGGGATGGAGTGGGTGAATGTGTATTTAAAGGGCCAGCGCTTAAAACAATCTTTCCGTTGTCATTTAAGTGTGTTTGAGTGTCCAAAAAAGCACTATATAAGTTTGCAGTATTATTATTATACTGAGAAAAATCAACATATCTTCCTCATTTCTAGTCAAAACATCTAATCACACATGCAATTATTAAACCTAATCACCTAAAGAATAACTTTTCAGTGAGATAAAGGAAGTTATTTTTAGACAGATCTGGAAAATCTATTTTAAGAAATCTTAGCAATTTTCCGTTAGCAGATTTAAAACAAATCAAATAAATTAATTCAAGCAATAATATCATGTATTTTTTTCTTTTACTTGTTTTTAGAGGGCACTTTTTTCCAGTGAGTGACTGACTTCACCTACAGTACAGTATATAGCATTTTATCACCTTTATCGTCCTCAAAGCCTCACATTTACCCACCTTACACCTGATTATATCTACTGGGAACAATTTAAAGTTCAGTGTCTTCCCAAGGACACTTGAACATATGAACAATCAGAGTCAGGATTGGAACCATCATTGGATGACCCACTCTACCAACTGGGCCACAGCTCTGCTTGAATTAAACAAAACCTCTGCTAAAGGCAAGAGGAAAATTAGCTTAACATTTCCTTCCGATTTTCCAGATCTGTATAAAAATCAGTTCTTATATCTCACTTAAAAGTTCCTCTTTAGGTCTTGTTTTAAATGAGAACCAAAAAACATATGCTCATTGTGATGATTTTCAGAGTGGGAAGTTTGTGTAACTTAAAGCATACACTCTTGTTAATTATTTAAAATGTAGACAGATGAGAGCAATGAATCAATCAGATCAAGGAACATTTGTGACTGGAACCATGCATTTCAAATAAGTTATTTATTTTTCCGTTTATATATTTTTTGTTTAAGTATGACTATGGAATGGGGGTAGGCAAAAATAAGCAACTCTGCTCCAGCCTACTCCTTTTGAGATGTCATTATATAATCACTATAACTTGTACTGTTACAAGATATGTAATCTGCTCAAATAAACTCAAACAAACAAATAAAATGTGGGGAGATATTTTGTCTAGAAATGAGAAAAATACACTCGGTGAAAGTGTAGTTTGTTTTTTTTTTACAGTGTAATCAGAAATACATTTGAGGATTGACCTGTGGATTTGAATTAATGAAGAATTCAGACCCAAGCATAATTAATTTATGTAGACCCCAGGGGGATGTTTAAAAATGCATAATTCCTTTTTAAAAAAAGATAATAAATATCAGTCCTTTTAATGCTTCAAAATTGCAGTTTATGAACCAACAGAGGATAATAAATAGTGTTCGACTTGTCATGGTCTACGTCTGGCCAAAGCCAACAAACAAGTTCCAACACCAATAATAACAAAAATGACATAACTAAATCTTCCATATTGAACTTGTTCAAAAGAGTGTTAAGTCTCCACAGAACATTCGAGGTCTGTTAAGTTCCATCCCTTGCTAATACTCTACCAAGAAAACAGCTTCATTGGTCTTAAAATAGTCTGTAAACACTATATATTTTTTTGTAAGTAATGAAACTACTGTACAATATGATGGTTTAATACTTCTCATCACAACAAATAATTTTATTTCATGAAGCTCATTTACCAAGATCTGTTTTCAGTTACTGAAATTATTCTTCCCCTGCTTTTACTGGACCATCTTGCCCAAAATTTGGACATTCCCTGGGGTATGAAAAGCCTTCTGAGAAAAAAACACAGGCGGTTCCCAGTGTGGCGGTCGGTTCAGTTTTGAGCGGAACACATTCCTACACATGTAAGCTTATTTGGTTTGAGGCGGTGCAGATTTAAAAGCGCATAATGAGTAATGCCTGCTATGTGCGCAGCCCTGTTAGCTCAGAGTTATCTCAGCATGGAGATTCATCATCTTATGCAATTTAGTAAATAAGTCGGTATATAAATGACGAGTCAACACAGCGCACGCATACGTGAGTTCCAAGGATCAGAACGAATTCATGTAAACAGTCTGGTGTTTGTATGACGAGGTCTGAACACCATCGCATCTCGAAAGACGTGCCCGCAGAACTCAGAATGGGTGTTTAATTGAGCAGCTAGCGTAAAAATCAGAGGGTGGCACATGACATATGTTAATGCGTCAGTTCTTTTTTTCGCCGCTGTAATTTGTCCTCTTGCACACACACAGCCTCCAGCAAATTAAATATGTATTTGAATTACTTGAATTATACATTTGTATTGGCAGTATGCTAAAAGCCACGGACGGGACTGGTGATTAATATTCCTAAAGTGTTGTTATCTTAAATCAACTCATGTCTACAGCAAGTGCAGTCTCTTTTATATATATTCTCCAATGATCATCTGTGCCATGATAAATATCACCCAGGGAAATTACAGCATCTCAGCAAAGTATTTAACTCTCTTTTTTTTTTCCAATTTCTCACGGTCTGTATATCTGAGGTCTTGTTTGGAGCTTGTCTGGAACACAGCTTTTTATTTATTTATTTATTTTTCCAGTCTGTTTCTGGTGGTGGTTCGTGTACATATTGCCCAGAGGTTTCTCTAAGACGGAGGTGCCAATCACTGAGCCTGGTGGTATAAATGAGGTCTGACATCGGGCACCAGAAAATCCTTGAGCTAGATGTAGCATCGCTGCTTCTTCATTATGGCTTAATTAAGCTGCTCAAACACAGATGTGGATTCTGTATGCTGATGGTGTTGAAATTTCTATTAAATGCGCTCGCAGGACTTTTTTTGCACTGTAAATTGGACATGGGGTGGTAGGGTGGGGGGAGGGGTTGGAGCTTTTTTAATGCGTCTTTTCAAGATGTGGAGATCAGCACAAATACGAGGCCGCTGTTGAGAGGCGTCAAAATCCAGCTGCACCCGGGTCACACGAACCCATCCACCTCTCTCGGCTGTCGCAGAAGGACGCAGCGGTATGATGTCGTGGATCATTTTCATTAATTTAATCCCCAACAAGTCCTCGGAGTTTAATTTGAATGTGGCTGAAACATAATACCAACGTACAGAGAGTTAGTTATTAAAAATGTCATCTTCCAAATTCAGATCACGCCATGAGCTGCGATGGTGCATCTGGATTTTCAGTTTTTACACCGAGATGTTCCATGCTGAGGCACACGCAGTCACTTGGACCTCTGTTAGATGGGTGTGGAAAAGGGGCACGCCAATTACTAATGCCAATATCATGTGATGGGAAGGTGATGCCGGGTGGATTATCGCTAATCTCGCCCATCGCACCGTGGGTCTCCCTTGGTTTCGGCACGGGGGTTTCTTCCTTGTTCAGACGCCAGCGTTTCATGGCAGGACCTGGATTTAGTGAGGCCTGTCGGGGCAGGAGAATGTGAATTACGGCTCAATGTTCCCCGACAGTGCTGAGCCGGTGGCTTCATCTGTTCTGACAGGCTCTTGACTGTGTGTGATGATGAGAGACAGCTCCGGGTTGGCGCTCGGCACTGGCTCTTCAGCTGACAATGTGAATTATGGAGACCCGAAGGAGCAAGAGCATGCATCAGCAGACCCTTACTCCTATTAATCCTGCTCTCAAAGGTTCCACTGCAGAGACCCCAGACGTAGCTCAATGCAGCTCGAATGCACTTCAAATACTGGCTGAAACATGACGGAGCCCACGGAAGCTCGGCGTCGTGTTCAGTTCTAGCGTGTTTTGTGAATGTTCAATGAGTCTCCTCTGTGATAAAACAATACGCTCTCTCAGTTGCTGACCGTCAAATATCTGCTTGTTGTTTTCTGTAAACAAATGCAGCATGTTGGGTTGGTTGGTCAACTGCTTTTCAATTTTATTTACAATAGGCAAGGCAAATTTATTTGTATAGAACATTTCATGTACAGGACAACTCGAGGTTCTTTACACAAAAACAGAAACAGAAGAAAATTAAAATGATAAAGATGCATTAAACGACAATTAAAATCAAGAGATAAAAACATTTTAAAGCAAATAATAATCTAAGTAAAAGCAGTGAACAATAATGTTTTCAGGCCTGATTTAAATGAACTGACAGTTGTTCTCAGACCTCAGGTATCCAGGTAGTTTGTTCCACAGTTGAGGAGCAGTGTAACTGAATGATGACTCACTTTGTTTCGTTCTTATCTTTGGAACACACAGTAAACCTGTTCCTGGTGACCTCAGGGCTCTGGATGCTTCATAGGGAACCAGTAGGTCTAGGATGTATTTGGGTCCAAGGCCGTTTAGTGCTTTATAGACCAGGAGTAAGATTTTGAATTCTATCCTTTGACCCATAGGAAGCCAATGTAAGGATTTGAGGATGGGTGTGATGTGGTCCAGTTTCCTGGTACTGGTAGATATAGTTTGGAATTAACCCCTTATGGGACTAATACAGGAATATTTTATCTTAAAGTTGTGCTCATAAGTTTTCATATACTGACAGGCTGCACCAAATAATGACCCAAAACATAAGGTTAAGTTGACTGGTCATTGGCTACAGCAGGAAAAAAAGTGAAAGTAAAGGAGCGTCCATCTCAGTCTGCTGACCCCAGTATCATTGATCCACTTGGGGGAGGAGTCAAACATGCAGCTCATGGAAGAAAAGCCAACATCTAAAAGGAACTGAAGTTGTTTTATCGCAAATAACGGGGCAGCTGTACCATCTGAGAAAATAAAAAGCCTCATCTCTAACTATTGTACCAATAGACTCATCTGTCATTGATGTTAAAGGAGGCGGGGCCAATACAGAGGATGAAGAACTAGGGTATGTAAAGTTATGATAATGATCAAACTTCTCATTTCTGTTGTCGGAGTACGTTTGATCGATAATAAAAGGCTTCACCCAGGGGCACTGCTACCAATTATGGACCTCATGAAAGCGTTATCATTGTGGACACTACAGAAATTGACTATCTTCTCAATCTGTCAGACTGGGGGGGTAGGGGAGTGTCCTAACAAACTCATGGATGGAGCCTAGCATTTGTGGGGGTCCCATGGGGCCTACTCGACATCAGCCCCCCCCCCCCCCAACCCCAGTCCAACAGAATGAGAAGATGGTAAATTTCTGTAGGTCTATAATGATTACGCTTTCATGGGGCCCATAATTGGTAGTGGCGCCCCATCTATACTGCTCTTCTATAGCAAATCTTATACGAAATTGTCACAACTTCTAACCTATACACCCCCACCCACACACACACACACACACACACACACACACACACACACACACGTGTCACCAGTGCCTCAGGCTTCACCAACCCATTAGCCATTGTTATACTATTCATATTTTTAGCCAACAAAAATAGAATTAATACAATATATATTCAAGATTCATTGAAAGAACTTGGTGATATAGATAGATAGATAGATCTATCCCTGGTATTAGAACCATTATATCCAAACATACAGTAAACAATGTACTATAAATAAACCAAAATACACTTAACTGCACTAAAAAACAATAAAATGTGCTAAAAGATTAAAAATTCATTGAAAGCACTTTTTGTAACCCTGGTCTTGGCACCATTTGAAGGACAGGTGCTGCATGGCTTTCACAGCAGGACATTTAACAAAAGCATCAAATGTTAGCTAAAACAAAGTCAGACATGCAATCATTTTTAACAACTGAGATTTTACTGTAATTTTGTGTAACTTTATATATATATATATATATATATATATAATATATATTGTATTCCTGTTTGAATGTATATATTGTATATGTATATATAATTCCCTTAATGTAATTGTTCATTGTCATTTTATGCAACCTTAATCTTTTTTATTTTAGCTGTATTTTTATTCTTTTGTTAAACGCTTGACTAGGGACTGGAAATAGAAACTACCATCCAAGAGCTATAATCTCATGTGAATCATCAGTTACTACAGCTTGTTTGTAACAAATAGAAGCTATACTATCATCCCTATCAAATAAACACTTTGTAGATAAATATATTTTAAAATAATGGCCAAAGAGTCACACATTCTGTTGGTGTATGTAAACTTATGAGCCTCACTGTATCTTTACTCTCGGCCAGAAATAAAATGCTGGTTAAACACGACAACTGATATGAACTGTAAATGATTCTAAATAACTAGTCTTTTCCAGAAAAATTTAAATAGATATGACTTTCTTTTCTTGTGTAAGGATTTATCCATTTGAACGTTGAACCAAAATAATATCCGTCCCTACACTGTTTTTAAAGGTACCACCACTACATCCTGAACACAGCGTCGCCCCAAAGCAATTATGCCCGTCAGAGAGGTTTTTTCCCCCATTCCACAATGATAATAGCTTCACTGAAACCTTTTTGTAGTCGCTCAGAGCTAAAATGAAGTGTGGAGAAAGGTCTGGCTATGTGAGAGTTCCTAAATCACACCTTAGTTGTGGCATTATTACCAGTTGGTGACACTGGAGTGGATTTTCACTCCTGTCCCATCACAATCTCATAAATATTCTCTGGTCCCAGTCCCAGGACAAAATAAAAAAAAAAAATCTTGTCCTGTACCATTCCCAGTAGAGTAGAACCCCTCCCGTCCTGTCTCATCTCATTCCTATTCTGTGCATTTTAGAGTGGGAGTGGGAATGCAGTGTTTTTATGGGACCTCGTGTTGCATAAAAGAAATGATTTTTACCGCATTAATATTAATTATTCATGGTACAAATTCATATTTATTTGTTACAACAAACCCATTGTTAACACGTTTTATGTTTTTGCCCACATTCATAGAATTTTAATCCAGTTTCGTCCCAAAGTCAATAGATAAATACTGAAGCAAACTCCCACCCTGCAGGATTCCCACAAAATGGTGAGTTTCCAATTGTCATAGAAGATTTGAAAGGTTGTTTTGTTTCTCCCCAGCATATTTTAAGGCTTTCTGTGGTATTTTGCCACCCTAACCTTTTCTTCCATACCGTACAGTTTCTCTAATTCATCGTCCAACAGTCATTTCACCAACACATAAATACATGTATACACAATATGTGACTTTGGAAGTCATGTAGTACAAATATGTTACCCAAGTATTATTCCACCTACGCATACAGCCATCAATCCATTCATTCATTCATTCATTTATCCTTTCTTTCCTTCTGTCCGTCCGCATATAAAGACCAACAACCATTTACTTAACTGTATTGACCCAAATTTGGTTTTAAAAAAAAACTTGGTGATTTTCATTAAAAATAATGTGAAAAAGTGGGTTGGTCTTATAATTGGGGTTTAACCATTGACACATACCGTTTTCTGGAGTCACTATACCACCACAACAGTAGAGGGAACCATATTTTTTGTAATTTTTCAATTGCCTTTCAGAGCTTTACAGAGTTGATTGGTGATAAACAATCACATCATGTAATGTTTATGACCTCACTGTGGCTGGATTTATCTGTCAATCACAGCAAAGAAACAGTGACAGGAGATAAAAAAAAAAAAAAGGAAAGCCATGGTGACTGTCCAGAACAAAGTGGATCCAAAGTGGAGCAAGTTGAGACTTTAATTTTAACATGATGGTGCTTAATGCAGCAGAGGAGTCAAACAACTGTCAGGCACACAACAAATATAGTGTTATCGAGTGTAATGTCCAAAAATGGTGTCTTCAAAAAGAAAAACGCTAACTGTAAAAGAAAAGCTTATTGTGGATGTAAAATCTGCCGCTATTTGAAAAGTGCTGCACTTTTTTTTTAATGGATTTATTTAGAATATGAATGTCAGAACAAAAAAAAAGGAAAATAAAGAAATAAACAATACAGAAGAAGGAAATATACAAAAATGAACACATAATTCATATACGAAAAAGAGTGAGAAGAAGCATAGTTTATGAACTCCCACCCCTTCTCCTTATAAGTTAATTACAATAATAATCTTCCAAGTCCATACGTATGTAAACACACATTCATACATACATGCATACATATCACATGCGTTGGACTGTAGTGAGGATGACGTTTTGTGGTAGTAGACATAACCACAGTACAAAGGATGTCTGTGCACATGTGTTATGTTAAGAAAAGCCTGTATAACACTTTTACTCAAAGTTCTAACAGCCCAAAAATAATGAATATTTCATTACTTCAATGATTTTTTCCCCCCCAGAATTTAATTTAAACAAAATTCTTTAAATGAAGTACAGTTTGGTTAGCCGATTTCTGCTGATTTTTCTGACAATTACTCTTAAAAATAAGGGGGTCATCTTATAATCAGGGTCGTGCTATATTCGGGTCAATGTGGTCCTCAGTTTGCCACTTTGTCCTGAATCTTTCCTTCCTTCCTTATATAATGACCAACAGCCATTCACATTCACTGAGTTTTGCTTTTTTTTTTCTGAGACCCTCCCTCCCTCTACTGCTGGTCCAGGCCTCAGGTGCAACAATCTGAACAGACATGCCCAAACCGCTTTCCAACCAGTCACCATTCCAGCTATTAGACCAACAGAGAGGGACATAATCCTTCCAGTGTGTCCTTGCTCTGCCCTGGCATCTCTTCCATGTTGGCCATGGCAGTGCCCCTCACCAGGGTACTAACCAGATACCTCTACCTCCTCAGCTGGGTCCTCTCCATGTGGATGAGTAGTGGCTTTGCTCTGAACTCTCCCCAAATGTTGGAACTTCTCACCATATTTATATAGCAATTAAGGATGGGACACGACTTTTGAATATTCAAATATTCGTGACACGCTCCAATATAGATGCTGAATTACTTGGAAAGAATTAGGTATTGACTTTCATTGTACCAACAACCCATAAAACAAATGCAAGAGAAAAATGTTGCAATAACAGAAGTAAAGTAGCCTACCTCTCTGTGACGTCGGAGCGCTTGTTTTTGGCAGCCGGATTAATTGTGAATACATGCACACACCTCCACCCCGACTATGTGGACATGTTAATTTTTTAAAATAGAATCTTGTCGTATATTCATGTGACTATTGTTGTTAAATCCATTCGACATTGTAGTGAAAACAGCTGTTTCAACCGGTTCCGCCTGGACAGTTAAATTAAATATAGCATTGGCTGAAGTTATTGTGATTTCAAAATTAAAAGCCTTAATTGTTTCAGGCGAATCGCTCAGGGAAGATCAACATGTTCTTGTGTGATTTGTGTTATTGTTTATGCAGTGCATTTGGTTTCTTCTTCTACCCTTGTGTGTTTTGGGGGTGGAGGCCCACATAATAATAATAATAATAATAATAATAATAATGGATTAGACTTATATAGCGCTTTTCAAGGCACCCAACGCGCTTTACATTATTGATCCATTATTCATTCACTCTCACATGCTCCCTCTGGTGGTGGTAAACTACATATGTAGTCACAGTTGCCCTGGGGCAGACTGCCATTTCTTGCCCCTCTGACCACCACCCAACATTCATACTCATTCATACACCAATGTGAGTGACACTGGAGGCAAGGAGGGTGAAAGTGCCTTGCCCAAGGACACAACAGACTGACTAGGACACAGCAGGAATCGAACCGCTAACCCTTTGGTTAATGGACGACCTGCTCTACCAACTGAGCCCCTAAGCACACATGGGGGGCGGGGTTGTGGAAACATGTTAAATTTTTGAACAATATTTGAATAGTTTCCTGCGAATTTCGAATCGTGTTTTGGACCAAAAGTCACATCCTTAACAGCAGTATTGTAGTGTAACTGCTTACTTTGTCATCTGTACTGTATTAGTTTTTGAGTAGCGTACCCAACACTGCTGCTTAGTCACTTGTTAATGTAGAAGGCGAACTTTACAAACATTCGGCTACTTTGCAATAAGTCAAACCCAGGATCCTGGAGGGAAGTCATTCCTGGTCTGTATCTTCAGTCCTGTTCTGGGACTAGCCACACGCTACAGCATCGGTGTTAAATTATATCGAACTTTAAAATGGCTCTAACTCAACTTTGGATAATGCTCACACAGCTTTGGTTAGTGTTTCCTGCCAATATTAGAAATCTGCAGAGTACACACTTAAAAATAATATTTATCAAGCGTCTTGTATATTGAAGAATCGACTGAAATAACAATCCTTTGATTCCGACCATCCATCGAACCCTAACTTGTGCCTCTGTTGAAGGAGATATGAAAATTGAGTCTTTGTACAGAAAGACAAATCCTGTTGCATCGTCGGCACTAATCCTCCCTTTGGACAATAAATGCATCGTAGAGCTTAGAAGCACATCACCCGGGCTAAACCGTGATGTACAATCTCCAGGAGACAATAGAATTGGTGAGTGTATTTTCTCATCTCACGTCTCTGCCAAGTTCACATGCCCACACACACACTGAGATGCCAACCGCATCCCTCCCTCCACCCCCGGCCTCACAACACATCCACCAGCGCAACCACAAAATATGACAGATTTATCTGCCTGAAGGTATTAGAAAGAATATATAGAAAAGAAAAGCTTATTTGAAGCATCCCTTGCCAGTCAGGTGGTGGTTTCATATTCACTGGGATTGTGTTTATGCCTGTTATTCCTGGTCAAATTAATCAATTAGACCTGCTAATGTGACTGTTAATTCAGAGATAATATTGAAGCTACTGGACACCACATCGCAATACTGGGAAGCCATTGGCATCTTGCAACAGTAAATCTGACCAGTGTGTTGAGTGTGCAAGTAGCAGATCGCAAACAGAGACTATCCTGTTGCACATATGCTGTCAGCTAATCTCATTACTTAGAAAGAGCAGTCTCCACTATTGGCATGTTGTCTGAGGTTAACACACCCACCCACACACTTGCACACACACACAATGTGCTGTTCCATTTCACTTTCAGTACATTTGTATGAGTCGACAGAGATCTTTGCTCGCGTAAAGGTTGCGATTGATTTTTACATTCCGGGCATGCTGTGTTTTACAGACGTCCGATCGGGATGTTCCAGCATCGAAATGTATACTGTTGCACTAATGACTTCATCGGTGTGAACGTGTCCTTGCTGACTGGAACTGCAAAGCATATTGCATCGTAATTTGTATTTAATGCTGAATTAGGCTGTACATGTTGGTAAAATATTATCATTCCATGTTTCTACCGGCACCCGTGAACCAGTGCTGGGAACAACGGCGTTACAGTATCATGGCGTTACTAATGCAGCTACATTTCAAGTAATGGAGTAATTACTTAATTATTTTATCCATAACTGTATTTACGTTACTCGGGAAAGTGATACAATTTGATGAATTTGGGCGTAAGTGTGTCCTGGGTACAGACAACAACTGGGACATTTAACAACGCATAGGTCTGCACCGAACTGGCATTTAGCTCAGTGTAGAACGAAAGAAAAAGAAATGGAAAGAAAGAAATGGATCATGATTTGCTAAGAAGTTGGATAGGTGGGGTCTCAACTGTCCTGTCCCCCCCCCCCCCCCCCACACACACACACACACACACCAGTGCCTCAGGCTTCACCAACCCATTAGCCCATTAGCATTAGCACAGACAGACAAAGTTGTAAGGTCACATTTCAGTGTTAAAAATAACTATTGTACTATTAATATTTTCTTTTCTCTTTGCTCAAGTTTCTGTGCCTTAATATAAAGGGTGTAAACACTTTAAATGACTGTAACACAGGTGTGATGTGGTCCAGTTTCCTGGTTCTGGTCAGGACTCTGGCAGCAGCGTTTTGGATCAGCTGTAGCTGCCTGATTGATCTTTTGTTTAGACCAATAAAGACACCATGACAATAATCTAACTTACTGAAAATGAATGAATGAGTTTTTCTGTTTCTGGTTTGGACAGAAAACCTTTGATTCTAGCGATGTTCTTTATGTGGTAATAGACAGATGTGGTATTAGCTTTTAAATGGTTGTTAAATTTCAGGTCTGAGTCAATAATTACACCCAGATTTGTGGCATCGTTTGTGAGGTTTAGTGACATGGCACTGACCTTTGACCTTTCTTTTTTGGGGCCAAAAACAATCACTTCTGTTTTGTCCGCATTAACCTGGAGAAAGTTCTGGAACATCCACTCAGTGATTTGATGGATACATTTACTCAGTGTCAGTAATAGACAGTAGTCGTGTGATGACACCAGTGTTAGTCTGATATATATTATCTAATCATTTCTGAATATACTGAAAAAGAACGAACATATGCTTTTGTACTGATATATTTTGTACCAATATCTAAACATTTATTTTATACTGTTAAATTACCTAGTTTGTGGCATATACAGAATAAGAGTATGTTCATATCTTTGAAAAATCATAAGATCGGTACTATATCTGAATGTAAATATTAATCTCCTTCCTCTTCTGCTGGTGTCTTTATTATTGTATTTTTTGTTCATTTTGTTTTTCTACCTGTACCTTTTAGCCTGTAAAGTTTGATTAACTAACAAAAGTGGTATAGCACAGTTGGAAAAGTGTTTTTATGAGTAATTATTACATACAAATGGCTTTTGTTGCGATATTTGCATTCGGTTGAAGCATTTCTACTGTAGTCGTGTTCCTCATAACGACACTAAACGGTGACAAAATCAATGTAAACATGTGAAGAAGACAACAGTAACATGGAAAAATTAAAACAGAAGCCACTATTTTTATTCCATATCAGTATCTGTCTTTAATGTTTTTTTCTATAAAACTGCAGTTTGAAGTTTCCATAGGCTTTGGCCACCATCAGCAACAGCGTTCACGTCATGTTCTGCTGCTTGATACAAACGTCTTTACATACATTATATTTTTATAACAGCGATGTCATGATCACATAATGTAGGAACGCACTAATTAGCCATATCCTCACCATTTACAGGCTGACAGACATAATCCAATGCAAATTAGCTGATGTGAATTGCTTGTTTAGTCTAAAGCACCCGATTTCGTAATTGGTCGGATTCATGAGACATTTGTTCTTGGTTGGATCTGATCAAACACGTCCATGATAAACCAGCGCTAACGGCACATATGGATGACACCCCTTTGTCAATCAAACCATTTTATGTAAGTCTTAATGTAATAAACTATTGAATCCCATGATTTTTATTTTTTGCCTGATACACAAATAAATGTACTGTGTGTATGACATAGCTCTACAGTTTTATTGACTCATTTGTTACAACACTCGCCCCTTTTTTTTTAATGTATTTTACATCATGCTATATTAAACACTTTTTAAAAATTTCTTTTTTTTTGTTTTTGATTTTTACTCTTGGCAGGTTTATCACATAATTTTTTAACTGTCATACACATGCACTGTGGGGAAAAAAATTATCACCTGGTACATCTAAAAGTATATATTTCTTAACCCATTTTACCCATCCTAATACTCACATAGTGTTAGCATTAGCTTGAGGTTAAAAGTTGGTTTATTATTGTTGGTTTATTATCATTTTTACCCATTCTAATGCAGCATTTTAGCAGTATTGGCACATTAGGAACTGTTTGTTGCCATTAGCTTAGCATTAGCTGGCACCATCTTGGATTCAAAACAAGGCTTGGGTGGATAGCATTGGTTTGTTTAGAAGGATTTTAAAAAGGGAAAAAAGACCATGCTAGGTAGAACATCATGTAGCTAGCATTACTTTCAGTGTTTTGTTCATCTTGAATTGCAAAAGACACAATGTGATTTCAGTTGAGCTAAAATGCTAACCTGCTAACTGACCTACTTTTTACCATGGATAAAGTTTACTAGTAACTGACACCACATCATGGAAACACTCAGTATGAACACATGTTGTTGGTTTCCAGGAAAATATATTTAATTCAGACCAAAATGTATGAAGTACAATCTATTAAAGAGATGTAAAAAAAAAAATATGCATATGTGAACATTTATTTAAAAACTGTTTAAAACACATCCATTTGAAGATGACTTGAAGTAAACATTTAAAAAACAAAAATGTTAGAATTTGTTTTAAAAAAGATGGTAAAAATCACAGAAAGGTGTTAAAAGGTGTGTTTTTTTTAATCTCTTCAAGAAATAATAAATCTTAAAACAACAAAAAAAAGTAAATAAAGATAGTGGGGTGGGGGCTCACTATCCCACACTTTGAAAACCCCTGGTCTATGATTAATTAATAAATTAATTATTTAATACTAGCATTTTACCACTACCATTCTAAAAAAAATAGATATGTAATAATATAACGGTTCATTTGCAAAAACAGATAAATCCATTTTTAATTTTTTTTCACAAAATGGCATCTTTTTTACTATTCATTATATATTATATTATATTATCAATTTAGTGGACCTTACCGAATGAAATAAATAATATCTCAAATCAATGAGTATTACCTGGAATTAAAAAAAAAACTGAAAAATGGAGTTATCTGTTTCTCTTCATAAATCTAAACTATAGTCAGAATGTGCTGCAGTTATTCTAATACAAATCATTGTGCTTCCTCCAAACAGCCTTGACATTGTGGCAGAATGATTGTGCATGTCCCACCCAGACATATCTGTCCTTATTAGACAAATCAGCAGCTTTTATTCCTGTCTGTGTTTTTGTTATATGTCATTTAAAGCCTGTCTTTCATCACTGTCAGGAACAATAAGATTTGTTTTGGGGAGAAGTGTCCAGTCATATCACTAGGTTTTA
This sequence comes from Siphamia tubifer, assembly GCA_020466265.1. Classification (NCBI taxonomy): domain Eukaryota; kingdom Metazoa; phylum Chordata; class Actinopteri; order Kurtiformes; family Apogonidae; genus Siphamia; species Siphamia tubifer. The sequence continues at coordinate 47,128,507 of CM035787.1, forward strand.
ACCTCTGCTGAATTGAATAAGATTATACACCACAAAGGACGTATTATTGAATTGACAGCTTCATACTCGTTTGGGCCAAACCTCCTCCTTTATACACTACTATATGCATTTGATATTGTAAAATTAGATTACTTGGGTATCAGTCACACTTTTTCCTCTCGGTGTTTTCACATAACATCAGCATCATCTTTCATTATCCTGTGCTGCTTTGGAGGACCTCCACCGTACTCATAAATATTGTGGATTATTCAATTGCTGTCAATCTGTCTGCTACCTCATAAATTTACTGCTGCCAGAGAGGGTCATGGGATTCAGAGAGAAAGCTCCAGAATGTTGGAGCTGCTTGATTTTCTCTGAGAGGAGGAGGAGGAGGAGGAGGAGGAGGAGGAGGAGGAGGAGGAGGAGGAGGAGGAGGAGGAGGAGGAGGAGGAGGAGGAGGAGGAGGAGGAGGAGGAGGAGGAGGAGGAGGAGGAGGAGGAGGAGGAGGAGGAGGAGGAGGGGGATGGGGGGATGGGGGGATGGGGGGATGGGGGGATGGGGGGGTGGGGGGTGGATACTGTATATGAAGCTTTCTGTGGCTGCACTGACGCAGGGTTTCTTTTCCCTGGGGCAGTACCTGATGTGTGCTGTATCCACATACAGTAAGATGCCACTGGCCTTAAAGATGTAACTCAGCTAAATTATTAACACTCTAGGCAGATGTGTGTGTGTGTGTGTGTGTGTGTGTGTGTGTGTGTGTGTGTGTGTATGCAAAGGACATGAGTCAAAACACATCCGACTCCTAAGCTGATGGGGGTAAAATGTGGGCCACCCGAGATATATTTTACCTTTAATATTACCATTTGTGAACACTAAAAATGTGTGTTTTTTTTCTTTTTATATTAGTGTTGTTCTCCTTTTAATGTTTTATTATCTATCGGTGTGAACATGGTTTTTAATTGTGGCCTGAGGGGTTGACGATGAAAAAAACAATCAGCGCCTCAAAACACTGCAAAGTGTTGTTACTTAAACTAAAAACACAGAACTTTACTGACCTTTATACTTTAAGTAATTCCATTATGCAGTGCAGTGGATGGTTTACAATTAAGAACTGCACAATATGTATGAGCATGAACGTCACAATGTTAGTGTGTGCAAGAGTCACATCACAGATCCTCCAATTATTTACATTTTTATATATATATATATATATATATATATATATATATATAATGATTTTTTACATTCATTTATTTTAATTTATTTAATTAAATTCAATAATTTCTTTTTTTTCTTTTTTTCACATTTTAATTAATTTAATTACATTGAATCTTATTTATTTTTATTGTTTTTTTTTTAAATTGTCTTTATTTACTCATTTATTTATATTTTGTATTTAATTAATCAATTAATTAATTAAATTTATTATTAATTTAATTATTTCAGCTACAAGGATGACATTGAGACGTATGTACTGTGTCGACCATTTACCGTTTACGTCGGCACCACAAAGCTGTTAAAAACTCTCGAGGATTTTTTCATATCGCAGGGTTAATAAATGTCAGTTTTTTTAAAAATATCGTGCAGCCCTAGTTTACATTAGTGTTTAATGAAACTGGAGTTAATGGTTAATTCACGCCAATGTATTTCAGAGGCTGATTGTTTCAGTTTTTTTTTTTTGGGGGGGGGGGGTTAACGGCTCCATTGTCAGTGGGATCACTGCGACGTTCCTGTTGATTCATTAGATTAATGGAAATCTATTTTAATTTATCTTTCACCTGATTTAGAATGAGTTAATTGTTGTTTTTTTGTGTTTTAATTAGATTTGTGGTCAATGAAAACACATTGCATTAAATGTCCGTATTGTATAAATAAATGCGTATTGTTTCACTTAATAGATTCAGGGATTAATTAACAAATTCAGGTCATTTTAGTGCAAACTGGTCTTCACTTTGGAAAAAATGGCCTTTCAAAAAACAAGCAAATGAACAATTAATGCAAGACATTTAAGCAAAAAAAAAAAAAATCTTCCAGTGGAACAAGCAAAAACCTGATTTAAAAATCCAATTTTAAATATATATTGTCTAAAAATCAGTTCTTATATCTAATTGAAATGTTACTCTTAAGGTGATTGTCTTATTTTAACTCTCTATGGGACTTATTAAGGACATTTATTTAAAAAAAAAAAGAATAAACTTTGATTTTAATTATATTAAGGTCCTTAAAGATAACGCAAATACACATAAAATTTAGTAACATTCAGAATATTGGTAAAATTTCACTGACATTTCATAACAGGCTAGTCTTTATAAAATGTATTTATTCCCCTTATGTTTTTCATAATTTATTCTGATTATGGTCTGATCCATTTTAGATTGAAATGTCAAATTATTTAACTTCCTTAATTATTATTATCTTCTCTATAACTTTTGCATTTCACACATTCATCCCAGGGGCCAGATTGGACTCAATAGTGGGCCAATTTTTGGTCCCCTGCCTGCATGTTTGACCCCTCTACCATAGAGGGTTAAGTGTAATGAGATATTTGGAATAGAAATGAGGAAACATACACTTGGTAAGACGCAGATTTCATCCAATGCGGCGTCTTCTTAACAGCTGCCATTTTCTAACATTCATCAAAAAGTCATCGATGGAATAAATATTGGCTCAAAAATGATTCATGAAATTGACAATGTTTGTCCAGCTGCGCATCCTGAATAAATACTGACCATCAACCCCTTCGTAGTTCTAAGGAGCCTTTTCACCTTCAGGGCAAACGTGATCAAATGGTTATTATTCATAGAGACAGAGATGATGCAAAAGTTGCAGAGAATATCCATCCACCTAACAGCTACAAGAAAACAGTTTCATGCAATTTTTATCCTGTGAGCGTGGGTGGCCAATCAAAGAGCCTTTACCTGCTTCTGCTTCTGCTGGAATTTCAGTTTATTTTATTCACGGTCAATGAAGTTTAAACTGTTGTGCCTGATAGTTTTTTTTTTTATTTGTGTTTTTTTTTGTAGCATCACTGGGCAGATATTCTATAATTACCTTTCAACATATTCTAATTTAAGTGTCCTGGGTGGAAACTGGAATTCAACACACTTCTCTGGCTTCTAGTTTATATCAAAAACATTGACAGTAGAAGAAAAATAAATAGCTGCAGATATTAAAAACAAAGATTATACCAAGAATATTTACTGGAGTAGAAATAGAGATGTATTTCTATGCTAAAATATTGATATTTTGCTTTTTACTACTAAATTTAAGATCTGTGGACACTTAAAAAGCAGCTAAAGACCCATGTATTTAAACTGGTCTTTGTTTGAATTGTTATTTTTTATCATTAAAAGTTTATTTCCACCTATTTTTTATGTTATTTCCTGCTTTTAATGTATGTTTTATGCCTTTAATGCTGTTTGGTGTTTTAAAGCACCTTGTGACTTTTTTGCTTTTGAAAGTTGCTATATAAATAAAGTGTATTATTATTATTATTATTATTATTATTATTATTATTATTACGTAACAACTGGCGGAGCAAACTGATGACGTAGGTGAGTGTTGAACTGTCACTTCATAGGGGTTGCTTTTGAAGCCCTACCCCTTATAGCTCAGTTTGAAGTAGTAAGGGGTAGGGCTAATGCTACAGCCACACCAAAGACGAATTTTCACATATGTGACCCGCCACCACGAAACCAGGCATAAGTCGCGCTGAGCCGTTCAGAGCTACAGCCAAATTTAGGCTGGAAGGCGATTTCTTATTTGTGTTTACACCTTATCAAAAAACGGTACCTTAACACCTCTATGTTCAGTTCCTGTGGTCATTACATTGAAATCCAATCAATAAAGGTGTTTATTGAGTCAATTATTTAAGCGGCGACAAAAGTTCAGGTATTGCTGAGCAAAGACAAAGACGACTTCCACCTCTTTTCGCCGAACAAACCGATCTCCGTTCCGTGCGTAAACACCCAAGTGTTTGGTACGAGGTAAAAGCTTATATTGAATGTTCTGTCCAATGGTGTAAGCCAAATGATTATAATACATCACACTTCTGTCCTATTATTATAATATATAAAACTTCTGTGACATGTCCATCAGAGTGTCCTTTAACATCTGTGAACAATTTGTGTCAATCGGATACAAATTATTATGCGTTGCTAAGGACTTCCTACCCCAAAACAATCCAAAACTTTAACGGGCAATATCTAAAAATATGCAAATTGCAAAATATGTCCAAATGTGGATATTAAAATGACCATAACTTTGGTTCTACTTGTGATAGAAACATAATTTTTTCACCATCTTAAACCTTAGTTTCCACTCTACCAATCTACACAGATAACTCAGTTTTGATTTCCAGACACTTATGCCTGGTTTCGTGGTGGTGGGTCACATATACACTTGTAACGCGGCGCCTAAACACCCGAATTTGGACGTTAGATAAATCGCAGCCATTCCGAACGCACAACGCCTGAGTCTGGATAAACACAGACAAACAAAATGTGTCTGTCCATTTCAGTCTGTCCTTAACTGTGGCTCAGATCAGTTAATTACTGCTCTGTTCCTGCTCTGGACGTCCCATACGTCTGAGGGTCAGACGCCATCTCTTTTGGGTTCACCTGATCCTGCAGACGCTCCTGCAGCAGGAAAATTCCACCACCTCCACCAGGAACTCCGTCTGGATGAAGTCTGTTTTCACCAGTATTTCAGGCTCAGATTTTCTTCCTGGTTGATCAGAGTGCCGTACATCATTCCATCATGACGTTGGCAGCACCTCAAAGCTGATTGGTAGCGGCGTCACAGCCATTTAAAAATGCGGGTTCTAGGTAGTGGCCCATGAGCAAAATTTGCTGAATCTATCATCGGAAAATTAACGAATAATTATCCATTAATGGTTAAATTTTTATATTAAAAAAGTATTATATGGCCGAAAATAAAAACATTTTTTTTTTCCTCAATTAAACATTTATTCAATTCATAAAAAGTACAAAATTATGAGATAAACAAACTGATAAATTTGGATTTTAAAAATCAAACACTGATTTTACAGACACTGTTCATCTTTTTTCTTACAAAAATGTTTTGTCCATGTCAGGGGAGACGACTAAAAATATGTTCCTCAGGGGGAACATCAGTAAAAAAAGTTCTAGAACCACTGTCTTAGGGTAAATGTCAGAGAACAAGACATAGTTTATTTAACTTAGTTTAACAACAGTAACATTTATCATTACTTACTGGTTAATGACTGTTTGTTAACACCACGAAGAAGAACTGTTTACATTACCGCTGAACTGAGGTGCGCTTCATTTACATATGCTGTTGTGCCGCCCGGGCGGGTAAACAGTTTAAACCATAGATATTGTAACAGCCCCGAAATGTTATTGATGTTTGTTTGGTGTGATTGTGATGACAGTAACTGTTTATCCTGAAATAAAAAGTAGGTGAGACCAACTCTGTGTCCGTTTCCTGGATCCAGTAACGATACAATATATAAACTCAGGAAAAAGTGGAGGCTATGAAATCATCTGGGTGGAGAAGTGGGGTTGTCGTGACACCTATATAGCAAGGCGTCACGTGAATTTGCCTGAATAGTTTAATATTTTCAACTCCAGCGTTTATGCAGATTTACCGTCCCAACACCTGGACGCTCTCACGCACCACAGGAACACTTCCAACACGTCGCCCCGGGTGAATCTGCATCCAAACGCATCTGTCCATTGACTTTGTATATACACTGTAGATTTTGCAGTGTTAATTTGGAGACAATGGGACCAAATACACTCTAGAAGAAGTTAAATAAACTCTCTAAGTGTTGATTTAACACTGCAAAATTTACTGTGTAATCTCGATGCACAAATGTGAAAATCTGCATTCAATGTAGCCGTACAATAAGGGATCAAATGTGATTGAGTCAAAATGTCCCTGTCCACACTAGTAACATGTCTCTGTCTCTGATCACTGGTCGTATCAATGATGAACCTGTTGATCTGTACATGAGTCTTCAGTCAGGTCACTCTCAATTATCTGCTTAATCATGCACATTTGGTTTATGTAACATAATGGAACTCCTGGGTTCCATTACACACGATGATCATAATAATTAAGAGGTCCATTGTCATCCAAACAGGACAAACGATAAATGGATTTTCTGAAAGTGTCGGGGCTGTAGCGCTTGGGTACACTTCTTCTATATGATGCAGACTTTTGCTAATCACAGGTTTCCAGACAGTTATGGGGTTGAAATGGACGATTTACAGCTGTAATTACTGATGGCTATTAAGATTTCTTCAGCTTTTTTTTTTTTTCTCCTCCTTTCAAAAGGTGGTTTAAACAACATGTTGATGTTTTGCCTTTAGTTTTGAACAAACAGGAGAGACTGTTTGTTTACAGGAAATTATGTTTTAGTTTTCTTCTGTTCACTGGAAGATATAAAATGTAAAGGAAAACAAGTAAAATACTTCTGGAATAAAAGTAATTAAATATTACCACGTGTGTTAGTGATAAAGAAAATTTTTAAATAGTCTTAAATACTGGTTGGCTCAAGTTTCCATGATAAATCTGGGGACAAAATGTGAAATTGTTAAAAACAAGGAAATTGGTTTTTAGTCCAAAGGAATATTAGTCTCAGATCTACTTCCAAATACTGTCTGCACATTATGATCACAATCAGAATTATTATTTTTTTGTTATTGTCCCATTGAGCACAAATAAAATGTAAATGCAACATTCAGGAAAAGAAAAAGAAATTAGTGCAAGAAACATAATTAAAAAAATAATGCAGAAAATAAAAACTGTACAATTCAAGATAGATATATAAATAAAATAAAAAAAAACTCTGTGTGTATATGTGTGTGTGTGTATATATGTATTTATATTTATTCAGATGACTGTATATTCTATTGTAATTTTTATTGCTTAAATTTTTTTTGGCTCTTATGATTCTTTTATTTTAACACTTTCTTGAGTAGGAGCTTTTGTAATTAAAATTAATTTCCCCTTGGAATGAATAAAATAATTCTGGTGATTCTGATGATCCATTCATTTTACAGGTTCTTTCTAGTGGAATATTTACAAATTCATTGTATACATGTACATAAACCACTATATATGTGGGATAACACACCATCATATATATATAAAAAAAAAACTTTTATCATTTGTTTTCTAATTAATCTTATTACCGTATGTATGATTTGGCACATTTAATGCCTGAAGCAGATACTTCATAAAAAATGTGGAGCAGTGTTATCTTTAAAATGTCAAATATGGAAGGTTTAGTTGTTTTTTGCCTTTAACCAGACATAGACAATGACTAGTGGACGAACATTATTTATCATCCTTTGGTTCATAAACTGCAATTTGGAAATCTTTAAAGGAGTCATTCTGCTGAAAAACACTTTTCCACGCTCCTTTTGGAACCATGACTGGTCACCCTGAGTTACCAACACATGCTGCCTTTGAAACTAGCTGCATACCACCTTCACAGAAAACAACAAGATGAATGAGGGACCCAGAAAAAGCCGGTCTGTCTGACGTCAGACGGACTTTAGCGTTACCCACATGGGGTTACACCCATCCCCTATTGCAGCGAATCTGAAGTAGCATTAGCATTAGCATCTACTAGAGAAAAACTGAAAAAAAAATTGGCTGTTCATGTGCTCTCTGTGGGAAATTTTTTTTTTTCCCTGCATGAAACCTAGCTGGATGCTACTCTGGTAAAGGTAAACACATACAGAGAGCCAGATGGGAGGGGGGAGTGTTCCTTCACACATTCTGAGCCAATCAGAGACGCCTCGTCACCGTGTCATGTATAAAGAAGTGCCGGTAAACTCTGTTGTTCGACATCAAGTCATTTTTCTACTGTGAAAAAACATCTGGAAACTAAATAAATAGAACCAACACACAATGTATTCAATAATAATGGAGAACACAGTAATATTAATGAAATAACCATAGAATGACAGCTTTAAAAGGAGTCGTATTTTCATATGTAAGATTTGTTAGAGTGAAAAACCAGATGTTAGGATCTGTTTTGCTGATACAATTTAGTTTTGTTTCATTGGTGTGTGGGTTTACATTTGTGGTGCAGTGCTCTCCTAGAATGTTTGACCTAGGGGGCGCTGTTTGGATTTGGATAGCAGAGAGGGAGAAGAGAGGAAAAGAAGAAGAAAGAGAGTTGGGAGAGAGAGGGTTTGTTCTGAACTTGGTGTCGGAGTAAAAATTAATACAGTTATGAGTACGACCCAGTTGTTTATTTACTGCACCTAACACCCACGTCGATTTATACATTTAGAGTGTGAGTTTCTAAAAAAAAAAAAAAGTAAAGTAGTGTAATCAGTGATGTGGAGTTGATATCGTTTAGGAAAGATTAAATCAGTCAGACGTTGCCACAAACATTGTTTCCAGGTATTAAAGGCTTAATTTCTCATCCAAGCTTCATTCAAATGGACCCAGTTGTAAATATTTCCACTGTAACATCGACCAATAGAAACTGTCATCAGGCTTTTACAGAGATTTATACACATGATGTAAATATAGAGGCAGGAAACACAGCAGACAGACATGTTTACTGTACCCAGGGTTCTCAAAGGATCCTTAAAATATCTGAAGGCTTGGATTTGCAGATCAGCATTTGGGGCGTTTCCAAACGACACTGAACATCAGGCTCATTTTTTTTTCTTTTTTCTTTTTTTTTCTCTAAAACAATAGTTTTGATGACTCAGCATGAAAGACATGCAGTATGTCTCTAACAGAGGTGGTCAAAGTACTCACAGTCTGTACTTAAGTAGAAGTACAGCTTTTTGTGTTGACAAATACTCTGATAAAAGTACTGATCCTTTACTTAAGTAAAAGTTTAAAAAAAGTACAATTTCTCAATTGTTATAAAGTATAAAAGTAAAGAGTAAAAGTGTATTTTTTTCCATGAATGCTATAATAGTTAGTTAACTAGGAAATGTCTGAAAAGTTTCAGAAGTATATAAAATAAAGCGTTTGAATGTGAGTTACTGTGGAGACAATGTTTTGATCAAGTCACAGTTACTCAGTTTTGTGAATACGGGCAGGAAATAAAAAAAAAAAACAGAAGTCACAATTGAGATAAAAAGTCATAATGAGTGATAAATATGAAAAAAAAATACATAATTTTAAGAGAAAAAGTCAAAATGGTGAGATAAAAAGTAAAAATTATGGTATAAAAAGTCAAAATTGTGAGATGGAAAGTCATATAATTATAGTATATAAAATAGGTATAAGTATAAAGTACAGATATTTACACAAAAATGTAGGGAATAAAAGTAAAAAGTTTCCAGAAAAGTAAATACTCAAGTAAAGTACAGATACCTAAAAAAATCTACTTAAGTACAGTAATGAAGTATTTTTACTTAGTTACTTTACATCTCTGATCTCTAGTTTGTAAAAGTGTCTATGGCATTTGTACATGAAATAGATTCAAAATTCCTTTATTGTCAAACATTATACCAGACAGGTACTTGGTAGAATGAAATTTAATTTATATCTCACTGGACTTAAAAAAACAAACAAAAAAAAACAACTTTCTTGAATTAAAATATGTGCATGAGTGACAGATTTTGTAGATAAGATAAAAAAAAAAGTACAATTAAATAAATAAATAAATAAAAACAGTGCATTAGAAACCCTAGCAAAGTCCTTTAAAAGTATTAAAAGTGGGTAGGGGGTGACTGTGAGTTCATAGCAGTGAGGAGGAAGCTTTTTGTGAATGTGCTTCTTATGGACTGAAACCTTCTGCTGGAGGGCAGACGAGTGAACAGCCTGCAGCAGGGATGGGGGGGGGTCTTTTAAAATCCTGTGGGCTTTTGCCAGGCAGCAGCTGTGGGTCGTGTCCTCAGTAGTGAGAAGAGAGGGGTGGTGGTCATCCTTTCATAAATACCACTGGATATGTAAGAAAATATGAGAATATAGTGTAAATAAAGAACAATAAAGGATGTAAATGAATATATACAGCATAAATACAGAATGTAAATTAATATCTGCATTTGTTTCCTATATTTTATTATATTCAAAAACTACAATGATTTTGAATATTTAGTATAAAAACTGCAAAAATGTGTATTATATATATGTGTGTGTGTATATATATATATGTGTGTGTGTGTGTATATATATGCATGTGTGTGTGTGTATATATATATATATATATATATATATATATACACTCACACATATATATATACATATATATGTGTGTATGTATGTATGTGTGTGTGTATATATATATATATATATATATATATATATATATATATATATATATGTATGTGTATATATATATATATATATATATATATATATATATATATATATATATATATAATGTGTGTGTGTGTGTGTGTGTGTGTGTGTACATATATATATATATATATATATATACACACACACAGTGTTAGTGTCTGCCCCAGGGCAACTGTGACTACATATGTAGTTTACCACCACCAGAGGGAGCATGTGAGAGTGAATGAATAAAGGAACACTAATGTGAAGTAGTTTGGGTGCCTTGAAAAGTGCTATATAAATCTAATTCATTATTATTATTATTATTATTATTATTGTGTGTATGCGTATATAGTGAAACATGACACCAAATAGTGATAATTGTTTTGGTATCTAATAATAAAATTAGTGACAGAATTTTTACAAACCTGTCCATCAAAATGACAATAAAAATGTTCTGTGCGACCTCTGTGTGAGAATGTATGTTTAATTTTGTGCGCACTTGTTGCGCACTTGTTGTTGATTTCAAGATTCTCAAGGCACTTAACAAACAGAACTAAAAGTAAATAAACGGGTCTAAAAACAAGTGGCAGGTGAAAAAGAAAAAAAAATGAATGGATAAATAAATAAAAATGAAATGGATGAAAAGAGCAAAAAAGTTTGATTGTATTTGGAAGACGTGAATGAGTCACAATTAAGAATAAGCATATGAACAATAAAAAAAATAAGAAATAAAGTACAAATAAAAAATGTCGCTGTAAAAAAACCCTTCAGTTTATAGTGAAATCAGTCGAGTCCTTCATAGAAAAAAGCAGATTATCTAACTTTAAATCCACTATTCAGCGTCTATTCTCCATCCTGCTGCTTGACGACTATTTGAGAAAACAATGGAATATTCTTAAATAAATGAAGTAGAACGTGTTTCAGTGATGCCATTGTCCGTGACTGTAAGCGCCTCATAGTGTAAAGACATGAGGTTTCTAATGGTAACGGCTGATGCTTGAGCCTGTAGAGTTGCACAATAAAATGGTTTTCTTTCAGTTTTCTTCAAAATTACGACTACTTTTTTCATTTCGATTGTCCTGCTGATCTTAAATACTCATCTGACATATTGAATTATACAGTACATTGTTCAGCACTGGCGGTACGCAGTGCCAATACCCCCCCCCCCCCCCTTTCATTCTCCACTCAACGGGAAATCTGAATATCTAAAGACGAAAACTTCTGAAGAACTTGCGGAGAACATTTTTTTTCTTTGAACTGCCAGTTGATAAACCTCAAACAGGGCATTTCACCACAAGACATCAGCTTTTGTGTGTTGTTGCTAGGCTTTATTTGAACCATTGGATATTCAAATCTGTGACGTTAGGTGGGATGTGGGAAAACTCGGCTGGAAATGTGAAATGAAGTTCATCCACAGCTCAACATACGGATTTAAACTGTGACATATCGTCGTCCGTTTACAGCTGCAGGTGTTTGTTTGGGGTTTTTTTTTTTATTTCGGTTTTGTCACAAGAAACTGAGGTCAAATGCGACGGCAGCTGCAGACAAACAGATGCTTGTGTTTACTGTCACTGTCTGTGAAATTTAATAATAATAATAAAAAATAAGATGTTCCTAAGATTTATCTTCACTGAAATTCCTCAATATTTTTGTAAGATCAATGCCATTTCTGTTGAACTTCTTATTTTTAATATTTAAAGTTGTCATTCTATGGTTATTTCATTAATGTTCCTGTATTTTCTATTGTTGTTGAATACATTGTGTGTTGGTTCGATTTAAAAAAAAAAACCAAAAACATCCAGATTTCTTTGTTTCCAGATGTTTTTGCGCGGTTGAAAAATTATTTTCAACAAGAGAGTTCAAACACATGTCTATGACACGGTAACGAGGCTCTCTGATTGGCTCAGAATGTGTGAAGGGACACCCCCTACCCCCTACCCCCTACCCCCTACCCCCTACCCCCTCCCCTATGGCTCTCTGTATGTATTTACCTTTACCAGAGTAGCATCCAGCTAGGTTTCATGCCGTTTCTTGTTCTGAAAACATGCAGGAAAAAAAACTTTATTTCCACAGAGAGCACATGAACCAGTTTGATCCGCCATTTTAAACCTGTTTTTCTTTCGTAGATGCTAATGCTAATGCTACTACAGATTCACTGCAATGGGGGACTGGTTTAACCCCACGTGGGTGACGCTAAAGTCCATTTGATGTCAGACGGACCGGCTTTTTCTGGGTCCTTCGTTCCTCTTGTTGTTTTCTGTCAATGCAGTATTCAACATTCAGTTAATGTTAATAAATGATCCACACATACTGTAGGTCTCGACGCTAACATAATGACACGGCTAATCCAAACATCATAACATTACCATGATCATATTATTGACTTAAATACAGAGGTGTAAAGTAACTAAGTAGAAGTACTTCATTATTGTACTTAAGTAGATTTTTTAGGTATCTGTACTTTACTTGAGTATTTATTTTTCTGGCAACTTTTTACTTTTACTCCCTACATTTTTGTATAAATATCTGTACTTTATACTCTTTACATTCTCAGAATAGACTCGGGAAAGAAACTGTGACTTTATATATTATAGTTATATGACTATTATCTCATAATATGGACTTTCAAAAAAAAAAAATTTCATGAGTTTTTATCTCAATTGTGACTTTTCTTCCCCCATTTTTCTTAAATTTCCTGACAATATCCACAAAACTGAGTAACTGTACCTCGATCAAACACACAATCTACACAGTAACTCACTTTAAAGGTTTTATTTTAGATAATTTTAAAACTTTTCTGATTGTATTGCGTTCATGACAAAAAAAAGCTGTTTTACTTTTGTACTTTATTACAATGGAGAAGTTGTACTTTTTTTTTTTACTTTTACTTGAGTAAAGGAGTTGAACCAGTACTTCTACTTTTTTTCACACAAGTAGATGTACTTCTACTTAAGTACAGACTGTGAGTACTTTGAATACCTCTGCTTAAATACACCCTGGCTTCATGACCTACTGTCTGCATATGTCATTACTGTAGGGTACATTTAATGGAAGCTATAGCCTACATTAGGGGTGTCAAACATGTGGCCCGGGGGCTAAATGCGGCCCGCTGACAGTTCCAATGCGGCCCGAGGGATGAAGAGTTTAATAACCTATTAAATGATTCCATGTTTTCTTCTCAGCTTTTTCTTTGCCTATAAATGATGACAAGTTCCAACTGGTCTCATTGTTTGACTGCAGAAAAATATTAAATTACGAAAATATTTACATTTACAAACTATACCATAACAATAAAATGTGAATAACCTGAAAAATCTAAAGAAAATTAGACACAATTTGAACCATTTTCTGCTTCTGTTACTAAACGTTTAGTGTCTTTGTAGAACTGATCCATAATAAAACACATGGACTAATGATAAGTCGAGGCAGAATATTGTTAAAATTGCTCTTATTTTTCTTTTTTTAATAGTTGGAAAATGTATACATTTTCTTAATGTAATGGGTGTTTTTTTTTTTGCACTAAAACTATGACAAAATGTGTAGTTGTCAATATTTACAGGTTATTATTTTTTCTTTTTCCTGGTTTGGCCCATTAGATATCATATCAGGCTGAATGTGGCCCCTTTGAGACCCCTGCTTTACATCAATTCAAATTATAAACTAAACATGGTGTTAAGGCCCATTGTAAGTAACTGTCAGTTGGCTTCAATGCACAGTATGTAGCCTGCATAATATAACAAATAATACATACACAAAAACATTGATGGTAAACTTAAAATACAAAAACAAAATTTCAATTTTTACAATTTAGTTTAAATAAATAATATTAGAGGGTTATCTTTTTGATATGGTGAAGGTTTACTGTATCTTAATGTTAAGAAAAATACTGAGAAGTATCTTAAGAACTAAGCTTTGAAGAATATCAAACATTCTTAACATTGTTAAGATAAAACATAAGAAGAAAGTTAAGAAAAAATTGGAGAATATTGGAATAAATCTTAAGTTTTATCCTAAGACAAAAGTTAAAAGTACCAGTTAAGAACTATTTTTTTTTCTTAAGAAAGCTTTGTGAATCCGGCCCCAGATGTGTGTTTTGAACCTTGCAAGCCGAAAAGTAGGCAAGCTTATCGACGAAAAAAAAAAATATATATATATATATATATATACTCTACAGACAGCTACATTCAAAGGCTTTTTTATTTTATTTTTATTTAATTTTTTTACCACTTATGCTTTTAGGTCTCGGTCTGACCTTAGCAGCATTTTCCAAACTTTTTTTTCTCTCTCGGCTGCTGAAAATTACAAGCCGTGACTAATTCACTACAAGCGTCATCTATAAATGCTTAGAATTTCTGACCTTTTATCCTTTTAGCATTGCCAGACCAACTGTTGTGAAAGGTCTCAACTGCCCCTGGAAACCGAAATAATGCTTCTGCGTGACACTGGATTTTACAATTCAGCCGGTCAGTGCACAAAGTCAACAGGGAAATACTTTTGCTAAACCCACTTTTAGTAGTCTTTGATTCATTTATTTGTGTATTTGAATCCTCCAGGTGCCTCAAAGCGATGTTTATATTAATTTCGGTAAAAGTCAAGTGGATTTGTCCAGCTTGTTTTAATTCCTTCTTAATTGTTTGTTTTCGTTTGTCAGTTAAGCAGTTGCGGCTATTTAACTTCACATCACATTTTAAAAACCAGTAGTGAAATAAATACATTAAATAAGTTTGTTGACATAACTGGGAAAGCACTGAAAACCTCCGCCAAGGCAGACACCCCCCCCCCCTCCACTTCAAATGAAGAGAGGTTATATTTTTGACAGTTTGTCTAATAGTTAGCAAGATAACTCAAAAAGTTATGGATGGATCTTGATGAAATTTACAAGGTATGTTGTTAATGGGCAGATCTGGAAATGATTACATTTTGCCGGTGATCCGGATGAGATCCTGGATTCTGGATCACTTTGAAATGTATTCTCCATTTACCGCAATGTAACATTTCAAACGGATCCAGAATCCTGGATCTCTACCGGATCACCAGCAAAATTAAATAATTTGTTGAGATGTTTCTAATGTAAACATGAAAATCACTCTGAGAGCACAGACCTCCGCCAAGGTAGACACCCCCCACCCCTGGATCGCCACCAAAATCTAATCATTTCCAGATCTCCCCATTACTAACCTACCCTGTAAACTTGATTTGATTTTTTTTTTTTTTATTTGATTTGAATGATTTATTTCGAACATGTGCAAAGTGCAACAACAATCAATACAACAATAATAATAATAATAACAATGACATGTCCGAAAAGGAGTAGGATGAAGCATAAACTTATTTAATCCTACCCCTTCTTCACTTCCCCAATAACCTGAATTCATCTTATAGCAATAGAGTGTATAGTACAAAAAATTATGATAATAAAAAATAATAACAATAACAATACCAATAATAAATAACTGAAGTACTAAACATATACATATATACAAAAAACAAACAAAAACAAATGAGCAGATAGGAAAGTAGGTAACAAATGTAGTTTTTTTGTTTGTTTTCTTTTTTTCTTCCCTTCCTTCTTCTTCTTTTCCCTTTCTTTTTTCTTCCTTTTTTCTTATTTATTTATTTATTTATTTTTTCTTATTTTTTTTTTCAATTCATTCACTTATTTTATTCATTTACTTATTTATTTATTTTTATATATCTTTTAACCCCACATAGGGGGAGTCAACATATTCCAGTCTTGCAGCCACATACTATACTATTTACTTCATTAAAATCTGTCCATAACCTTCTGAGTTATCTTACTAACTACACAGTAAATTTTGCAGTGTTAAATCAACACTTAGAGAGTTTATTTAACTTCTTCTAGAGTGTATTTGGTCCCATTTTCTCCAAATTAACACTGCAAAATCTACAGTGTAACAGACAAATAAACAAACTATGGCAAACATCTAACCTCTTTGGCGTAGGTGTCATCTCTTGTCTTGTCATCTGAACCCACTTTATCCTCACTCATTTATCACCGTCATCAAACATGGTTTGTCACCATGACTTCTCATCGTTTTGCAGTAATAAACAGATTATCACATTGGTGATTTAATTGAAAAAGTGACATTACGCACTTCTGTTCTTCGATAATTAGTAAATATTGGTTCTAAGATCATTTTCACTTCTTCCAGTGACAGATTTTTTTTCTTTGAATTGAAAGCAAAATTGAATTGAGTTCATCTTTTAATTAATTGAGTTAATCTTGAACTGAGTAAAAAAACTAATACAAATCTGCCAATGGAACAAATGAAAATTATTTTGGTAAGATTTCTTGCAATAAGATATTCAAGATCTGTTGTCTAAAAAAAAAAAAGTTACTCTTTAATTAATTAAAATTTTAAGTGTGATGAGATTTGGACAATAAAGGAGAAAAATGCACTTCATTAGATTTTTTTTTTTTGCTGTGTATATAAATAAACCTGTTGTGCCAAGCCAGTACGTTTTCAATATCACCGATCCGCAAGCAAAATGCTTCCGGAATAAAATTAATAAAATATTGACCATATGTGTGTGTGACTGATGAAGAAAAGTCAAGTCTTAAATGCTGGTCGGCTCAAGTTTCCAAGATAAGTCTTTGGTGAAAATGTCTCATCTCATCATCTGAACCCACTTTATCCTCACTAGGGTCATGGGGGTCACTGGGGGTCTAATCCAGCTCCAATGGGTGAAGGCGGGGTACACCCTGTATGAGTCTCCAGTTCATCTCAGGGCTGAACATATATAGACAAACAATCACTGTCACATTCACACCTATGGGTAATTTATATTAACCAGTTAACTAGTTAACCAGATAACCTATCAGTGCATGTGTTTGGGTGGTGGGAGGAAGAGCTGAAGACCACTGATCGAATGAACGTACATGTAAAAATACTCATAATGAAGTGAAGCTAAACTGCGTCAGGATTCTGTCCATAAAGAATCGTCCAGTGTTAATTTTTTTAATTTAGTTTTAGTCTCACGATGAAAATGTAATTTTATTTTGAGTCATCTAAATCATAATGTATTAATGTTTAATAAACATAAGATTTCACCAATTCATTCCACTTGAATTAACAGCTATGGTATTATTAAGAGACTATTCTGTTAAAGTAGCGGTGCATAATCAAAGCAGAACAAAAACCAGAGATACATCAAAGCAAATACTCATCATCTGAACCCACTTTATCCTCACTAGGGTCACAGGGGTCACAGGGGGTCTAATCCAGCTCCAATGGTTGAAGGCGGGGTACACCCTGTATGAGTCTCCAGTTCATCTCAGGGCTGAACATATATAGACAATCTCCTTGGCAGAGGTAATAAAAAAATATATATTTTTTAAACCACGCCTTAAAATTCCTCCTTTTGGAACACATTGTTTTTATCAGTGACTTCTGTGATAGTAACAGTTTTTTTTTTTTTTAGGTTTTATTACGGAACAAATGTACTTTGGCTTTGTTTATACCATGCATTTCTTATGTAATGTCACATCTGCCCATAGTTGGATTGAATTTAATCCCAGGGTTTGTATCAGTGATGGTTTTTGTGAAGCTTCCTCCATCACACACTGGAGTTTCTTGCACCATCCAGTCGCCTGCAGAGTTTAAAAATACAGACTTATTCAAAAAGAATCAACCGATTATTCATGACGCATTGCTTCAGTTCTCAAGGATGGTCATGGAAAAATGAGTCGGTGACCATTTGAAAGAGGAGTTTTCAGGTGTCCACATGTACCGTGGAGTGTTTCTTTTAACTCTTCTTCTTCACTTGTTGTAACATCCCTCAGCATCTGTTTTTTTTTTTCTCCATTCGTCTAACTCTAGTTACAAAAAAAAAAAAGCTCTTTCCATTGCAGTTCTGTGCAATATACCAATTGTGTTACACCTCAAAAATCGTGTCTTGCCATTGTAAAAACTTTTAATCAAAGAGTTTTGTGAAAAAGTTTATTTTTTCCATTAGGCACATTATATTTGAACAATTTGAGGGTCAATGGAAAAGTGACTCGTGTCTTATTTAAAATAGCTGTTCCTAATGCACTTAGAAATATTAGCATTTACAAAGATATTCTATTTTGTTTTATTAACCCTATGCCTTAGTGTTGAAGTGCATTTTGTGTTCAGTTGAATTTTAATTATTGTCTGTTTTTGTATTGAATTGATTTGATTTTATTTTTTCATATGAAAGCACTTTCTACAATTGGTCTTGAAATGTGCTGTGAAAATACTGGTTATTTAAAAATGTAGCTTTTTATATACAGTTTATATATAACGTAAAATAAATGTATATACATTCAGTGCTGTTAAAGTCTTTAGAATGACATCAAATGCAAATCTATGTTCACCTCCATCCTTTCATCAGGAACTGTTTCCATTACCCTTGGAAATTAGCAAAATGTAAATAACGCTATAAAAGACTGCTAATACAAACACCTGAATTTCAAAAAAACACACTAAAATATTGGTAAAAAGTTTTTACATTTTCATGAGGTGGTTTTTCAGATGTTTCAATATTCTAATATATCGCAAAAGTGCAATATATAATATATTTTTTCTACAGTACATGGTCACATGATCACTTCTGTCAGAGTGAAAATGGTGCGATACACATGGACGGAGGAGGAGGTGGAGACTTTCTCAAAATAATTGATGACAAAAACTTGACATTTTAGAAACAGCAAACAGCAGAGAAATGCAGTGTGATATTAAGACATCGAAAGGTCCATCTTCCAGCTGTGAAATCTTGCAGCATGATATTTCCTGGTAGTTACGACGCTCCGGCCGAGAACAACCGTCACTGGAAACATGGTCAAAGCACAAATATACTTTGTGGAAATTTTAGGAATATTGCGAAAAAACTGTAATGAAAACACAGCGAGTGAAACATAACAATAGTAGATCTGTCCAATAGCCCTGTTTACATGCGTTTTTATTCCTTTTTAATTCAGAATAAAGGTTAATAAATCTTTAAGATGAGCATGTAAACACCTAATTCCAGTTGAAAATGATAATTATGAATTAAACTTAATTCCAAATAAAGTCACTGGTTTAATCTGATTTTAATTGTGAATTTGATTATTCCTCTGTCATGTAAACATTTAATTCCGCTTTAACATTATTCCTGTCATTCTGCACATGCTCCTGGTCTCATCATGATGACGCAAATATTCTGAGCTGTCGGCATTAATTTTGATACTTATGGTTGATTCAGTCGAGCTGCTGCTCCGTAATTATCACAAAATAAATGCAAAAATCGGATGGATGGATGGAGGGAGGGAGGGAGGGAGGGAGGGAGGGAGGGAGGGAGGGAGGGAGGGAGGGAGGGAGGGAGGGAGGAGGGAGGGAGAGAGGGAGAGAGAGGGAGAGAGAGAGAGAGAGAGAGAGAGAGAGATCAGTTAAATCGCTTATTATCTGGTCTAACATGTTGATAGTTGAAACAAACTCCAAACAGGAAGTGGACATAATCATTTTCTTCCAGTAGACATCCAAATGTTAAGTGTGGCCGTTCTGTCCAATCAGAACCCTCTGTACATCCTCCAGTACTTAAAGCCCATTTAACTACAGCAGAACGCACTTATTACCTTCATTCGGAATGAACATTTGTATATTAATAACTGTAATTCTGAGTGATTTAGTCTGAATAAATAATTTGGAATAAAAAAAAAACATCATATAAATGTATTAATTAAAAAACTAAGTTAACACATACAGTAACTGCAGTGATTTTCCTGGTGGTTGGAGGTTATGTTCAGTCTTACATTATTCTTGTAACATTACCTTTAAAATATATATACAGTACATATGTAAATGTGTATTTCCCTTTATCACATAGTGTTTTTGTTCACACAGTAATAAAAGCATACAAACAGTAGATGGTTTCTAAATGACATTAACTAAATGTAGGTGGGGGTATCAGGCTGTCACTTTCTTCTTTTTCCTACTCATTAGTAAAACATGCTGCTCATGAGCCTTTTGTAATGGATTCAATTATCAGAACAATATGAGCTTTCACAGTCTTCCTGTTAAAGTTTTCGTTCAAGTGTTTCAAATGCAGATTTATTTTGCGACCCACGTCCTCCAGCCTGTTGAGGAAAAAAAAGTAATGGATCCTTCAATGACAAATAACCCTGAGACTCCAGACGATGGCAGCCCCCAACCCCCAACCCCCACCCGTCCGTCCGTCCGTCCGTGTTTTTTGCCAACTCAAAATGATTTCCATTTTTGTACCATCCTATAATATTTATTGAAAAATCAAAGGCGTCTCTTTCAATAAAATGTTTGTTTGACAGATCACACTTTTATTTGATAAATGTATGAATTAATTCTGAATCAGAATCAGAAAGCGTTTTATTGCCATTGTTCGTATAGTACATATGTAGTATACAACTAGGAATTTGTCTCGGTGTAATGCTGCAACATTCAACATATAGTATATCAATAAAAAGAGAAAAAAAAAGGAAATATATAGATATATATAATATAAAAATATAATAAAAATGCTAAGGGTTAGGGTCTTTAATGACTTCTTTGAACTTAAACCTACTCCTTATTTTGTCCTTTGCTCTTTGTTCTGTATTTTATTTCTTTTTTTGAATTTCTTTTTTATTATTTATTTATGATGAACTGCTCAAAAAAAAAAAATGTAACTAAACTGAACTGAATTATCCTCTCCGTGTATCAACAGGCACTTTTTCATTGACCTTCAAATTGCACAAATATGTTTTTTTCTGTTGTAAAGCAAACTGTAATGGAAAGACCAGGGGGTTTTTTTTTTCTTTTTTTTTTTTTCACCTGACTGTAGTTGCAAAAAAAAAGATGTAGATGGACGTTACAAGTGAAGAAGAGTTTTGATTTGATTTTGATTTGTTTATTTCAAGCATTTCCCACAATATACACATACATAAGAAAAGATATAATAATATTTACACCCAAAAAGGAGCGTGCAGAAGAAACACTTATTTAATCCCACCCCCATTCACATCAATAACTTTAAAAAAGACTCAAGTTTTAAAAGAAATATGGTGCAGACACACCAGGAAACACTTATTTTTGAATCGTAGCATAGTAATGAATATAATGAATTTATCTGTGAACTAACATATTTATCACCATCATCCCCATCATCAAACATGGTTTGTCACCATGACTTCTCATCGTTTTGCAGTAATAAACAGATTATCACATTGTTGATTTAATTGAAAAAGTGACATTACGCACTTCTGTTCTTCGATAATTTGTACATATTGGTTCTAAAATGATTTTCACTTCTTCCAGTGACAGATTTTTTTTTTCTTTGAATTGAAAGCAAAATTGAATTGAGTTCATCTTTTAATTAATTGACTTAATCTTGAACTGAGTAAAAAAAAATAACAAAAAATCTGCCAATGGAACAAAGTGAAAATGATTTTAGTAAGATTTCTTACAATAAGATTTTCAAGATCTGTTGTTTAAAAAAACATCAGTTATAGCTCACTGAAATGTTCCTCTTTAAGGTGATTATTATCTTAAGTGTGATGAGATTTGGACAATAAAGGAGAAAAATGCACTTCATTTGATTTTTTTTTTTTTTTTGCAGTGTATATAAATAAACCTGCCGTGACAAGCCATTGTCTAAACAGTAAGTTTTTAATATCTCTGATCCTCAAGTAAAATGCATCAGGAATAAAATTAATAGAATATTTACCACATGTGTGTTACTGATGAAGAAAAGTTGAGTCTTAAACGCTGGTTGGCTCAAGTTTCCAACGTAAGTCGAGAGTCAAAATGTCTCATCTCATCATCTGAACCCACATTATCCTCACTAGGGTCATGGGGGTCACTGGGGGTTTAATCCAGCTACAATGGGTGAAGGCGGGGTACACCCTGTATGAGTCTCCAGTTCATCTCAGGGCTGAACATATATAGACAAACAATCACTGTCACATTCACACCTATGGGTAATTTAGATTAACCAATTAACGTACATGTAAAGTGAAGCTAAACTGTGTCAGGATTCTGTCCATAAAGAATCGTCCAGTGTTAATCTTCTCAGAATTTTTTTTATTTAGTTTTAGTCTCACGACGAAAATGTAATTTTATTTTTAGTCACAATTTAGTCGTCTAAATCATTTTAGTGGTTAGTATAGTTTCAGTTGACCAAAAGTCATAAAATTATAGTCGAAATGTGACAACCTGTTTTCTTCGTTTTGTTAAAAATGACATAAAACTCAATGTATTTATTGTAATGTTTTATTGTTTAATACACATAAGATTTCACCAATTCATTCCAGTTGAATTAACAGCTATGGTATTATTAAGACACTATTGTGTTAAAGTAGCGGTGCATAATCAAAACAGAACCAAAACCAGAGATATATCAAAGCAAATGCCTTTATTATATTAATTGTTAAGATTCAAAATGGCAAAATAAAAAAATGCCACTTTAGTGCCTTGCTCAAGAGCACATCAGTAGAGCTTTGCTGATGAGCTGATCATTTGAATCAGGTGTGTTGGAGCAAGGTGACATCTAAAACATGCAGGACAGTGGACCCTAAGGACCAGGGCTGAAGACCACTGATGGAATGAACGTACATGTAAAAATACTCATAATGAAGTGAAGCTAAACTGCGTCAGGATTCTGTCCATAAAGAATCGTCCAGTGTTAATTTTTTCTTAAATTTTTTAATTTAGTTTCAGTCTTATGACGAAAATATAATTTTAGTTTTAGTCACAATTTAGTCATCTAAATCATTTTAGTATTAGTCTAGTTTCAGTTGACCACAAGTCATAACATTTTAGTCGACGAAATTGAAAATAATTTTAGTCGACTAAAATGTGACAACCATTATTTGTTAAAAATTATATAAAACTCAATGTGTTTATTGTAATGTTTTAATGTGTAATACACATAAGATTTCACCAATTCATTCCAGATGAATGAACAGCTATAGTATTATTAAGAGACTATTCTGTTAAAGTAGCGCTGCATAATCAACATAGATATCTGCAGCTTATAACCCGGTGCGGCTTCTATATTCTTTTTATTATATTTTTTTAATTCAGATATATACAGGTGCGGCTTATAGTCCAGAAAATACGGTATATTAAAAACACGAGCTAACCAGCGCTAAAGTAATTACTTTTTCTGATTCATCGTATTAAAGTATATACAATTTAGCCCATTATAATGTCTGAAGGAGATACTTTAGATCATTTTAAATGTTGTTTTATTAGTGGTTCTGTCTTTCCCCACTTCCTTGTAAAAGAATCAATGGACTTTATACTTTATTCAGTGTCTGTTCCAGTCTGTGGAGGTTGATTTGTCACTGGTTTATTTCCTAAGATGCCTGATGTTGAAATAGATTGTCAGACCTGTGTGAACGGTGCAAAAGCTTTGTGTTTTCTGTTCGTTCCACCGTCCGTCTCTGCAGTTTTACATTGAGATGAAGACTTTGGCAAACGGTGCCGTCTCTCACACTTTTGCAGCAGACTAAAAGGGGGGGTGTATTTGTTTGGCCGTGGCCTTTCCCCCGCTGGCAAACACTGCTGCTGTCACTGAGGGTTCCTGAACCTCGCTGAGCTCTGAACACAGACAGGCCCGCTGATCGGAACAGCTCAGTCAGCACTATTCCTGCAGCGCAAAGACTCTGTCCCTGAGGCTCCAACCCCCCCCCTGCCCCACTCCACCGCCTTCCACCTCCTCCTCCTCCTCACCCCCAAGTATTCTCTAATAGCACTCCACTTGATGTGTGAGAAGCACAGCTTGTGGTAGACCACAAAGCATTGAATCATTGTTTGCTGATAAAACACTCAACACAGTGAATGCGTACAGGGAGTCCATCTCCAGAGTTCCAGCAATGACTGCAGATGAGACACACTAGCCCACGCCGCTCCATTTCATTACAGGCAGATATAATAGCAACGTGTTTACTAGAGAGATGGCAACTTTACCGGATACAATTTCCCAGGCTTCATTTCATATTCCTTAAGCCACCACTGGCGGCGGCGGCGACGGCTGGGGGGGTGGGGGTGAGGGGTGGGGTGGGATGGGGTGGGTTTTTATCAACAAATAGGATTGGAAAGGATTTGGG
This sequence comes from Siphamia tubifer, assembly GCA_020466265.1. Lineage (NCBI taxonomy): Eukaryota > Metazoa > Chordata > Actinopteri > Kurtiformes > Apogonidae > Siphamia > Siphamia tubifer. The sequence continues at coordinate 47,152,820 of CM035787.1, forward strand.
TTCGTGACTATAAAAGGATAATGGTGCAGCTTTTGTTCGACGTCTCTGGGAGTGGCTCAGGTTTAGTAATTGGACTGTCCTTCTGAAAAAGACATGCGCGAATATGAGCGGTGGATGTTTGATGCATCACTCTGTTTTCTGTTAGAAGAAACCTCTGGAATTCACTAACACCCCCCACCCCACCCACACCGACCATCAGTCACTGTTCAGACCCCATTATGAAAAACTAATTTATTTAAAATTGATTTTAGTGTTTGATTACTTTTATTCTGACTGTTTTTATGCTTTTCTATTGTTTTTTTTTTTCATTGTAGTTGGCTTTTATTGTACTATTGTACTTCATGTAAAGCGTGTTTGAGTACCATGTAAAGCACTATACAAATAACATTTATTATAAGGGGGACAAACCCGTGGGATTGTACAGGAGGACATGAAATGCAAGCATTAGCGTTCCACACTTCCAGCTGCTGTGGAACCCTTTTGTTTTCTGTTTTTCATTATTTGCTTTTCCCTCTGAAACTGTTGCTACAGCCTGAACTATGCATTGTTCACATGTGAGATTTTGTAGGTATATATATATATATATATATATATATATATATGAGTATGTACTGTATGTATGTATGTATTATTTCCTTTATTATTTTTGTTATTGTTTTAACTTGTTTTATCTATTTGATTTTATTGGATTTCATGGTTTTATTGTTTCTTACTGGTTTTATTAATTTCTTTTACTGTGCTTTCAGTACAGCACTTTGGTCCACTGTGGTTGTTTTAAAGTGCTTTATAAATAAAGTTGGATTGGATTGGATTGTTTGAAATTACCATGTGGACGATTGGTCCAGACCTGTGCACGTAACAAAAACGCAAAAATTCATACATGTCTACTTTTCATTCTTTTAACTTTAATGTTTGAATGTGTGTGTGCTACATTTAACGTAGTTTAGACTAAAACCCGAGGAGGAGTTTGAAAAAGGAGGTTTTCAGTTTTTTTCATTTTACTCCAAACTTTCCAGGGGTGGGGCGTAGGGGGCGTGGCCTATCCCATATGATTCAGTACTCGCTGAATCTCTGGATATGAGTGTTTCGAATGTGTGATGTACTGATTGAGCATGGGCGTAAAATTATGTATAGACGCTATGGATGTGTCCATACTAATATTTGGATGTGAAATTACATGACATCTGGGAAACAAACGGTTACTGTATTTTCTGGACTATAAGGTGACACTTAAAAGACTTTAATTTTCTCCAAAAACCACAGTGTGACTTCTATATGGATTGATTTAAATTTAAATTTTCTCCAAATTTTGACTTTTTATCTCATAATTTTCACTTTTTATCTAATAATTTAAACTTTTTATTTCAGAATTTTCACATTTTATCTAATGAATTTGACTTCTCTTAATGAATTTCATAATCCAGTTGACCTTATATGTGAAGAATCCAAAAGAATAAACCATTCATTGACAGTGCACCTTATAGTGACTAAATACTGTCATCAATGAACCTTCATCACGAAACTAGATGTAAATGTCGTGTCTCGTGACAATAACTATAATTAAATATATAATGCAGTTATAGATGACCAATAAAAAACAGATAAAATGTGGCTCAAGAAATAAAAAACTTAGTTTTTCCCTGACAAAAACAAAATGAAACATTATTTTCATTATTTTAGCTGTATTTTTATTTATTTATTTTTTATTTAGTGTTGTTGGCCTTGTGAGGAAGTCGTCAAATTCATCAATGTTAGCATCATGATTACTCCCGTACTTTTGACTTATAGCCCGAACATGTTTTTTTTTTTTTTTTTTTTTTATAGCGCCACCTTCTGGTGGACATGTGTATTTTTACATCTGAGTTACATACACAGTTCTGGACCAGTCCACCAAATGGACTGTAGCAACAGTTTTAGCAGCAAAGGCAAATAATGAAAAACAGAACAAATATAATAAGGTTCCACCGCAGCTGGAAATGCAGAACGCCAATGCTTGCATTTCGGGTCTTACAATCCCATGGGCGAAGACGTCCTGGGTTTCGACTGCAAGGGGAAGCTTGTCCCCTGTTATAACTGCTTGCAGTTCTAGTTATTATTATTATTCCTCTCCCTTGCTTCGTGAAACGGTAGTCTCTGCTGCTCTGAGGTAAATAAAGCTTTAAAGTCACCCCAAAAAAAGAACTGATAGGAGCGTATTTCATTTGACTACATCATTATGGACAAAAGAAATTCAACTCCTTGGTTAAAAAGGAGGCGAAAAAAAAAAAGAAATGCAATCCACCACCAGGCTCCCAGACTATCATGGTGATGAGGAGAAGGGGCTTCAACAATTACCTATCAACAAGAGATGTGCACTCAGATAAAAATAGAATACAATACACGCCAGGCTTGTTCTGCTGACTGAGAAGCTACAGGCAAAACAGGCTGAAGTGAAGACTGTCAAATTAAGCACCAAATTATGCATTAGACAGCAAAGGCATGGCTGGTGACTGGAGCGCCGTAGAGCAGCACAGGTGCTCCATGAGCCGAGGTGGGGAGGTTGTCTCCTGCTGTAATGGAGCTTGACAACTCAAAAGAGCAGGAGGAGGAAGAGGGAAGGAAATCTTTGTACCTTTCACATCCTGCACGACGGTAAATGAGCTTAGTTCACTGTTTCCAGCCATTTTCCACCACTGTTTTTGCTTCTTTTCCACTGATACAGACTGGAAGGATGTGTTCATGCTCCCAGAGTAAAAGCTGAACTCCGATTTACTGCTCACATCTGACTGTTTTTGACAAATTACACTGTTTTATTATTTTTTTAGAAAGTATCTGCTTCAGATATTAAATGTGCTAAATGTTGCACACTTTAATAAGATGAATCAGAAAACATATTGATGACTTGATTGATTTCTGTTAACTATAGGCCGTAAGTGCTGGAAGAATGTGAATAAATTACTGGTTTTGTAAGGAAGTGTAGGTGTATATATAAGCAGTGACTATGAGGTGAAATATAAAATAATATATAAGTGCAGGGATGTAAATGTGTATATGACTATTTTATGTTTATGTATACATATATAGAGAGAGGCTGCTTTGATTTGTATGAGAAGAATAAAAAGTGAAAATGGAAAAGAAAAAGAAAATCTGAAAAGAGCCAGTTAGTTCATGTTTTTATAACCAGTACAGTATAACTGTTTATTATTATTATTATTATTATTATTATTATTATTATTATTATTATTATTATTATTATGTTATTTTCTTACTGTGGGTAATAGCACCTTTTTCTTCTTTTACTTATTTTAACATGCTATTAATAGTTGTTCCACCAAGGAAGAAAGGAAACAAATTTCATCTGTACTGTATATTTTATCTCTATCTCTCTCTCTCTCTCCATCCATCCATCCATCCATCCATCCATCCATCCATCCATCCATCCATCCATCCATCCATCCATCCATCCATCCATCCATCCATCCATCCATCCATCCATCCATCCATCCATCCATCCATCCATCCATGACGGTAAAGATTCCTTGACTTGTATTTTCCCTCATATCCACACAGTGCCTGCCATTAGCAATTAGGTTGTAGCACATCGTCTATACACATTAGGTGTTAATTGCCACAAATAACACTTGTCTATAATAGTTTTTTTTTTTAGAAAGTATCTGCTTCAGACATTAAATGTGCTAAATCGTATAAACTTTAATAAGATGAATCAGAAAAGAAATGACAAAAGTGCTGGTTAGCTTATATTTGTCACATATATGATGGTGTGTTATTCCACATATATGGTGCTTTATGTTCATATATACAATGGATTTGAAAATATTCCATTAGAAAGAACCTAATGTTGTGGATTTTTATCATGGATCAAGTATTTCACCACCAGAATTTGAGTAGGAAAAGCCTCAGTTTATTTTGACGTGTCTTTTATAGTCCATCTTCAGTTACCACTCACCCTTACTACACCTGCTGCAATCAGTTCCTGAATGTAGTAGAATCACAAGAACAAAATATTCACTCCACTTATCTTCAGTACAAATGTATCTCCAGCTGTTCTTCTGACTCATGCTTTGTCATGTTTAAAACATCTATATATTCCCTTCATTGTAAAGTGACTTTACATTGGAATCATAGTGTGCAGTGTTTTGAACTAGATCTGGAGATCTCATTATTTTTATCTTTATTTAGGCGGTACAATACACATTAATGAACACATTTATAGACATTTAATTTCAGTATAAACATGCAAATATGCTGAAGTTAGAATCAGTGCTGATTTTCATCTGCAGTCTCTGTTACATGGGTAAATAAATAACAGTGCAGAATAAAGCACTGCAGTGGAATAAGTGAAGTATATTTTATTACTAATATTCCTTTGGTCTAAAACCTATTCTCTTGTTCATTCTAATAATTTTATATTTTGACCCCAGACTTGTCTTGGAAACTCCAGCCAACCACTATTTAAGACTTGAGTTTTCTCCATTTGCAAATCATAAAAACTAAGAAAATAACAAGTGACACATTTTACAAATGATTAAAATAAATGTGTTGGAGAGGATGGAAGCAAAAAATGGTGGATGTGTGAATAACTCTAAAAATAAACAATAGACAGGGGAAGAACAACAAAGAAAAAAATACTATATAGCTGAAATGATATGAAGTAAAAACACAAGCCCAACACGTATTCAGAAAATGCCAGAATCTCGCCTCGATTTCGTGCCAATCCCAAGTTTCTATGACAACCCGCTCTTGAATTAGAACCAATAATGTGGCTCAGTTCGTAGTGGGTTGTCCAGTAACTGAGGGTTGGTGGTTCAAATCCCACTATGTCCTAGTCTGTCTGTTGTGTCCTTGGGCAAGGCACTTCACCCTCCTTGTCAGTCACACTGGTCTATGAATGTTTGGTGGTGGTCAGAGGCGCAAAATAGCTGCCACGCTTCTGTCAGTCATATGTAGTTTACCACCACCAGAGGGAGCATGTGAGAGTGAATGAATAATGGGTCACTAACGTGAAGCACTTCGAGTGGCCAAAAAAAACCGCTATATAAATCCAATCCATTATTATTATTATTATTATTATTATTATTTCTGCTGAATACGACCTTGACCTTTGACCTTTACTCAAATAGATCATTGCATCTGATGCTCATTAGCTATATGTATATGCCCATATAATTATAAGTATTCATTGTGTTATTGCATGATATATCTCTGCGGACACACACACACACACACACAGACTTACTATAATAATCTCTCTCAACCAGTGTTGAACAATATTAATTACATATTATTAAATACAAGCCATATAATATACAGCCAAATACCTTTAATTAAATTTATATGTTTAATTCCATTCTAGGTAATACTTTCTAATACCTCCACACAATTCACTATGCATTAATTATTTACCTATTTGTAAATGGTTCGTTAATGTAATGTTCACACACAATTCATTACAAACAACCCATTTGTTAACAAGCCATCAACAAATAGCTCTAAAATTAGATTATTTTTAACAGACAGGTGCAGTGTTTGTTTACCTGCAATGGAGGCAAATGGTTTTAAACACTGTCTGTTAAAAATAATCTAATTTTACATTTATTTTGGAAGACAGTATGAACCTTTACAAGACATAGTGAATTATGTGTAGGTATTATAAAGTGTTACCCTGTTACATAAATGTAATTTCCAGTAATATATCCAATGGTTCATTAAATAAGTCATTAAGGAATATAACATGCTTTTTTAATCAAGTATAAAAACAATATTTAGCTTTTATATTAGAGATCCTAAAGGTTGTCAGGAAAATTGGTGTTTGTCAATTAATTAATCGATGAATATTGTCAACCAATTGATTAATGAATTAATTGATCATTTTCTATACCTACCGTGAACATACTGTACATGCAGAAAACTTATAATGTGTATAGATAATACAACGATTAGAAATGGCAAGTACATTTACATGAATCATTCTATCACATTGACGAAGAGGCGCTGCTTAAAGGTGTCATTCCGCTGAAAACCACCTTTCCACGCTCCTTTTGGAATCTGATGAGTAATTTTTTTCTCAAGATAATTTTTAAGATTCTTAAAGAAAAAAATACGATGTTCCTGAGATTTATCTTCAATGAAATTCCTCAATGCCATTCCTGACGAACGTCTTATTTTTAATACTTAAGAACTTCCCAGCATTAAAGGTGTCATTCCACTGAAAACCACTTTTCCACGCTCCTTTTGGAATCTGATGGGTCACCCTGACTTTACCAACACATGCTGCCTTTAAAACTGGCTGCATACCGCATTCACACAAAGCCACAAGAGGAACCAGGGACCCAGAAAAAGCCAGTCCATATGATGTCAGATGGACTTTAGCATCACCCACGTGGGGTTAAGCCCGTGCATTGCAGCGATTCTGAAGTAGCATTAGCATTAGCATCTATAAGAGAAGACAGCGCCATAGTAACTGCTGCACAAACTGGAAAAAATGGCGGATCAAACTGGTTCATGTGCTCTCTGTGGAAATAAAGCATTGTTTTTTTCCCCTGCAGGTTTTCAGAACAAATGACGGCACGAAACTTAGCTGGATGCTACTCTGGTAAAGGTAAATATAGAGAGCAAGAGGGTACGAGGGAGTGTCCTTTCACACATTCTGAGCCAATCAGAGACGCCTCATCACCGCATCATGGACATGTATGAGGAAGTACCGATAAACTCTGTTGTTAATTTTTCTACCGTGAAAAAACAGTTGGAAACAAAACAATCTGGATGTTTCTAAAAGTAGAACCAACACACAATGGAGAACACAGTAATATTAATGAAAAAAACATGGAATGACAGCTTTAAATATGTTTAATTGTCACAATGACAGTGGGAGGTTGGTGTTACTTTAATAAGTTAACTGTGAAGTTGAAACGAGTAGCAAAGAGAAAACAGTGGTATGTCTACTTATGAAAGACCCAGCTAACGATTAATCCAAGTTACGAAAACCTTGACCTCAATTTTCCGTCTCTGACTAAGAGAAAAAATTACATTTCCGAAATGAAACTGTTTTATTTTGCCTTATTGAGAATTGAGACGCACCTACCCCTACATGTGGACGCACAAAAGGGAGTGAAATGAGATTCAACCGATGATCTCTCAAGTGAACGATCCTTATTATATGGACATAAATGATAAAATAAACATAGTAAAAGTCCAGTTACTCCTGTAGTCCATAGAACAGTCACATCACCTTTTGTCCAAACCATGCAGACTGAGTTTTGTACGTTTGATTTCATGCAATACAACTGAAATGACAAAAAAAAAAGTTATTTAAACCAGGTACAAACCTCACAACACGAATCAACACTAACTTTGGCATCCAGCATTTCTATGTTGACAGCATTTTTCCTGCTGAGCACTGTACAGTAATGTTGGAGTTCTTTTCTGATTTCAGCAGGAAAATGTTGTTGATTTCCGAGCACTGAAAGGTGTTTTTGTCTGACGACATGCCCACCTGCTTTGGTGTGGTTGCCTGGTTGCAGTCAGACATGTCAAACTCAGCTTCCTACCAACTATGCCCATTGATTTGATTGTCAGAAGAAACAAACAAAAAAAAATCCTAAATGCATTGAGTGGAATGAATCGCGTCTGTATGTTTGTACGTGGAGACAGCTGTTTGGACCACTTCCACTGCCTTTCTTTGTTCTTTGTCTCTGACAAAATCTGCCAAAAGATGCAAAGCAGAAGAATTAAAGTCCATAATACAGATAATCTTCTTCACTGTGCAGAATGTGTTTAGATTAGGTGTTAAACACATGGCCTGGGTTCCGCAACAGGGCCACAAGACGGTCCAAAGTGGTCTGTGAGATGAATTTGGGAAATTTAAAACAGATATTAACCATAAACTTTCTATGTAGGGGTGTCAGGCTCTAATGCAGTGGTCCCCAAACTACGGCCCGCCTCCACATTTGGTCCGGCCCCCTGAACAATACCAGAGACCATTTAGACTTTTTTTATATGTGTGTATTTGTATTTGATAATAAAGTTGGACTTTTGGAGTAAAATGTTCCTTAGTTATGAACTATTTTCATTATTAATGAAGCAGAGAGCGTGGGGTTGTCTCCAGGATTTGGTTCAGAGTGACAAGGTGTGGGTTGTGGTTCTGATTAAAGAACACCCTCATTGAAGGTTTATTCACTGCGGGTTTGTAATAATACACATTAACACTCAGTATAACAATATATACATACAATAATAAATTAACTAAGACCGACTATATGAGTCACTCAGATGTATTACATGGGTCATGGAACACACAAATCACTCACAGAAATCACAGATGACAGCTAGCAATGCTAGCTGCTAGCATATGATCGTATTAGCTTCAACAACACACCGGCGCTAAACAGCATTAGCTTATACAGTATAACATGCTAACATCTACCTGAACTGTACTGTGTTATTTATCTCACCTTGTGGCATCTACACACAGTAATAAACCAGGAATAGATGAATAAAAAAGAGAAAAAGAAGCCGAGATGGCGAATTTGGCACGGTTACCTAGCAACACAATGGCTAATAAAACACGGACTACGTTCATAACTGTCGTAACTTCAGTGGTGCATTCAACAGCGTGGGACATTTGAAAACTTACAGAAAATGAGTTATTCCTGAACAAATATAACCAAACAATCAAAAAAACAATTAAACTGTGTGGGCTTTCTAACAATTAACTATTATTAACTAGTTTGACACAATAATTTTGAGGCTCATATGAGTCATTTAAGTCAGAGATTCTGCTCTAACAACTAAGCTGAACTTGGACCTGTTAAGATGAAGATGTTTATGTTCTATGGACCTTTTTCTGTGAAGAACCCACAGAGGGTTATTTATTTCATAAACAGTTATTATTATTATTATTATTATTATTATTATTATTATTATTATTATTATTATTAATAATAATAATACTAATAATAATAATAATAATAAATAAATATAATAATAATTTTCATTTATTGTTTGTATGTTTGCAAGTACAATTACACAACAGTTTCATTAAAATTGTGAGTAACATGAACATTATGACGTGTCTTATGAAACAAAAGTGCAATTTTTAACAAAACGCAGCAAAAATAGAAATCTTATCAAGCGTATTTTCCTCATTTTTAGGCCAAATATGTCATTACACTTAAAATAAGACGGAATTACCTCAAGAAGAGTTTATTTTTAGATGATGGATCTAAAAAATCTTACTTCAAAAAATCTTACCCATATAATTTTCACTTGTCCCAATGGCAGATTTTTTTGTTTTATTTAATTTAAGCAAAAAATCATAAATCAATACATTTATTGACCCATTTCCTGTCGCCTGTCCTTCCTTCCTTCCTTCCCTCCATCCTTCCTTCATTTTTTCCTTGGATATGTCAGCAGTTCATTGCAGGGCGCCTTTTTGTCGTCACTCTAACACTTTTAAATTGTTCAAATTGCCCAATTTAATATTTGACATCTGTCACATTAATGGTATTTATTATTCTCTGTAAAACAAAACCACCCATCAAAGTATCAGAGCGTGTCAAACTTAGTGCAGCAGGCTTTTACTTTGTCCTATTTAGCATACTTAAATACAATATTATCCTTAAAAAAATAATTTAGAAGTGTCATAATGTTCCACCTTTTGATGTTAATGACTCTGAATTACACTCTTTAAGAAGCAAATGTGGTAAAAGATTTTAAGAACAGCCAAATATTCACCATAAATACATTGTTTTTCAGTCTAACAGTAGCATAACTGTCAAATATCAACCTGGCCGACACTGGTGTGGCTGTTTTTAGTCAAATATGAGTTCGTTTGGAAGCTCTTTATAGTTTACTTAATTTTTTTTTTCTATTTAGATTTGCATTTTTATTAACTTTTTCCAAGCATATTACATCAGCACATATCAAACACTAACATTAGAGCATAATCAGAAGGGCCAGATTGATTTAAAATTAACATGTTCCTCTGTACATGTGAATACATTTGTAACATTATTCAATCAATCAATCAAACTTTATTTATATAGCACTTTTCATACAAAGTGCTTCACATGAGACCCCCCCCCCTCCTCCCCCCATTATCCCGCAATTGTTGGACAAGTTAAAATAATTACACAGTTAAAAAGAATAGAATAAATATATAACTAAATAATAGTAATAATATAAAGTTAATACATAAAATAGCAGAATGAAATAATGTTAAGATAAAAATGTAACTAAATGCTAAGTTAAAAAGGTAGGTGTTAAGTTTACCCTTAAAAAAAATTATTGTTCTGATATGACACACTGGGGTGTCATAGTTGGTGTGTGGGGGGTGGGGGGTGAGGTGGACCTGACGACCAAGGGTCCGAGTAGGGAGAGGGGCCCATGAAAACCCAGATATTTGTTATTTTTTTTATGTTTATTTCAAATGCATTGGGCCCTCCATTATTTGGTGTTATTACATATATTGATAACATGAACTGAGAGAATTACTTTTATGCCACAGTCCTATTGGGTACTACGAAATTAAATTTAGTACCTACTAAATGGTTTAGTCTTTGGTACTGTATATAATCGGCTGAATGCATTAATTCAGGTGGTGAATTAAAGAACCCCTCATCAATATAAATGGTAAATGGACTGCACTTATATAGCGCTTTTCCACCTTCATGGTGCTCAAAGCGCTTTACATTAGCCTCACATTCACCCATTCACACACCAGTAGGTCTCTAAGCTCTAAGGTCAGTCCTACTGGGGGCCTAAGTCAGGGTTCAGTATCTTGCCCAAGGACACTTCGACATGTGGACAGCCAGAGCCGGGACGTGAACCACCAACCTCTCGGCCATTGGGCGACCCACTCTAACAACTGAGCCACAGCCGCCTCTTTGCATTCCCCTACCATACCCCCCCCCCCCTCCCCATCACTTCTGTATTATACGACTACATAGCATAGCATATAAACCACCTTGTACAGTTTGATTTATTCAGCCTTATATAATAATAATAATAATAATAATAATTCAGCATTATATAATCTGATTATAGTTTATTCATGCTATTCTTATCTGCTATTATCTAATTGTGCTTTTTTATTTCAAATAAATACCCTTTTTTTTTTCTTTTACGCCTCGTGCACTGGCATGGAGGGGGGCCCACTGACATTGAATGTACAGGGACCAGAATTTGGTTCTACACCCCTGATCACACAAAACTGTATGTAACTTTTTTTTAAAATATATTGTCATTGTTCTAATTTCAAAAAAAGAGTCAAAAACATAATCATAAAGCTGTTTATGCACTTTTATACATACTAAAATGCAATTAAAGTATTTGTCAAGTGCAAATAAAACTAAACAAAAATAAGCTTTCAGTTTATTTCCGTATTAAAAACTAGGTCTTAAAAAGAGGGGTTTGAGATATTGATTAAAATATTTAATCATGATTAATGGCATAAATGCAATAGTTAACTAATTAATTACAGTTTAATCACACATTTTTCTGTCATTGACATTAATTGTAATAGTCTCATCAATGTAGAAAAATGAATTGGCTTTGTTTGTACAAATGTTTGGTTTTATTTTAATTAAAAACAAACAAGTAATGTTACAAACACAAACATCTTCCAGAATAAGATATGACAAATATGCTGATACAAAAAAATTTTCTGCCTTCTTTAATATGAAGCAATACTATTGTGTAAAATAATATGTATTTGACAAAATAACAAAATGTTTGGGAACTCTAATCATGATTAACCCCCCCCCCCCCCCCCCAAAAAAAAAAAAAAACACGATTAAAAAATTGTTAATCACGATTAACTTATTACATTTACTTTTTTTTTTTTTTTTTTATTTAATTTTATCACATATATTGTCTTCTTTATTGAGTCTCTTTACTTGTGACACATGAAACACAGTTAATTGTGCTAAAAAAAATTAATGCTACTTAATTTTTATTAATCAAAATTAATCCACAACAACCCTGTGATTAATCCAATTACACATTTGAATAGTTTGACAGCCCTGCTTGTTAATTTCAGCAGCTCTGTTTAATCTCCATCCTTCCCTAAAGAACCTTCCCTCTGGCGTTTGCTGATGTCAGAGCAGCAGCGGTTCCTCTGGACGTGATAAATGACCTGCCGATGGTAACTACGCTGAAAAATCCTCTTCTAGTTTTCTCACATGTCGGTGCAGGTTTTGACACGGATGATCGTTCACTGGCGCTTTCGTGGTTGGCGTCTCAGCCGTAGCTTTAGGCAGCTTCAGTTGTATCTGCTGCCTTGAACTCTGATGCTTCTGGAAGGTTCCGGTCACGGCTGTGGGTCTCTTTCAATGATACATGCTGGGTTCATGTACACAGTAACTCACAACTCTATGGCATTGTGCAGTCGTTATAGTAACTGGGTAGTTTTTTTTTTTACAGTCATAGAAAAGATTTCTTTTGTGTTTTGAAAAAGCAAGAAATAGAAAAGTAAAATGTTAGGTCCCTGATTCTATAAAAAGCTGAGACTTGGCAAAAATTGTTCAACTTATTTTCTTCTAGGCTTCACATTCAGCCCAGTTTGATCTCCAGTGAGACTGACCAGTAAAAAAACTAAATAAATAACACAAATGTCCAAACTTACTCCTCTGGTTTAGAGTGAAAATTTTTTATATTTCATGAAAACATTTACTCTTTAAAAAAAACAAAAAACAAAAAACAACTTGAACAACATCAACAGGCTGAAATGTTTTTTTGAAAGAAAATAAGTTGTATTTTAACAATATTCTGCCTCAGTTTATCAGTTATACTTATAGACCACAGTGGATCTACAAATACATTAAATCACAGGTGTCAAATATAAGGCCCGGGGGCTCAATTCAGCCCACCAGAGGGTCAAATCTGGCCCATAGGATGAATATCTATCTATTATCTATTAATATATTAATGATGTAAAAATTATTTTAATTCAGGTTCTACATATAGAATAATTATATCTCAATTATGCCAGAGCAGTCAAATCTGATCATAATTACCTATAAATATTGAAAACTGCAGATTTTAATGTTAAAAAAGTCCAATTCCATGAAAATATTTATATTAACAAACCATTAATTTACACAAACCTGAATAAACAAATATAAACTACCTGCAGTATCTGAGGAGAAGTATCATTTTACAAATATTCTGCCTGTTAATAAATGTTTAGTGTATTTATAATTGAAATGTTAAGTTGTTCTGCACAAATGAGTTTCAGTCAGTTTCAATTCCGTTTGCGGAATTGAAACTGATTTTTTTTTTTAATAAGCTGAGTTCTGAGCTTGTGATTGGCTGCGCACAGCTGTCAATCAGGCTGGGCCCCACCCACCATAGGCCTGCCCTTAGATCCGCCCCTGCTAGTAATAGTAATAAATGTAACAAGGCAGTCAGAGACAGCAGACCTCTGCCAAGGCTTGATATGTCGTCACATGATGTCAAAATGTGACGTGATGGAACCATAGGTGTCGACCAGGTGATGTCTGAAGGTGAGACGATGTGAAAAAGAAAAAAGAATCCTGAGACATAATCACTGATGTGTTTTAGCTGTTGACCTTTAGTGGGACCTTGACCTTTGACCTTCATTGGTCAAAGTCTAATGGGTTCTTCTTCCTTGGTCCATTATCTATCATTATTGAAAGTTTATTCAAAATCCGTTCAGAACTTTTTGTATAATCCTGCTGACAGACAGACAGACAGACAGACGGACGGACAGACAGACAGACCGACTCAAAATGAATACCTCCTTGGTGGAGGTAATTGTATAAGAATGTATCAGATCCTCACTGTCATACACACCAATACAATAGTTTCTAAATGATCATGTTAGCATTAGCACTCCCATGCTATCAAAAACCATGGTTTGGTTTAGATTTCAAGTCATTAATTTTTCACGTCTTTTCAGATGTTTTCTGCAATAACCACATGCTGGCAGTTCATAAACATATGATTAAATATACATATGACCATCATATCTGCTATAGATGGTCAAAAAGCCCCATCAGCTGTTAAAATATACGACTGTATATGTGCACATATTGAAAAATGTTCATAGAAAACATAGTTTTGGTTCAAAAAGGATGTTGCACATATCTATGCTTTGCAGAAAACTGTGCATGGATTGCAGGTTCTACTCAGATTCCCCAAAGCCCAACGTCATATATTCATGAAATAAATATTCAAAATTATTCCTAAATATTTTAAGGCAGGCTTTGGGGTGTGTCTCCAAAAAACTCCCATCAGCCGTAGCAGACTGAAGAGTACAACCTTTAACCCTTAAACAACAAATGTTCCCATTGTGTAACCCATGTGTACAGATAATATCAGAAATGCAGGACTGAAACTAACTTTCACTGACAATTCTTTCAATTAATCAAGTGGTTGTTTGGTTTGTAAAGTGTAAGAAAATGATGAAAGGTCAACCATTCATCAGTTACATGATATTCAGTGAAAGTGGGGAAAATAAAAGAGACCAAATAATACTCACATAAATGCAGCTTATGAAATTATATTGATCAAGAGCACAAGTATTCTGTCTCCTCTGCTCTGCAACTCCACACTATCCATTATTTTCACCTATTGTTAAAAAGAAAAAGAATAATGAAGTGAAATAACAACTCCTGGCTTGGACATCATTATATGACAATGAACCAAATAAACAGGCACAGCTATGATAACAAGATAAGGATGGTAACAAGAACAATGATACTAGTAATGATGACAATAATAAAGATAATGATGATGGAAATAATGACAATAATTAAGTAATATAATTGAAACATTAAAGGTGGTCAGACTTCCTTCTCTTTTTAATCTGCAAGTCTTATCAAGATGAAAAATTGTCATGAAAAATACCAAACTAATATTTAAAGAGTGATTTCTTTTTTCTTTTCCCTTGAGTATAAATTGCAGACCCTCGATGGTTACTTGTGGGATGTTGAGGTAGAGCAGGGGTGTCGTATATGTTTTAGATATTTCCCTCTTCCACATGATTTAGTTTAACCCTTTAACTCCTGAAACTTTAGCAGTTCCACAGTAAAAAGAATTAAAATAAGCCACAAAATGAATAAAAATGTCCAAAGTCATCAATAAAATGAATGAAAATAACAAAACAATTAGTAAAATGAAGAAAGTAGGACCCACAGTTTTTGTTAATTTTCTACATTTTATTTTATTTTATTCTCTTTTCTTTGTAGTTTCTTCATATTACTAATTATTTTGTCAGTTTATTATTCATTTTTGTTTATTTTATTGATGACTTTGGCTATTTTTGTTCATTTTGTTGCTTATTTTTATTCTTTTTACTATGTAACTGCTAAAGTTTCAGGAGTTAAAGGGTTAAACTGAATCACGTGGAACAGGGAAATATCTAAAACATGTAGAACACTGGCCCTTGAGGACTGGATTTGGACACTCCTGAGGTAGAGCGTACTATAACACAGCAGTCAGAGACAGTAGACCTCCACCAAGGCTTGATATGACGTCAACACATGACGTGATGGAGCCATAGGTGTTGACCCATCTGATGTCTGAAGGTGAGACAAAAAAAAACAACAACAAAAAACGCGAGATTCTATCTTGTCTGATTATTACCACTGATATGTTTTAACTGTTGACCTTTAGTGTGACCTTGACCTTTGACCTTCATTGCTCAACAACTAATGGTTTCTACCTTAACCCATTATCTATCATTCTTGAAAGTTTCATCAAAATCCATTTAGAACTTTTAATCCTGCTGACAGACAGACAGACAGACAGACAGACAGACAGATGGACAGACAAACGGACAGACAAATGGACAGACAGACAAACAGAAAGACTGACAGACAGACTGACAGACAGACAAACGGACAGAAAGACAGACGAACAGAAAGAGACAGACAAACGGACAGAAAGACAGACGAACAGAAAGAGACAGACAAATTGACAGACAGACAGACATACAGACAGACAGACAAGCGGACAGACAGACAGACGGACAGACAAACGGACAGAAAGACAGACAGACAAACGGACAGAAAGACAGACAGACAGATGAACAGAAAGACAGACAAACAGACAGACAAACCGACAGACAAACAGAAAGACAGACAGACCTGAATGTAACACCTCTTTGGCACAGGTAATAAACTGTTATAATGGCAAAAACAACAAAACAATAATAAGTAAAGTCAGTCATATTAAAATCTGAAGCATTTCACACTACTAATAAGTAAAGCAAATAAAATTATTCCAGAAGATTACATTATATTTAAAAAGTATATTTTACAGTTACAATTCAGGCAATGCTGGAGGTGAGGCAGGAAAGAGGATAAAACCGAATACCTGTCCATTTAATATTTGCTATGGTGGAAGTCAATCATCCTGAAAAAAACAAACACTAAATGTAGGATATTGTACAAAAATATAACAGCAAAACTATCCATAAATATAATCAATAACTAGCTAATGAAATAAATTATAAATCCTCCCAAAAAAAAAATGGCTGGAACATAATAATATATCCAAAACTAAATTATTTATTTGTGCATAAGAAACAAAACAAATGCTTATATTTAATTTAAATTGACCATTTAAAAAAAGCCTTTGAGCCTTGATCAGAAAACACTTAACCTTCAATTTAATTATGAAACATTTGGATGTTAGGCTTTTAATCCTAAGTTTTTACTTTTTTTAATTAATGGAAAAGATTTGTTTGCATATTTTGAAGCCCAAGTCTTAAGCACATTGGCATTGTGCAAATTCGCAAAAGTAGAAAGAAAAGAAAATCCTGCGAAAAAAAAAAAAAAAAAAAAAGACTTCCCTACCTAGTTATTATTCTTTGAGGACAGTGGAAAACAATTCAATCCAAGTGAGAATTGAGTGGGTCTGTGGGTTCTTTCCACATTTATTTATGAGCACTCCAAATAACTTAACAATGTGCTCTATTGAATATAAAAAAATGTGAGACTCTCATTAAAATGTTTACACTAAAAGTCACCGGAAACTGTTGAAGAACAATTGTGAGACTTTCAGATGTTATCAGCAGTCGGTTCAACAGTCATTGTCTCTGTGTATAAGAACTGACAGTGCACAGAGTGAGGAAGCTCTTCTGTATTTATTGAATAAACCCGCCTTCCCGCTCAAATCAATACTCAGATTTATGAGTAAGTCTGTGACATATTTTCACTCTCACCTCTAGGCTGTTAGGTAAGGGCATTTTAATTGGCAAAATCTATCCCAGTGATTAGATATAATTCACAATGGGTATTGTTTAATTCACTTGTAATTAAAGAGACGAATAAAGAGACAGGGCTGTTTTAATTAATAAACTCTCAGATCCCTCACATGTAGATAAAATCAGTGCCACATTTTTCCATTTATAATCCCACAGTCATAAGTGAGATACCGTAACTTGTCCTAATGGTGATAACATTTATTCTTACGACACACGAGGCCTTTGGACCTGAGATCATGTGCGATACTGTCAAGTGAGATGATTGGATATCAGTCACATAATGAAATTGTCTACGTGGTTAATTAAAATTAGACAAATGTACTATTATGCTGCAATCTACACACAGCTCCTGCCCCCCCCACCCTTTTACAAGCTGGTATGTACATGAATTTTAATGTGAGGGATAAACCTGCGCAGATGGAGCACTATCGGATCGACTGGGCCAACGCTAGAGGTGGTGCAACTCACGCTGTAATTAGATCACAGCAAGGTGTAAATGCAGTCGATGCTGTGGGAGAATATTTAGGTGAAATATCTGTATGTCCAGACTGCAGTAAAGGTCATACATATCCTCATCTTCATAGATTTCCATCAACAACCTACATCGAAAACTTTCCGGCAAAGAGAAAATGGATGCTCATATAGCACAGGTGTCAAACATACGGCCTGGGGGCCAAATGTGGAACGCCAAAGGTTATAATCTGGGAACTGAGAACTGCTGCCATGTTTATCAATTCCATGGAATCGTTTGTAGAGGTAAGATCTTAAGCTCAAGCCCGGGCCTAAAATGTCAATCATTACATTCGGGTAGAGTCGGGTCGGTCTGGGCTTCGCTAATGGTCCGTGTATATTTTGGTAGTTGGGTTTTCCGTTTATGAATGGGATTTTTTTTTTTTTTTAAACTGCTTTATTTGACTTTCGTTTTAAGCTCAAAACCAACAATTAAATTACGCAGCATTTCATTTTCATTTTTTAAATTTCACTTTACTAAAAGAAATTCAAAGTCAACAAAATTTTAAAACAAACAATATTAATATTCTTGTACCAGAAGCTGCCATTCAGACCGTAATAATGCAAGAATAACAACCAAGAATCGGAACTCGGAAATTGTTTTTGAACGGGCGGAACAAAACTTACTGGTCCATGTTTCTAGGCTCTGTAGTCGAGTAGCTAATCACCAAAAACTATGCCCACTGCCTTTCTTCTCTAGACGCCAAAATTATCGATGCTTTTCCCCCACCACGCGCTCTTGCCTGACTTCTGGTGGTTTTTTCTGTCGACTTTTAATTTATTTTTGTAAAGTGAAATAAAAATCTAAGGGAATGCAGTTTTATGCAATTGTTGGTTTTTTGCTTTAAAACCAAAGTCAAATAAACCGGCCTTTTTTTTTTTTTTATTCTCATTCATAAAAGGAAAACCCAAATACCAAAATATACACTGACCTGTAATCCATGTATCATTTGTTCATTCGTTTTTCAAAAATGAAACCAAAAATAAGACAACGAAAAAACAACTTGTTTCTTCATTAATTGTTTACAAAACCAAAATGAAAAACGCTCTGAGTGCTTTTCTACTTGTTGTTGTTTTACAGATATTGGTTTTCAGTCTTGAACTCCACTAGCGTAGCTGCACTTGACACCCGTAGCCACAGCAAATCTAATTTTCTACCGGGGATGGTCTAGTTATGCTCAATGTAACTTTTGGAAAGATTTACTTGAAACTGGCCGACGAATCACGGTGAAGTATAAAGTCAGAGGTCGGGAAACAACCAGAAACAACCATAGACTCTTTTTACAGAAGCGACAACAGTCGTTAAATTCCATAATCCACCATTTTGTTTAGTCATTCCTAACTTTCTCCAGACTCCTCCGTAAACTATCCAGCACTCTTAACTACGTCACCCTAAAGATTACACTGATTGGTTGTAGTACCGTCCTATTGCATACAGAGGATTTGAACGACAACCTTTTAGCCCCGCCTCCCTTGACTATAAAACACCAATAAACCCATACATCTAATGAATAGAGATAGCACAGCTAAGCTAAAAAGAAACAGGAATTGGAGGCGATTATTTTCTTCCGGTAGACATCAAGATTTAGCCTAGCCACGCTAGACCCCCCCTAGTGGCACTAAATCTAATTAGCTACTGTACTAGTCTAGTTACGCTCAATGTAACTTTTGGCTAGATTTTCCTGAAACTGACGAATCACGGTGGAGTTTGAGTCAGAGGGCGGGTCTAACAAATCACTGCAACGATACAGAGAGAATGAACCGGAAACAACTATAGAAGAAGAAGAACAATGGGTGGTGATTTCCTTTTATCAAAGATGAGTAAAGAATGTGTGAAAACGTCAGCGAACTTTAAATTATTTTTACAGAAGCAACAACAGTCGTTAAACTCCATAATCCACCATTTTGTTTAGTCATTCCTAACTTTCTCCAGACTCTTCCATAAATTATCCAGCACTCTTAACTACATCATCCTAAAGATTACTCTGATTGGTTGTAATACCGTCCTATTGCAAACCTTTTAGCCCCGCCTCCCCTGACTATGAAGCACCACTAGACCCATATATGAAATGAATAGGGATGGTGCAGCGAGGCTAGAGCTCTACTTCAGTTTCGTCGTACTTGGTACAATGACGTTTCCGCAGTGAATCTGTGATGATTTGTGTGAAATGTCTGTCTGTCTGTCTGTCTGTCTGTCTGTCTCTTCCTCCTTCGTTATCGGACATGTGAACAGGCTCAGTGATCATTCTGCCAGTAACTCTACACATTTTCCAGGTGTACACACACACACACACACACACACACAGCTTTGGGGTCTTTGGATAAAGGCTGAGCTGTTTAAATGAACTCCTGTTTCTTCAACAAACAGCTCCATAACAATCACATGACCTCACAGTGACCTTTAACATCTAATCCATAGACTAGCAGATTATGACACCACCAGATAAGAACCAAAATGAGGAAAACTATTGATTTGTGAGATAAATAACAGTTTTGGGCAAAGGGAAAGAAGAACGTCAGCATTAGTGTGAACAGAGTGATATTTGGTGGAAACATGTTTTTCAATGTGATTTTGTCTAAATTCAGATGCATTTTCACTCACTGTAAAGCAGGGGTGTCAAAATCCAGTCCTCAAGGACCGGTGTCATACGTGTTTTAGATATTTCCCTCTTCCACATGATTCAGTTTAACCCTTTAACTCCTCAAACTTTAGCAGTTCCACAGTAAAAAGAATTAAAATAAGCCACAAAATGAACAAAACTAGCCAAAGTCATCAATAAAATGAACAAAAACGAATAATAAACTGACAAAATAATTAGTTACATGAACAAAGTAAGACACAAAGTTTTTGTTCGTTTTGTTGCTCATTGTTTATTTTTCTACATTTTACTTTTTATTCTATTTATTTATTTTTTTTTAATTTTGCTCCATTTGTGTCTTTGTTTGTTCATGTTACGAATTATTTTGTCAGTTTATTGTTCATTTTGTTGCTTATTGTTTATTTTTCTACATTTTACTTTTTATTTTATTTTATTTTATTTTTTAAATTTTGCTACATGTGTGTGCATTTGTGCTCCGATAAAATCAAATCAACCGATCAAATCAACAATCATATCTCTGCTTTCCTGTGGTCTATCGTCACCAAATAAAAACAGGGAGAGGGTTTAAAATCTGCACCTTTGACAAAAGTTGATGGCGGCGCTCTGTAACAGTTTTTTTGTTATGGCGTTTTAAAGTTCCCACATGATCTGACCACATCCATATGATTATAGGCCTCAAAGTGTGAGTACAAACAGGGTGGGATTCACCTCTGCATGATGACAACAACATGGATGTGAAACAGAAGAGTGTCGTCCACTAACAAAGCAGAGGTCAAAACAGTCAATGTGGGTTTTTAATGTAAATAAAAAACTTAAAGTCTGAAGTCAGTCATCACCAAATAATGCATGGACCATGTGTCAGAGTGTTAATTATACATTTGTTTGTCTCTGTTATGTACACCACTTCACCTCAGGCCAAATCCTATTTCACTCCTTCGCCCTCCTCTTTACTCCTACTCCCTTTTTTTTTTTTTCTGCATTTAGAGCCTGTTTACACGAGGATGATTGCGGCTAAATACGACGGCATATTTTATCAGAAATTCTCTTCGTTTACACGACACTGGCACCATCAGGGTGTGAATCTGCACAAAGACTCTTTCCAAAGTGGGGCGTATTGGGTCGCATCTCCGTTTAAACGACAAGAAACGCACACGTTCACATTGCGTGCGTCTTTACGTCACATACAGTTTCACGTTACATTCATACGGCGAGCAGATAAAGCAACAAACATGTCGGACAACCTCCATCCTACAGATCTTCAAGCTGCACTAGCATAAGGTGAACATATGTCGGACAGACGGCTCTGAAAACGGACTGGCCGAACGTCTGTCACTCGTCCTCACTTTTCACATTTCATCCTTAGGACCAAATGTAAACAGTGACAGATGTCCGGCCAGTATGGTCTTAGAGCCGTCTGTCTGGACAAAGTCTGGACATATGGTCACCCTATGCTAGCAGCTCTGGTAAATGTACAGCAGTTGTTTCAGCTATTGTACACAAATTAGACACATACCATGGGTGAACAGAGACGGGTGTACATTTACAAATGCATACGTCAAAAATGGATAGGGTCATGTCGCCATTGTATCACAGAACCACATAGCCGGCCTAGCATCCATATCCAATCGTATTTCGCCTACTGTTGCATCTTTGTATAAACGTGGATGACAAACTGAAGACGAGGCGCCACTTTAGCCTCTTCTGTTTTCATCGTCACCATATAAATATAGCCTTAACATGCAGGGGTAGGGCTAGGCCAAGAGGTGAATGAGGATTTGGCCTAAGTGTCACGAAATATTCCAAAGCACTAGAAACATAACTGGATGTTCATGTGACCATGAGCGTAGAAACCGTTGCTACATGAAGCCCCTGGTCTTTTAGTTGATTCACATTCACAGAACATTACTGAACCTCGATTAGATTTACTCAACCATCCACAGATCATAACACTGCCCCCACAGGCTTGTGCTGAAGGCACTAGGCATGATGGGTAATCACTTCATCCATCTCAAAAACAGGGTTAATCTGTTCTGATCAGGTCACATGACCTTTAGTCGTTAAAATGCAGTTCAATCTTCATTCTCTGTATAAACTGATAATAAATGAGACGCTCCTGAAGGCATCAGTTAAAGAGTTAATGAAGTGAAACACATTAATCCCTGCAGTAATGATCCACAGGAAGGATGTAAACCATGTCAAGCATGGTTTGCAGGTAGTCTGTGTTTAATTCCAGTTTGCAGTTCATTCAAATTCAGGCACAAATTCTTTTAAGCCTTTATATTTTTGGTATGTTCTTTATGTACGTCCATCCCGCCCCATAAAAGGGAGGCAAGGGGTACTGTTTTTAGTTTGCTTTGTTTCTTTCATTGGTAGTTTTGGTGCTAGAGTGTTAACAGTATGTTGATTTAATTTGTTCTATAGATTACCAGTGATCCAGAATAGATGTGGTTACATTTAGATCTTTTTTTTTCTTTGCATATTTATGTAAAATAGGCAAAATTTCACATATTAATTGACTTTCAATTTACTTCATACTTTGCACATATATAGTATATAAACAGCCATGATAACATCATTTACATTGATGCCAAAATAAGATGTAATACATGTAAGAGGCGGGGTTTGGTTTACCTGGAAACACTTGTTTTTTTAACCTTTATTTTATCATAAAGGTCAATTAAGAACCAGTTCTGGCCAAAAGGCAGCATACTATTAATGACAGTGTTCATATTTTATTCTGTTCTAAGGATTGTTTTTTAAAATTTATTTATTCCTTTAAGGTTTCAGTTAAATTTTCAAATTTTTTTTTATTAATAATATGTGGTCACTAGTAATTTTTCCATTGAAATTGAATGAATATAACTTGCACATAGACGTTTGCCTTATGGGAAGATGACCATTTTCCACAAAAGAACCACCTGTTTATTATCATTACAACAAGTGAAAAAGAAGAGTTTTAAAAGAATAAGTTGTGGACACACCAGGAAAATGAATTATTTTTTAAATGAGTACAGGATACAGGGGTAAAAAAAAAAAAATCTAACCATTTCGAGATGTCACCATTATCAACACACTCTGTAAATATAATCAAAATCTGTCCATAAGTTTTTGAATTATCTTGCTCACAAACAGACAGTCAAACTTTGGCAAAAACATAACCTCCTTGTCGGAGATAATAATAATAATAATAATAATAATATTAACATATATGGTCATCACTGTGTTTATGGAATAGCTTCTAATGTCATGTCACGACAAACAAATAACATTTATGATGATAAATGGAAAAACTAGTATTACAGATTTTTTATTTATTTATTTAGTAAATATTGGTAAAGTTTTTGCACTAGTGTTGAAACTAGTACTAATGCTACAACCTGGCACACTGCATCTCTCCTGTTAAAGTGTCATGTATATTGTGCATTGTCCCTGTCTAAATAAATAAATAAAATGAAAAAAAAAAAAGGTAACACTTTACAATAAGGGTACATGAATCATGTTGGAATCATGTTGGAATCATGGTCTGATTCATGATGAATTAACATATGACTCATGTATGTACTAATGATTAATATATCATGAGTCATGAAAGGATTCCTGTTGGAATCATGATGACTCATGATGAGTCACTATTAATATATCATGAATTAACACTGCTGTTAATTCATGTTGTTAATATATCATGAATTGTTAATTCATGTTGTTAATATATCATGAATTAACACTGCTGTTAATTCATGTTGTTAATATATCATGAATTGTTAATTCATGTTGTTAATATATCATGAATTAACACTGCTGTTAATTCATGTTGTTAATATATCATGAATTGTTAATTCATGTTGTTAATATATCATGAATTAACACGGCTGTTAATTCATGTTGTTAATATATCATGAATTGTTAATTCATGTTGTTAATATATCATGAATTAACATTGCTGTTAATTAATGCTGTTAATATATCATAACACTGCTGATAGCTATCAATCAAATTATATATGAATCAAACTTTAGTGAAGGGTGCATGAGTAATGATGAAGTAATATCTGTTTTATGGTGAATTAAAACTAGGACGGGGGCTTCCAACCTTCATATCCGTCACCTGCTGGCCGTGGTCTACTTACCCCTCTGCTGGACTCAGCCCCTGGCCTACTGTTTTCCACAAGTCATATTCATGATGAATTAACTTATTAATTAGCAAAATCTTTTGAGTCACTATATGAGTCATGATATATTAATGATTAACATATGATGAATTAATGTATGAACAAGCATATTCATGATGAATTAATGTATGAACAAGCATATTCATGATGAATTAATGTATTACTTAGCAAAATCTTTTGAGTCACTATAGGAGTCATGATATATTAATGATTAACATATCATGAATTAATGTATGAACAAGACATATTCCTACTGTGTTAATGCATACTCTGAAAATAATTCATGTCTGACTCATGATAGGTTGCCCCTTATTCTGCAGTCATGACATTATCATGATTACTACACCATGAGTTAATGTATGAACAAGCATATTCATGATGAATTAATGTATGAACAAGCATATTCATGATGAGTTAATGTATGAACAAGCATATTCATGATGAATTAATGTATGAACAAACATATTCATGATGAATTAATGTATTACTTAGCAAAATCTTTTGAGTCACTATAGGAGTCATGATATATTAATGATTAACATATCATGAATTAATGTATGAACAAGACATATTTCTAGTGAGTTAATACATACTCTGAAAATAATTCATGTCTGACTCATGATAGGTTGCCCCTTATTCTGCAGTCATGACATTATCATGATTACTACACCATGAGTTAATGTATGAACAAGCATATTCATGATGAGTTAATGTATGAACAAGAGATATTCATGATGAATTAACATATTACTTAGCAAAATCTTTTGAGTCACCATATGAGTCATGGTATATTAATGATTAACATACCATTAATTAATGTATAAAGATGTGATATTCAGAATGTGTTAATATATACTTAGAGAAGAAATTATGATTAAAGTTTTCTTTGCCTCTTATTGTAAAGTCATGACATCACAATCATAACTATACTATTAACCAGTGTGTAATATACAATTACAATACAAATGATTTATATAAACCAAGTGAAATCACAGCATTGTGTATTTTCCGAATGTCATCAATACAACCAAAATACCAGATTGGGTACAACAACATTTTAATTACCAAAAATATCCAAAGGCAGATCACAGAGAGAGAGAGAAAGAGAGAGAGAGAGAGAAAGAGAGAGAGAGAGAGAGAGAGAAATAAAAGTCATTCTCCACAGTACACGGATGCATTGTCCTGCATGAAAAAAGTTAAAAAGTGCCCAAAAGTCAAGTCAAAATCTGCCTTGTTCAGAGAGACAACCAGAAGGAGGTTTTCCTGCCGCCTTCTCCGCAACCAGCCGTTTCTGGCGATCACGCACTCCTAATATGCCGACTACCCACTTTTTCTGTCGGCATGTTGCTGCAGCCCTTCCGCGGTGATACTGTAAAACACAAAAAGCAAAAATGGCAGACTCATGATGAGGACAAGGGGGAGTTTGTTAAAAAAAAAAAAGTTTGAGAACTACCACGTTAGTGTATGTGACCTTTTCTTTTTTGCAGCATATCATCAAATTAGTGTCCACCATGCCAAACAACGCCAAAGCGATCACATGGAACAAGCTCCAGCAGCACCTACTGTCCCATGCCCACACTAAACTAAATATGTGGATTAGAGATGGTCTCCACAGCCACCTTTTGCACCACAAGAACAAAACCTTCACTGACAGGACACTGTGTATAATAATAATAATAATAATAATAATAATAATAATAATAGACTTGTCTTTTTATGTCACCAATGCTGACCTCATGTAAAATAATATAAGTGCTTGTGAAATTTGCCTTTGAGAAGTAAACAAGTGCATGCAAAATTTTAGCTGTTTTGTAAAAAATAATAATAAAAAAAGACAAAGTTTGGCCCTTGATTTCATCCCAGATTAAAATTTTGCCCCACTGTGAATTTCAGTTTGACACCCCTGCCCTATCCCACCAAAATACTGCCTCTGGTTCAGTTTCATCATGCAAATATTCACTATTGTAGCCACCTTGGGTTCCATGAAAGGCACCATATAAAACTAAGTTATTATTTTCACATTGCTGTAAGAACAACAGTGTTTCGGGGGAAATTGTCAGAGGTAGAAAAACTACTGAAAAAATATAGTTGAATAAAATTATCTTTACTTTGTTTAAATTCTACTCAGAGTAAAAGTACACATCTAAAAATATACAAAATTACTTCATTTAAAATATAACTTGAGTACAGGTTACTTCATTAAAAGTTTCAACCTGCGCAGAGATCAACCACGCATCTATGAGGTCAGATAGTCAACAAATTATGTTCCATAATTCTAGCAACTGGAGAACATCAGCCAAATGATATGTCCACAGAGTTTGTTTTTGACGTTCAGAACTAATAAATTATGAGAGATTACCGGCACAAATTACAAAGCGGGAGGGGGCGGGAGATGGATCTGAAATACGGGAGAGTCCTGGGAAAAACGGGAATGTTAGCAGTTCAGTGCAAACATTTTTCAGTCCCATTGTACAGCCCATAACATGAGAATAAAGAAATTTAAACGACAATTAAAACTATTCAAAAACACAAAATGCACGCAACACAAAGTGCCCACAGGATCCTAAAATTAAAAATGTCCACATTGGGTCCAACTGTTTAAAATACATTCTTTTGAACTACGACTATCATCCCATTCCTCTCGTCTACTTCCCTTGATCAGAGTAAAAATAATATGACGGCACGTTGTGCTTACATGGGAAGGTTGTTATGCGGGGTGTTTAAAACAAACAATAAATTACCCGTTTGTAATGTGAGGGACAAGGCACGTGTGTTAACTTACCGCCACATGCTTTCGCTAATTTGACGTAGAATTCTTCTCGGAATCCTCGTCCATGATATCTTCAACTTCAGAAAGGTTGCTAGCAAGACAAGGTCACGCAACTGACGTTCACTTCCGGGGTCACGGTTGTTTTAACTTGTAATTTTTAGAGTGGTTTGTTAAATGTGCAATTTTTACTTTTACTCAATTACATTTTGATGCAAGTATTTTACTTCGCTATATTTTAAACCCCTCACATTACTGAGTACAATATTGATAGTGGGGGAAAATACATTTGGGCGGAACATTTTGACCCCGGAAGTGAACGTCAGTTGCTTGACCTTGTCTTGCTAGCGACCTTTCTGAAACTGAAGATATCATGGAGGAGGATTCAGAGAACAATTCAACGTCAAAATTAGCGAAAGCATGTGGTGGTAAGTCATCACATCACAAACGGATAATTTATTGTTTGTGTTAAACACCCCGTATAACAACGGGGCACAATGTAAGCACAACGTGCCGTGCCGTTATATTATTTTTACCCTGATCAAGGGAAGTAGACGAGGGAATGGGATGATAGTCGTAGTTCAACACTTTGTGTTGTGTGCATTTTGTGTGTTTGAATAGTTTTAATTGTTGTTTAAATTTCTTTATTCTCATGTTGTGGGCTGTACAATGGGACTGAAAAATGTTTGCACTGAACTGCTAACATTCCCGTTTTTCCCAGGACTCTCCCGTATTTCAGACCCATCTCCCGCCCCCTCCCGCTTTGTAATTGGTAATGTCTCGTAATTTATTAGTTCTGAACGTAAAAAAACGGCTGTAGACATATCATTTGCCTGATGTTCTCCAGTTGCTAGATATCATGTATGGAACGTATCATGTCATTTGTTGACTATCTGACCCCTCATAGATGCGTGGTTGATCTCTGCGCAGGTTGAAACTTTTAATGAAGTAATTTGTACTCAAGTTATATTTTAAATAAATTAATTTTGTATATTTTTAGATGTGTACTTTTACTCTGAGTAGAATTTAAACAAAGTAAAGATAATTTTATTCAACTATATTTTTTCAGTAGTTTTTCCACCTCTGACAATTTCCCCGAAACACTGTTGTTCTTACAGAAATGTGAAAATAATAACTTAGTTTTATATGGTGCCTTTCATGGAACCCAAGGTGGCTTAAATAGTGGAATATTTGCATGATGAAACTGAACCAGAGGCAGTATTTTGGTGGGATAGGGCAGGGGTGTCAAACTGAAATTCACAGTGGGGCAAAATTTTAATCTGGGATGAAATCAAGGGCCAAACTTTGTCTTTTTTTATTATTATTTTTACAAAACAGCTAAAATTTTGCATGCACTTGTTTACTACTCAAAGGCAAATTTCACAAGCACTTATATTATTTTAAATGAGGTCAGCATTGGTGACATAAAAAGACAAGTCTATTATTATTATTATTATTATTATTATTATTATTATTATTATTATTATTATTATTATTATTATACACAGTGTCCTGTCAGTGAAGGTTTTGTTCTTGTGGTGCAAAAGGTGGCTGTGGAGACCATCTCTAATCCACATATTTAGTTTAGTGTGGGCATGGGACAGTAGGTGCTGCTGGAGCTTGTTCCATGTGATCGCTTTGGCGTTGTTTGGCATGGTGGACACTAATTTGATGATATGCTGCAAAAAAGAAAAGGTCACATACACTAACGTGGTAGTTCTCAAACTTTTTTTTTTTTAACAAACTCCCCCTTGTCCTCATCATGAGTCTGCCATTTTTGCTTTTTGTGTTTTACAGTATCACCGCGGAAGGGCTGCAGCAACATGCCGACAGAAAAAGTGGGTAGTCGGCATATTAGGAGTGCGTGATCGCCAGAAACGGCTGGTTGCGGAGAAGGCGGCAGGAAAACCTCCTTCTGGTTGTCTCTCTGAACAAGGCAGATTTTGACTTGACTTTTGGGCACTTTTTAACTTTTTTCATGCAGGACAATGCATCCGTGTACTGTGGAGAATGACTTTTCATTTCTCTCTCTCTCTCTCTCTCTCTCTCTCTCTCTCTCTCTCTCTCTTTCTCTCTCTCTCTCTCTTTCTCTCTCTCTCTGTGATCTGCCTTTGGATATTTTTGGTTATTAAAATGTTGTTGTACCCAATCTGGTATTTTGGTTGTATTGATGTCATTCGGAAAATACACAATGCTGTGATTTCACTTGGTTTATATAAATCATTTGTATTGTAATTGTATATTACACACTGGTTAATAGTATAGTTATGATTGTGATGTCATGACTTTACAATAAGAGGCAAAGAAAACTTTAATCATAATTTCTTCTCTAAGTATATATTAACACATTCTGAATATCACATCTTTATACATTAATTAATGGTATGTTAATCATTAATATACCATGACTCATATGGTGACTCAAAAGATTTTGCTAAGTAATATGTTAATTCATCATGAATATCTCTTGTTCATACATTAATTCATCATGAATATCTCTTGTTCATACATTAACTCATGGTGTAGTAATCATGATAATGTCATGACTGCAGAATAAGGGGCAACCTATCATGAGTCAGACATGAATTATTTTCAGAGTATGTATTAACACAGTAGGAATATCTCTTGTTCATACATTAATTCATGATATGTTAATCATTAATATATCATGACTCCTATAGTGACTCAAAAGATTTTGCTAAGTAATACATTAATTCATCATGAATATGCTTGTTCATACATTAATTCATCATGAATATGCTTGTTCATACATTAATTCATCATATGTTAATCATTAATATATCATGACTCATATAGTGACTCAAAAGATTTTGCTAAGTAATAAGTTAATTCATCATGAATATGACTTGTGGAAAACAGTAGGCCAGGGGCTGAGTCCAGCAAGAGGGGTAAGTAGACCACGGCCAGCAGGTGACGGATATGAAGGTTGGAAGCCCCCGTCCTAGTTTTAATTCACCATAAATCAGATATTACTCCATCATTACTCATGCACCCTTCACTAAAGTCTGATTCATATATAATTTGATTGATAGCTATCAGCCGTGCTAATACATGATATATTAACAGCATGAATTAACAGCAATGTTAATTCATGATATATTAACAACATGAATTAACAATTCATGATATATTAACAACATGAATTAACAGCAGTGTTAATTCATGATATATTAACAACATGAATTAACAATTCATGATATATTAACAACATGAATTAACAGCAGTGTTAATTCATGATATATTAACAACATGAATTAACAATTCATGATATATTAACAACATGAATTAACAGCAGTGTTAATTCATGATATATTAATAGTGACTCATCATGAGTCATCATGATTCCAACAGGAATCCTTTCATGACTCATGATATATTAATCATTAGTACATACATGAGTCATATGTTAATTCATCATGAATCAGACCATGATTCCAACATGATTCCAACATGATTCATGTACCCTTATTGTAAAGTGTTACCAAAAAAAAAAGGTTTTAACTAGCTGTCAAAATTAACACATTAATGTGGATCAATTCATCATCATGATTAATCTGATTAAAAATTGTAATGTAATGAAGCCATCTGTAGCAGAATGTCTAACTGTCTCTGCCAATGCATTTTAGGCAGTTTTTCCCAGTAGGACAGATGGAAGACGCTAAACAACACGACATTTGAAGAGAGAGGGAAAAAAAAAAAAGATGGAATAGTTGAACCAGCAAAAAAAAGGATTAGACTCATTCTGTAGGATGGACTTTTCTTCTTCTATCTTAAAATACATGAACATGACATGTACGTTCATCAGTGATCCTGCTGATGTGTTGCCGAGCTTGCAACAAAAACATTAAGTGCAAATATTTTCCCTTCTGTCTTGAGTCTGTTTGCTCATGAAAAATAAAATGTAGATTTTTTTTAATTAAAAAGGAACGATATTTAATTGTGATTAATCAAA
Organism: Siphamia tubifer; assembly: GCA_020466265.1. Taxonomy (NCBI): domain Eukaryota; kingdom Metazoa; phylum Chordata; class Actinopteri; order Kurtiformes; family Apogonidae; genus Siphamia; species Siphamia tubifer. The sequence continues at coordinate 47,184,068 of CM035787.1, forward strand.
ATGAACCCTTTAATAGAATAGAATAGTGAATTCAATTAAAATTTCATTTAACAGCAACTCATCAGGAAAAGCTAAAAGACAACATCTATCTGTCTGTCTGTCTGTCTGTCTGTCTGTCTGTCTGTCTGTCTGTCTGTCTGTCTGTCTGTCTGTCTGTCTGTCTGTCTGTCCGTCCGTCCGTCCGTCCGTCCGTCCGTCCGTCCGAAATGCTAAATTCAGTGGAAATAATTTGACTACAGCACATAAACTAGATTTTTTTTTTTTTTTTTTTTTGGTACGTTACATATTTACAACAGGCATTAAGGGGTTAATCCATAGAACCCATGTGATTAACCTGCTGAAAATTTAGAATTCTTTGACAGCACTAGTTTCTAGTCTAATCCTAATGACCTCCACCAAGAAGGTAATGTTTTTGGGTTTGTTTGTCTGTCTGTCTGTTAACAAGATAACTCATAAAGTTATGGAAGGATCTTGATGAAATTTACAGGGTTAGGATGTACCGCAATATAAAAACTTCAAAGTGATCCAGAATCAACAATCTCTTCCGTATCACCACCAAAATGTAATCATTTCTAGATCTCCCCATTAACAACTTACCCTGTAAATTTAATCAAAATCTTTCCGTTACTTTTTCACTTATCTTGCTAACACACAGACAGACACACAGACAGACACACAGACAGACACACAGAGCTTTTCTAGTTTATTTCATATATTAACCTGAACATGTTCAATGTGCTGTGTTTGCACTCACACACATGTTCACCCTCAGTTTCCTATGTGGGTAATTGTACTGTCTGCACATATTGTTCTGCACAAGCTCCTCACTGGCTTACAGAAGTGAAACACATTAATCCATGCAATAACTATTCAGTGGAAGGATCTGAACTATTGGCTGAGATTAAATCCACATTGGCTCTATTTCCATGTAGTCTAGTTATAGTTGGTTAGTTACAGCGCTTGGTGCGGATGCTTTATTATTGTCTCATTTTGACTCTAATCAGCAGTGATCCTCTGACTCTAACCAGGTTGTTTTTCCTCTTGAATTACCCCAAACCTCATACATAACACACACTGTCTCATTTTGGAGCATTCCCTCCACTGTCATAATCTAGTAGCTGTGTCTGAATGTTTCTTCCGGAGTAAACAAGACCCTAATTTGCTCAAACCTTCATAGTTTTGTTTTGTTTTTTTTTTTTTACCCACATAGGAATGATTTACTCTGAGGGCAGACGTAACAAGTTATTAATACAGAGTGTAAATGCAGCCGCCATGCAAGCCTGTGTTCTTATCCATCTTGTGTACGCAGATAGAGATTGTGCGATAATACTGTGGATAAATGGCAATCTGCCTAAGTAAACACAAAAATGAGAAAAACATGCAAACTAAGAAAACTGAGGAACACAAAGCCATTAAGAAGCCGCTTCGGAATCAGACAAATCTCATTTGATTTATATTTATGTGCTTTTTAAAAAGTCCTGACAGTGTTCTGTGCACATTAAATACAATTTTACTTTGAAATGGGGGAGAATCAGAGCAATATCATCATCATTGTCCCTGATCTTATCACAGAAACAGCTCCGTTATGAGCTTGCACTGATTTATATTTATGTGATTCTCAAATGCTTCTGACTGTGTCCTTAAAACACAAGCTGGAACTGTACTTCAGAGAAAAGCAGAAGAGATTTGCCATTACCTTTGAAAATTGATTTTTTTTTTTTTTTTTCTCCTTTGGCTGTAAATAATTTAATATGAGATAAGCCTCAGGGTTTGAGGCAGGTCTCCATATCCCTCCTGCCTAAAGAAATGTTGCTCGTTTTGCCCCATCACAGCAACAACGCTCCTCCAGACACTGATGGCGGTCACATTAAAATACTCAGGGAGGCTTTAAATCAAGTAAGTCTGGGGGAAAAATGCTAAATCAATCTGTTGATGATTAACTACTAAACATTTTCTATTGCAGTGAAGTGAGCAATGGGTGCCCGGCAAAGGAACTTGTTTGTTAATCCATTCTCTTTGATGAAAAGTAAGTCTTTATATTACAAAGACAGGTCATGCAGAGTCGATTTTTATTGTTTAGGTAGTTATTGTGTATGTTATTTTTCCTTGATGCACCATCAAAAATTGCATTTGCCAGATATAAAGAGTCAGTTTCTCAGATAAATGGGGTAGAGCACAGTTATTAGGTGGCTGTGACCTATTATTTGTGTTACTCAATGGAATTGACTTTCCATATTAAAGTAATGTGTTTCATTACATCATCATTGCTGATTTAAATTATTACTGTCAACATGGTCAAGCCTTTTTCCTCCAACTACTGCATCTGTTCTTTGGAAGAAAAAAAAAATGTTACCAGGTAAGTAAATTTACCATGTTGAGTCGATTTAGGACGAGCGTTTTTCCAGAAGCTGTAGCTGCCATCAACACACATAAATAAGTGGATAATTAATTTGTTTTAATCAAACCAATGCTTTTGTATTTAATTGTTTAGTATTTTAACATTTTGTATTTTAACATTTGTATTTTAACATTTGTATTTTAATATTTTGTTTTAGTATTTTTAGTCATATCTTTTTAACATTATTATTTGAAGAGTTCATTTGCAAAAAACAGATAACTCCATTTTTCTTTTTTTTCACAAAATGTCATTTTTTACTCTACATTCCACAGATAATACTGATTTATTTGATATATTATTTATTTCATTTGGTAAGAGCCACTAAATTGAATAAATAATATATCAAATCAATGAGTATTACCTGGGATGTAGATTAAAAAATGCAATTTTCTGAAAAAAACGAAAAATAGAGTTATCTGTTTTTGCAAATGAACTCTTCATTTGTTATATTTATTACATTACTAGGTGTGTATGTGATGCATGTGTGACCGAAGCACTTTACTGCAGCAGCTTTCAATTTCTTTGGATTTTATATACAATGACAATAAAGACATTCTATTCAATAACTAAATATCATCTTAATATAACATATTTGGGTAAAAAACATCAACAGACATCCTTGCCCACAATATCTCCTTTTACACCAAAATACTTCTGCCCATTTTTCCTTCAGTTAAACTGTTTAAACACTTCCTATTCAGATTATATATCGTTGATTTCATTAATAATACATGGTAAATATATTTACCTAGTGACCAGGTACATTTTCATTACAAAAGACAGATTATGTAAAGTCATTTTTTATTGTTTAGGTAGTTATTGTGTATATTATTTTTCCTTGATGCACCATCAAAAATTGCATTTGCCAGATATAAAGAGTCAGTTTCTCAGATAAATGGGGTAGAGCACAGTTATTAGGTGGCTGTGACCTATTATTTGTGTTACTCAATGGAATTGACTTTCCATGTTCAAGTAATACCTTTCATTACATCACCACTGCTGATTTAAATGATTACTGTCAACATGGTCAAGCCTTTTTCCTCCAACTACTGCATCTCTATTAGGTCTATACAATGCTCTGGGGAACGCCTTTTCTAATCACATGTATCACCAGCGGCAGCACAAATTTGTCATGCAAGGGGAAGCATAAGCCCAGTGTTCAGGCATTATGCTGCCAGCTCCAGCATGCATTAGCAGGACTGCTATTCCATAAATATTAGCTTTGCTGCACATTTTCGGCTCGAGTGATTCTGTACATATTAAGAGGTGACAAACAGATGGGATGTGAGTCAAAAAAGAGGCTGGTTTTACGTTGTTCAATCAATGGCAGGAGAAATTATAATGCTACCTTTGCTAACTGATCCCTTAATCAAACACAGAAAGTGAATATTTTTTTGTTTTGAGCATCTGAAGGGAAGAATTCAATCTGTCATTAAAGCTTCATATTATCCTCAATAAGCAAACTCTGGTGGATAATTTGAAATCAGATTCCACAGATTTGCTGCTGCAGGTTTTTTATCGGAATTAAAACGACATTTTGCTGTTGCCATTGTTCAAGCGTAGCAATTTTACAACTTGAGTAACTCGACTCTGAAGTTGTAGTCATAATAATAATCACAATAATCGCAATAATAGCAGCGACTGTGTTTACTTTTCAAGCGAGGATGATAAAAATGTTTTGTAGAGGAAAGGAAATAAAGTGCAATTACATGTTTCTCAGGAACACCTGCAGCACAAAACACACCAAACAACTTTAAACACAAAGATAAAAATCCATAAAAAGTGTCCAAAAGATATAAAAGCAAATTCTAGTAGAGAGGCGTGATAACATGACAAAGCTCTATTATGTAGCAACAAAACAACTATTAGCCAGAAAAGGAAAGTCAATAAAAATGTGTTTTGAAGCCATGTTTAAAAGAACAAATGGTTCCAACAGGCTGAATACTCGCCTCGTGCAAAAAAACCCACCTCATCAACATACAACTTCAACCTGAGAAATGAAAAAAGGCCCTCAGCGCTGGATATAACCTGATGTAAAATGTTCAATGAACCCTTTACGTAGACTACGCTAACTCGAATACATAACTGTAAAGTGTTAATATTATGTAAGTGTAGCCAAGTAATTATTTTATTCACTGTTTTTGTTATTATTCTCATTTTTTTTCTAGTGTTCTGAACTTACACAAAATTATTATTCACTATGTGTAATGGTACGACAACACCGAACGCGGATTTTCACATTCAGGCATCGAGATTACATTCAAAGTCAATGGAGAGAAACGTTTAGATGCAGATTCACACTGACGTTGCGTCGGCTGTGCTGCGTTACGTTACAGCCACAATGAACGCAAATTTTCACATTCACATGTCGAGATTAGATATAAAGTCAAGGAAGAGATGCGTTTGGACCCCGGGCTACGTGTCGGCCGCATTGCTGCGGTGCGTTGGAGAGTCCGGCCCGTTGGAGAAGCACATTTTGTTGCACATATGCGTAAACCTAGCCTAGCCTAGCCTAACCTAATAAATATTTAACTTTTCAGGTAAATTTGCATGACGCCAGGCCACCAAGCCAATCAACGTTGCGATGCTGCCAACGTCGTGCCAGAATGACGTATGACGCTCGGACGGACCTGGAAGGTGGCAGAAAGAAAAACTGAGCTTGAAATACTGTTGGAAGCAGACGTCATCCAGGTGCAGTTCCTGGAGGAGGTGGTGGAGTTCCCCATGCTGCAGGCACTTCTGCAGCATCGGGTGAACCCAAAGGTGATGACGTCTGGTCTGCCGACATATCTGGGACCTCCAGAGCAGGTACAGCGTAACAATCGAAGTGATCTCAGCCATAATTGCGGAGAGACTGAAATGGCGGGTCAGATTTTGTTTGTCTATGTTTATATGTTTATCTATGTTTATCCAGCGTCCAGACTTGGTTGTGCATTCGTACACATGTAAATTTGCACCCAGTGTGGCCGTATCATTAGAATGTCCAGTGAGTTGGAGTGGCTCGTTTTGCTGCAAATACATGTAAATGCTCGAGTTGAAAATATTGAACTTTTCAGGTGAATTCGCGTGACTTTGAGATGCTGCCAACATCGTGACAGAATTACGTATGACGCTTGGACCGACCCAGAAGGTGGCAGAAAGAAAAACTGAGCCAGAGTCAGCCTGAAAAAGGATGTCATCCAGACACAGTTCCTGGAGGAGGTGGAATTCCCTGGTGCTTCCGTAGAATCGGGGGAACCCTAAAGTGACGGCGTCTGGCCCTTCAATGTATCTGGGACCTCCAGAGCAGGTACAGGTGAATTAACGGGAGAAATTATGTTTATTGAAAATGAGCAGGGTCACGACTGGTGTGAAATTGTCCAGCATCCAGACATGGGTGTTTATGCGGCACGTCACAGGCGTTTGGTGTGGACGTACCGTAAGAGTGAAAGGAAAATAATACCTACACACAATTGACTATGTATTATCCATTTATTACTCATTTATAAATGGGTTGTTCATTATGTATTAACCATTCGTTACCTATTTGTTAATATCTTGTAAAGGTTCATACTAGTGTCTTCCAAAGATAAATGTAAAATTATATTATTTTTAACCAACAGGTGCAGTGTTTGTATATCTGCTTTACAGGTAAACAAAGAAACAGTTGTAAACACTGCACCTGTTGGTTAAAAATAACCAAATTTTACATTTACACTAGTATGAACCTTTACAAGACATTAATGAATAGGTAACAAATGGTTAATACATAATGAACAACCCATTTATAAATAGTTAATACATAGTCAATTATGTGTAGGTATTATAAAGTGTTACCAAGGTTCCTACTGTTCAGCCTTTTGTTCTCTTGGGAATCAATTTGGCGTTACACCACCCGGCGGCATAGACCTGTGTCGGCATGACGCTGGTGAGCCACTTTGTGAGTGCTCTCTGTTCTTTTATTTGAATTTTTTTAATTTATAATAATAATAATAATAATAATAATAATAATAATAATCTTTATTTGTATAGCACCTTTCATACAAAACTATAGCCCAAAGTGCTTCACATTGATTAAAAACTAAAATATAATTTTAAGACAGGGTGAAACACAAAAAAATACATTAAAATTCAATGGCCACAATATATTAATGTGTTCTATGATGTAACATGTTAAAAGACCTACTGGGTAAACTTCCACCTGTTAATTACTTGTGAGATTAGTTTTAATCAAGTTATTCATAAGTTTGCTAGCTTAGCACCATGCTGGTTACACCCCCCCCCCCCCTTTTTTGTTTTTCTTGAAGTTGAGTCCTGTGCATTGTATCATGGGTTTTTATATGTATGGAAAGTTTGTGAATGTTAATTTACTTTACTTTAGGTGAGAGCTGCTGATGGAGTGTACGTGTGATGCCTGTGGTTTTTTTTTTTTTACCTGTTTGAAGATTAAAAGTCCAGAAGCTCAACTCCAGTGTGCATGTATTTGATCAGAAAACTACCCGATACATAAGCAAAGGGGGTGGTGTGGGAATAAATGTGGAAATAAATGATCCTGGCAGCAGAATTTTACCCAAATACACAAAGCCTTGAATGTGGAATCAGATATGTGTGAAGTTACACTGAGGGAAAGATATAAAACTGCATCAACTGTTCATTTAAAAAAAAAAAAAAAAAAAAAAAAAAAAAAGTGTTCCGTTGGAGAGAAGTCCTCTGATGTTAGAAGTGTTTTCCATGGTTTGATGAAGAAGTGAATTTATTTAGTTTTATTTGTACTAAAAATAACAAATAATGGCTCCATTAACAAACCCTACATAAGATAGATAAGATAAGATAAGATACCTTTATTAGTCCCACAATGGGGAAAGTACAGTATTACAACAGCTCCAGAGCAGGAATAGAAATAGAAAAGCAGTGCAAGATAAAAGAAAAGACTCAGTGCAAAATTTACAAAAAATAAATAAATAAATAAAAAATGTACAAAAAAAGACAATATATACGGCAAAAGAAAAAAAGAAAAAAAAAGTGCAACAGTAAACAGGATACAGTGCAATTTTAAAGAGTGGCATTGTGCAGTCTTATGGCCGCTGGGATGAACGACCTGCGGAAGCGTTCTTTCTTACACCTAGGGTGTACCAGTCTGTTGCTGAAAGTGCTTCTTAAGGAGTTCACAGTCTGGTGCACGGGGTGGGAGGATTTTCCAATGATGGTGGACAGTTTGTTCAGTTTGTAAAGAGAAAGTATCTGCTTCAGACATTAAATGTGTTAAATCGTATATACTTTAATAAGGTTAATCAGAAAACAATGACTTTAGTGCTGTTAGCTCATGTGCTGAGCCCCCCCCCCTCCTAAAAAAAAACCTCTTATCAGGTTAAATTATTAAACAAATTGCCACTGGACTTTTTACTTTATCTTATTTAACCTTAACCAGGCAAGTCATTAAAAACAGATCCTTATTTCCAATGACAGCCTGAATGGACTAGTCCATTAATTCAGATGTGATGTGATGGTAAGAGGTTTTTTTTGTTTTTGTTTTTTTTTGGGGGGGGGGGGGGGGGGGGGGGCAGTGCTGCTTTGCAATTGTTGGACTTGTATTTTGAAAAGTTGTCATCATTCTGTCTTCCACATTCATGAAAGGTTCCTTGAAGCTAAATTTCCAACAATACATTTCAGTATTTTATTATGACCCATTTCACAATAAAAGCCTTAATAGTTCTGCCCACTCCAACACTGCAGGGCGTATAATTAAACTACAATATATAAACTGTTGTTTGTTGTTACATTGGATTTTAGTGAATGACATGCAGGGGTAAATGAGTTCCATTGTATTTTTTTGTTTCTTGTTCTCTCGTTAAGAGACTATAATGTGGGCTGTGTGAACCCCCTGATGTTTGAATTATGTAAATTATGAGCCTTATATTCTGACAAGACCCTCTAGAGTATGACATATTGTCAGAGATCTCTCTCTCTCTCTCTCTCTCTTTCTCTCTGTCTGTCTCTCTGTTTTTCTCTCTCTCTGTCTGTCTCTCTCTCTTTCTCTCTCTCCATCTGTATCCCTCTCTGTCTGTCTCTCTCTGTCTCTGTCTCTCTGTCTTTGTCTCTCTCTCTGTCTGTCTGGCTGTCTCTCTCTCTCTCTCTCTCCATCTCTCTCTCTCTCTTTCTCTGTCTGTCTCTCTCTCTCCATCTGTCTCTCTCTCTCTCTTTCTCTCTTTCTCTCTGTCTGTCTGTCTGTCTCTCTCTCTCTCTCTCTCTCTCTCTGTCTGTCTGTCTGTCTGTCTCTCTCTCTCTCTCTCTCTGTCTGTCTGTCTCTCTACATGTGACAATGTCTTTGATCTTTCAAGGTCAAAGGTTATGATGCCATTTTGGAGCCTGCATGTTGTTTCCCATCACCAATGTTTTTGGAGTTACGACCATTTAAATTCACATGACCTTGGTTTTGTCCTATCACGGTCATGATGCAATTTTGAAGCTCATGTCAAAGACTTAGTTACTATTATTGACAGAAAGGAAACCTATCGCCATTTGTTTTTCTATTATAGTCCATTTTTAGTTTCTTTAGGTATTAACCAAGTGAACCCCAGCCTCTTGGGTCAACAATGGGTCACAATCTATACTAGAGTTTGACCTACAGTCTTCAAATTTATCCTTCAAGGTCCTGATGTCACTGCACATCAACAGTGAGAGCAAAAAGAAGCTATATATAAAAGTATACTGGAATGAAAAGAAAGTATCTGATTTTCCCTATCTGTTGTTATTGCAGAAACACATTTTTGGTGACCTTCACTTTTGACCTACAGTTATGAAAATGTGACTGGATCTATTCTGGACCACCTTCGGGGGAAACAAACCTACAAATGGATGATGCCAGACACAACAAACCCCGCCCCCCTTGCACACATTTCACCTGATTTACCCTATCATTATGAAAAAAAACTTTTTGGTGACTGTGGCCTTGACCTTTGACCTACAATCAACAATTTTTGGGGGGGATGTATTCTGGACTGACTTGCACATTTTCTAAAAAAAAAGAAAAAATCATGTAAATAGGTCCAGTAGTTTTTGTATAAGACTGACTGACTGACTATACCCATCTCCCATTCAGGGGTGGGGTAATAACTTCAACATGTCTGCCAAAATTAGACATGTTGAGTTTTTGTTGCACATTTATCCTCCTACCACAGCACACATTCTTGCTTGAATACTTTCCCTTTGGTGCCATGGTTACTATACACACACATGCCATTTTATACTCTTCATTCTCACTTGGATTTTGGCTAAATTTCAGAAATGATCTGTAAATATTCTAACACTCTTCAGAGACGTATCACATGACAGGAGTAGGTGGCAAAGGCTGCTTGTCACAGGAACGGTCATAAATTGCTCAAATAACAGCCAACCTGCTGTGAATGTATTCGGTAGCATCGTGTAAAAAGCAGAACACAAGAACTAGCTGCTGTCGTTACAACACATTTCTATATTTCAGCAACAACATCTTGTTTGTTTCCAGAAATGTGAGGTAAATCTGGGAAGTGTATGGGTTATGGGTCCAATCAGGTGTTAATTAGAGTACCTGTAGGGTCTTAAAATGTATTAAAAGAGTCATTCCATGGTGATTTCATTGATATTACTGTGTTATCCATTGTTATTGAATACAATGTGTGTTGGTTCTATTTAAAAAAAAAAAAACCCATCTGGATTACTTTGAACAACAGAGTTTACCGGTACTTCCTCATACATGTCCATGATACGGTGATGAGGCGTCTGATTGGCTCAGAATGCATGAAGGAACACTCCCCCCTCCCTTCTCACTCTTTATATGTGTGTTTACCAGAGTAACATCCACTAACTGTAGAATGTTCATTATGTCTTACTGTTAAATTAAGTTAGTATTTTCTTTTATCTCAGACATATGTGTAGGTATGTCTCACCTGCAATATATTTCGGTGTGTTCCTTCTGCCTTTTTAAAAGCCTCTGATGAAGGTGGAAGTAACACGCCGAAACATGTTAGGTGAGAAATACCTACAAATATGTCTGAGATAAAAGAAAATACTAACTTAATTAGAGTAGCATCCAGCTAAATTTCGTGCCGTCGCTTGTTCTGAAAATGTGCAGGAAAAAAAACAGGCTTTATTTCCACAGAGAGCACGTGAACCAGTTTGATCCGTCATTTTGTCCAGTTCGTGCAGCAGCTACTGTGGCGCCGTCTTCTCTTGTAGATGCTAATGCTAATGCTACTTCAGATTCGCTGCCCATGTGGGTTTAACCCCACATGGGTGACACTAAAGTCACCCATGTACTTCCTGTTTTTCTTTCATAAATGCTAATGCTAATGCTACTACAGATTCACTGCAATGGGGGACTTGTTTAACCCCACGTGGGTGACGCTAAAGTCCATCTGACGTCAAATGGATCAGCTTTTCCTGGGTCCCTCGTTCCTGTTGTATGCAGTATGCAGCCAGTGGAGGTGACAAACCACTTTCAAAGGCAGCATGTGTTGGTGACTCGGGGTGACCCATCAGATTCCAAAAGGAACGTGGAAAAGTGGTTTTCAGCAGAACACTGTCACAAAAATGTGGGTTCACTGTTCCATTCAAAGTTTAAAAAGGATGGCTAGAGTCACAAATACCGAATAACTTGCTTTTATTTTCTGTTAAAGTAGGAAAACATTTTGTTCAAGTATAGTTACACTGCATGGTATCCAAAAAGGCTACCATAAAGGCTAAGCCCCTCCCCTGGCCCAACCATTATTCAATTAACCAAACAAAATACATTTTTGACCATAGGTTCCACATTAAACCCATTTCCACAGTGACATCCATAAATCATCAACAATGATAAAGCATTTGATTTGATTTGATTTTGATTTGAATGCTTTATTTCGAACATGTGCAGAATGCAACAATAATCAATACAATAATAATAATAATAATAATAATAATAATTAATAATAATAAAAATACACAATGACATGTCAGAAAAGGAGTAGGATGAAGCATAAAGCATAAGCTTATTTAATTCTACTCCTTCTTCACTTCCCCATTAACCTGAATTCATCTTATAACAATAGAGTGTATAGTACAAAAATAATAATAATCAACCTACTCTGTAAATTTAATCAAAATCTGTCCATAAGTTTTTGAATTATCTTGCTAACTAACAGACAGACAAACTTTGGCAAAAACATAACCTCCTTGTTGGAGATAATAATACTAATAATAATAATAATAATAATAATAATAATAATAATAATAATAATAATAATAATAATAATAATTTAAGTACTAAACATATACATATATTTAAAAAAAAAACAGAACAAAAATAACAACAAATGAGCAGATAGGTAAGTAGGTAACAAATAAATAATTTTTTTTCTCTAATTTGTCTGCATATTGTTCTCATTTTTTAACTCCACACAGGGGGAGTCAACATGAAATGTATCATTTATTTTAGTCTTCATTTTTACCTTCATTAATTGAAACCCCCCCGTTCACCCAGAGTACACATGGTATGGCTGGGGTTTTTCTTTACCATAAAAGGGCAGCTGCTTCACCTGCTCTGGTTCAACCCCCAACCTCAGAGGAGGAGGAGCCAAGATGGCAGCAGCACAGGTAGACCATGAATGAGCACAACTATTAATATGTGTTGGTATGACTGGTTAATGTTTTCTGTAGGGGACGTGTGTATGTTGATAAATATACTAATGTGGTGCGTGTACTCACCACAGAACCAGTGGGAATTAGATGCAATATTATTCAGAGATGTTGAAGAAAAAATGAGTGACGTCGACCATGTGCCACCATTCAGCAGTGACGAGGCCTTTGTCACAGACACCTTTAAGTCTTGAATTTACAGATCTGCACTTATTACCTGTAAAAAAAAAATTCTCTCACCCTTCTGTTTTACTCTGTTCCTTCGCTGTTTTTTACTTATTTATTTAGTATGTGTGCTCCGGAAGCCAAGCAACAACGTCTCGTTGCCAAAAATCCCACTGTTGTGTGTATTCTTGTGCAATGACAATAAAGGAAGTCTAAGTCTAAACTTCCACATATAGGCGGGAAGTAGTCGCTCAAAAATATTTAGCAAACTACTCAAACCTGTCATAAATGTCACATGATCTCCTGTAGTTTTACAACAGAGATTCTAACACATGACAAGATATAAACCACTTTCAGATAAAATATCCACAGCAGGTACAATCACTCATTTGTTCAAAATACAAATGTCAAACAGCTGATCTGAACCTTTATGTCTCATAATTATCCACAGAGGAACCATATTCTAACAAACACAGTCATAGTTCAACAAAAACAAACCAAAAAAAAATGATTTGATTTGAATGCTTTATTTCGAACATGTGCAGAATCCAACAATAATCAATATAACAATAATAATAATAATAAATAGAATAATAATAATACACAATGACATGTCCGAAAAGGAGTAGGATGAAGCATAAGCTTATTTAATCCTAACCCCTTCTTAACTTCCCCATTAACCTGAATTCATCTTATAGCAATATAGTGTATAGTACAAAAATGATGATGATAATAAAAATAATAACAATAACAATAGTAATAATAATAATAAATAATTGAAATACTAAACATATACATATATACAAAAAAACAAATGAGCAGATAGGAAAGTAGGTAACAAATAGATTTTTTTTCTTTCTAATTTATCTGCATTTTGTTCTAATTTTTTTTTTTTAATTTAATTTTTTTAATTTTTAATTATTTTTTTTTTTTTTTTTTTTTTAACCCCACAGAGGTGGAGTCAACATTGCTTGAGATCAATGCATATTCCAGCCAAATACTCCAATATTTAGTGCATGTGTGTGACCACCCCGAAAGCTGAGCAGACACCCCCCATTAGAACTCTCTATTATCATCCAGGGGGGGGGCAGTGCTACACCTCAGTGATGTGTGGGGGAAACAAAGACTGGACAGGACGGACGGACAGGATGAACGGGGACAGAAACCAACAGGCAGTGCTATTACAATTAAACAACACAATTGTCCAAATGTGGTCCAAAACACATAATTTTTTTTTTATAAATATCCACAAATGGCTGTTGCATCATTTAACAGGACCTGCCTCCAATATCCCAGTTTTCATCTTAATATTTTCATTTATACTATAATCAAACACCAACTGCATGTCCTTATGACTGAAGGGTTTACAGTTGGAATCCTGAATCTGGTTGGTCACATGTCATAGTGTCCTTGGGCAAGACACTGAACCCTGGCAGCACCATCAGTACCTACTAGTGTATGACTGTGTGTGAATGGGTGAATGTAAGACCTATGTAAAAGTGATTTGAGCACCATGAAGGTGGAAAAGCACTGTATAAGTGCACTTCATTTACATAATAATTGACCTTTGTATGATTAACTGTGTCCTTCCTTCTGATCTTGCGGAACACTCTCCTGATATTAGTCTTGAGGTTGAGAAAATTGGATTTCTGATCATATTTAGTGAGTTTACTTATTTTTACTTTTGGTTTTGATAATAGAGGAAAAAAAAGGAAAAATATATATACAAGTGTTTGGTCCATGATTCAGTTTTATGCTAATAGAGCTGCTGTAAATGGACCTTAACTCTTCTAACTCCTCAAACTCTTTCTTCTCCCAAGAAATTAATCTTTTAGTCAATGTAAGATTTAATCATGTGGCGTAATTTGGTGATTTATGGACATGATGTTGAAGATTATGGCGACACGGTGGATAGCACTTGACCTTTCTGTGTGGAGTTTGCATGTTCTCCCCATGTCTGTGTTGGTTGTCTGTCTGTCCATCCCAATCTCTCTCTCTAAAGCTTGATATCGATCTTTTTATATATACCTCGATATCGATCTCTCTACATATTTATCTCCATATCAATCTCTCTCTGTATATCTCGATATTGATCTCTCTCTCTATACCTCGATATCTCGATATTGATCTCTCTCTGTATATCTTGATATCGATCTTTTTATATATACCTCGATATCGATCTTTCTATATATATCTCCATATCAGTCTCCCTGTATTCTCTCTCTCTCTCTCTCTCTCTCTCTCTCTCTCTCTCTCTCTCTCTCTCTCTCTCTCTCTCTCTTGTCAATGGACATGTGCAGGACAACAACAAACTGGTGTTCAGGATTTGTTGAAAACTGTAGATGTTGAACTGCAATAGTTTAAAAAAATAACAGGTGGAAGTAACTAAGTAGAAGTACTTCCATTACTGTACTTTAGTATAATTTTTAGGTATCTGTAGTTACTGTACTTATTTATTTTTCTAGCAACTTTTTACTTTTTCCTCCCTACATTTTTGTATAAATATCTGTACTTTATACTCTTTACATTCCGAGAATAGACTCATTACTTCTTTCAAACTAGACAAATGTGACAGTATGAAAAATAAGTCATAAATCAAAAAATCAGAAATTGTGACTATCACACATTACACTTTTTATATCATAATGATCAATTTATTTTCTCATAATTATGACTTTATCTCACAATTTAGTTTTTTTTTTTAAATCTCATAATTATGCTTTTTTAAAATCTCGTATTTTTTCCTAAATGTCATGTCCATTCCCACACGACCCCATAAAAGATATCATCGACAGAGTAACTCACTTTTAAAGGCTTTATTTTTTGACAATTCTCTTTTTTTCATATTTAAATAAGTATTATTTCATCCAAGCAGTTTTACCTTTTACTTTATTACAATTTATAAGTTGTACTTTTTTTTTTTTTTTTACTTCAGTAAAAGAATAAATCAATAAATATTTTTTTTTTCACACAAGTAGCTGTACTTCTACTGAAGTACAGAATGAAAGTACTTTAACCACCTCTGTTGAAAATACAACAAAATATGGAAAGAAAATAGATAAATAAAAAAATACCTCCTTGGTAGAGGTAAAAATACTTCATGTAGAGAAATAATTGTAGAAGGTCATGTCACCCTCTGAAAGAAAATTGCTGACATCCAATAGGAGGGTGGAGGTGAATTGGCATGAATGACCTGACAGTTCACAGCATTTGGGGCATGTTTTCTGCAGCTCTTTTTTTAACATTTCTGTGGAAATCCCTGAATTTCAATTACACATCTTCAAAAAGTACAACTGTTAACATAATACAAGGACCAGGCAGTACATTTCTTTAAGTGCATTTTTCCACAAATATCTTTAAGGATGATGAACAAGGTCTGATGGTTTTTTTTTAAGACTTCAATGGCAACTCCTATTTGTTAGCATCCTCTGAATCAAAGATTGAGGTTGTTTTTATCAAACTGATATGGGTCTTAGTTTGTCACATTTCACAAGCTGCTCTGTATTTTTTTTTTTTTATATTTTTTTATTTTATTTTATTTTAGTCTGTTGTTGCTGCTGTAAATGTGGCAAGGAACAGCAAAAGAAATAACATAATGATACATAAATCAGGCAAGAATAGACTGAGTTTTTTTTTTTTAAAGTGTATGTCAACAGCTGACACTGTCATGAAGTGAAGAATAAAACTAGATATTAATGGTGTCAGCAATATGATGGACTTGTCAGCATTACAAGACTTTGTTTCGGCAACATTCCTTTGATAAAAGCTCCATAAAATCAACCATTTACAAATGACGACAGACATTTACTTGTCTTATTATTCACTCTGTTCTGTGTTGTGGGCTCCACATATACTTTAATTGTGCTCCTACTGCACTGTATAGACTCATGCAAATACATAATATATCAACGTAATTCACAGAAAACAGATGAAAATACCAATAGCATTTATCTATGTCAGGTCTGTACAAGTCAAATCCAGAAATTAACATTCAAGACACAGTGCAGGTTGGAGTCAGGCCAGCAGGGTGTATATACATATAGAAGAAAAGACTCCGGGAGGTAGACGAGTTCTTTAAATCTCACAATGGTGTCATTAAAAAACTGTATTATCTACTAAAGGCAGACTGTATAGACTATTTGACATGTCAAATTAACAAAAGCGCATGTGAAAAAATGCTAATTTACCAAGGCTTGGATGTCCTGGGTCAGGGATTCATAGCAGACAATCGTACTTTTACCTTGAGCTAACGCTAATGCGTCCATTGTGTTCAAATGGTGTGTTACCTCCACCAGTCTAATCAAGCTAATGATGGTCTGGAGCCACAGGGTAATGGTAGAGAGCACTTATAATGGGGTCATATTTTGCTAAACCCACTTTTATTATCTCTACCATGTTTTTGACAGTTTGTTTGTCTATTGGTCTGTCTGTTAGTTAGCAAGATAACTCCAAAAGTACTGGACGGATTTTGATGACATTTTCAGCATGTGTTGGGAGTGTCGCAAGGAACAAATGATTACATTTTGGTGATTATCCAGAAGAGATCCTGGATTCAGGATCAATTTGAAAATTTATTCTCCATTGAGTTATCTTGCTAACAAACAAACAGAAATATAGACAGAAATATACCCACTGCCCATGGCAACGGGTTTTGTCACTTCAGATTCACGTTACCATATCACTCCGTAGGTAGTTCGGCCACTTTGAAAGTAAATATTCACTATGTTGTAACGGCTATTTTAGAGTAGTATTACTAATAATCTGTAATAACACAAAGAATAGGTGGGATAATGTATTCCCCACGAGTTACTATCGAAAAATATTCCCAGACGTGGTCGAACAGCACCCTGACGCTGAAGGTGGAGGGGTGTTGTTCTGATAGTAACTGGTGGGGAATACATTATCCCTTGTTTAATTCCTTTTTCTTCTCCTCTCACTTCACAATTTCTTTTCTTCTTTTCCCAAGTTTTTGTTGCCATTTGTTTGTTTGCTTGTATGTTTGTTTATTTATTAGCAAGATAACTAAAAATGTAATGGACCGATTTGGTACGAAATATTGATACTGACATGAGGAACGACTGATTAAATTTTGGTGATCGATGGAGGTGTGTGTGTGTGTGTGTGTGTGTGTGTGTATGTGTGTGTGTGTGTGTGTGTGTGTGTGTGTGATTCGTAGCAACATACTTTAAACAGTTATGGATGGATTTGTTGAATCTTTCAGGAAATGTTGATCCTGGCAAAAAGAAGAAGTGATAAATGTTTGGTGGAGATTAGTGTAGGTGGAGTCTGCACTCTACAACTACTTTTCTTGTTTATTAGTGTATTCAGGGACCTAAATAGTTCATAAAGTTTGAATTTGTAACCTCCAGGTGCTATGATTTTGGTTCTTAAGAGCAGCCAGAGCACAGATTGACTAAAAAGCTCTTCAGATGAGACTATACTAATGACTTTTTATGGGTCAAAGAGGTGGTAGAAATAAGCTGCAGTGTAATTTGAATTTGTTAAAATCAAAACAATGGAAATATATTTGTACAAAAGCAAAACTAAGAAATGACATCCAATTTAAGAATGAATATCAAACACAAACAAATATCCTTGAAAATTTAACAAGAAAACAAAGGCACACTGACACTTTACCTCTGACAGCGGAAGTGGGCGGGGTTAAAGGTCACCCTGAAGACGAGCCACTCTGTTATTTGTGTGACCTGAATGAGTTGCATTTTGTTTTATATTGTTCACATTATTCAAATTTAAGAAAACATTTATCTGATCGTGTAAAACAACACCAAAGTTTTTTAGTTTCCAGAATGTAAAGTTCTGAGGGGGTTTTTTTTGTTTGTTTTGTTGTATTTGTTTTTGCAAATTTTCTGTGTTTGGCGTGGGAGAGGAGACAAAGTATTCTTTATCCTGTACAGCAGGGGTGTCCTCGAGGGCCAGTGTCCTACATGTTTCTGGTATATCCCTCGTCCACATGATTCAGTTTAACCCTTTAACTCCTGAGATGTTAGCAGTTTCACAGTAAAAAGAATTAAAATAAGCAACAACATGAACAAAAATCACTAGTCATCAATAAAATGAATAAAAATGAATAATAAATTGACTAAATAATTAGTAAAAAAAAAGTACTGTTGTTCATTCTGTTGCTCATTGTTTATTTTTCTGCATTTAATTTTTAATTTTATTTTTTTCTTTAATTTTGCTCCATGTGTGTCTTACTTTCTTCATGTATCTAATTATTTTGTCAGTTTATTCATCTTTGTTCATTTTGTTGCTTATTTTTTTTTTGTATTATTTTTACTGTGGAACTGCTAAAGTTTCAGCAGTTAAAGGGTTAAACTGAATCATGTGGAAGAGGGAAATATCTAAAACATGTAGGACACCGGCCCTCGAGGACTGGATTTGGACACCCCTGCTGTACAGATTTTCAAGTGTCTTTTAAACCTATGTGGGCTGGACACTTTAATAAATTCAATCAATCAATCAATCAATCAATCAAAATTAAGGAAATATGAAAAATTGATCAATATCAGGTATTTTGTTGTGACTATTATATTTGTCCAAAAAAACAAAACAAAAGGATCTTTAATTGAACCAGGCATTAAAACGAAACAAGAAATTGAAGATAACAAGGGGGGAGGGGTGTATAATAATTTTTCTGCGACTGTCCTGTTGTTCTATGTTAGATCTGTGCTTAATCGGTGCAGAATTCCTCATCAGCCACTAACTGGATCAGGTGGTCTGTGAACATGGTACCACGCTGACAATGGTGTCATGTTGGTGAATTCTTTTAAATATTCATGTTATTATGTGATACAGAACAAAGAGACACTTCATCTCTAACACGGACCCCCGTTGCTTTGGTTTCATGTCCACTCAGACTCTGGCTTTTTTTTTTTTTTTTCTCCGTCTTTCATTCAGACAGACCAGAGGCTCTCAGACCTGTTTTTTTTTTTTTTTTTTAAATGTGGGTCACAACATTATGATGTGGGTAGTTGTTGTTGTTCTAGAACAGGGGTGTTAAACATATAGCCTGCAGGCCAAAACCAGCCCCCCTAAATGGTCTAGTCCAGCCTGTGACACAGAGATAGATGGATAAAGTACAAATAATATTTTTTATATATTTCTATTACCTATTGAATTTATAGTCTAGTCTAGTTCATTTCCCAATTCACATAATGTACATGTGTGAGAATAAATGTATATTAAAAAAAATAATAGGATGTAATTTTGGTGTCTTTTTGACCTTGTTACATGCAGACTTTTAAAAAACAAATATAATGGAAAATAATGGAGAAAAAAAAGGTTTTATCCGAAAGATAGTTTTTCTTTTATTTCAGTATTTATTCATGGCTCAGTTGGTAGAGTGTATAATGGGTCACTAATGTGAAGTGCTTTGAGTATAAATCCAATCCATTATTATTATTATTATTTTATTTTTTTAAATGGATCCAAAGTGCATCCAAACTTGCTTCATAACATTATATGGTTGAGATGTTTAGCCTCAATGTACCTGTGTTTATGGCCCAGTATCATAGAAACACCCATGGGAGGGAGGGATGAATTAGACAGACACAGACAGTCAGACACAGACAGACAGACAGACACGGACATACACAGACAGACAGACAGACAGACAGACAGAGAAACACAGACAGACACGGACATACACAGACAGACAGACACACACAGACAGACACAGACAGACAGACAGACAGGCAGGCACAGACAGACACACACACAGACAGGCACAGACAGACAGACAGACCGTTAATAAACATCAACCGTGTCAAACTCATTTAAGCTCCCAATGGGACTGCAAGTAAAATAATAGCATAATAACTTGTACGTGATGACAACTCCAAATGTCAAGTCAAATGATGATTATGAACATATTTACATGTTTTTTTTGTTCCAAAATGTGAGTAACCTGAACTTTTTTCAGTCCTTATTTGTATGTCCACTCATGATATCTAAGTTGTGTTAGTAATAAGCTGAAACATAATTTTCTCATTATTTCGCCACTCAAACAATTCTCATTTAATGGTTTATATGTCTATTATTTCACTGGTCTAGTCCTCTTCAGATCATCATCATCTCAGCCAGTTTTATCCTTATTTATAATATTATGGGGGTTTCACTTTCACTGTCCGTGGAAGTGAAAGCGAAACTTAATGTTCATTCATCTTTTCCCTGCCTCCTGGAACTTCACAAACATTGAGGGTATGATATTTGTCCTGCTCGTTTACATATTACACACATGCTTGTTCATTTGCCCTTGAGTGACCTTGACGGGTTAAATTAATGGGTCGCCAAGGTTAAGATTGCAACAGTCATCTTTGGAAACTACTGGTGAAATTAATGCAAAATATTTTATGTATCGATGTCGACAAAGGTTGTTCACAGATGTGAGAAATTTTTAATTTAGACATTTTTCTGACAAATATTTTAAATATTTACACATTGCCTTTTCTTATAGTCTTCCATATTTTGATGAATGAACATGTCAATGGTTACATATGTCAATATAGTTCCTATTCATCACTGATTGAAGACATAATATAACATATATTAGATGAAATTTGTTGAGTTCTCCAGTGAAAATATCACTCACTGAGACATAAAAAATTTAACTGGGTATTGGTTCTTGGTAGAACATGTATAAAGATGTAGAGATATGGGGTCACTGGTCCTGTTTCTTTTCTTTTTTTTCCACTTTGCAGTCATTTCACTTCATTGTCATTTCATATTCTTTTTTAAATTTCATGTTCTGATGAAAATCACCAGCAGAT
This sequence comes from Siphamia tubifer, assembly GCA_020466265.1. Taxonomy (NCBI): domain Eukaryota; kingdom Metazoa; phylum Chordata; class Actinopteri; order Kurtiformes; family Apogonidae; genus Siphamia; species Siphamia tubifer. The sequence goes on from CM035787.1 coordinate 47,205,050, forward strand.
GTCTGACTGATAAATATATAAAGTAGTGGGAGGTGTGAAGGCCTGAGCTTGGGTTCTGTCACCGCAGATGTATCCTCGTTCAGTCTCAGGGACCTGTTTTTGGCAGAGGTTGAATGGTGCTTGGAGGGTTTTGGGAGTAGGAGTTCTTAAGTGTCAGATGAGAGGGAGAAAGAGAGAGGAGAGCGAGAGGAGAGCGAGAGGAGAGCGAGAGGAGAGCGAGAGGGGGGAGAGCGAGGGAGAGTAGAGCACGGGAGGAAGAGGGGAGAGAGAGAGAGAAGAGCTTGAGGGATTGAGAGGAGAGAGGGAGGGGGGACATAAATGAGAGAGGAGAGCGAGAGGGGGGAGAGTGGAGAGAGGTGGGGGAGGAAGAGAGCGAGGGAGAATGAAGAGCACAGGAGAAAGAGAGGAGAGAGAGAGAAGAGCAAAAGGGATTGAGAGGAGAGAGGGGGGGGTGAGAGTGGAGAGAGGTGGGGGAGGGAGAGAGGAGGGTGAGAGGGAGAGAGAGAAGGGAGAAAGAGCTGAAAAATGAAAGGGGAGGTAAAGAGAGGAGAGCAAGAGGGTTTGAGAGGAGAGGGAGAGAGTAAGGGAGGGTGGTGAGCAAAGGAGAAAGAAGGGAGAGAGAGGAGAGCAAGAGGAATTGAGAGGAGAAAACTAAGGGAGAGAGCGAGGGGTAGAGAGAGAGGGGAGAGAGACAGAGTGAGAAAGGAGAGAGCGAGGGGTAGAGAGAGGGGAGAGAGAGTGAGAAAGGAGAGAGCGAGGGGTAGAGAGAGAGGGGAGAGAGACAGAGTGAGAAAGGAGAGAGTGAGGGGTAGAGAGAGAAGGGAGAGAGAGAGTGAGAAAGGAGAGAGAGAGGGGAAAGAGACAGAGTGAGGGGGAGAGAGCGAGGGGTAGAGAGAGAAGGGAGAGAGTGAGGGGGGAGAGAGACAGAGTGAGAAAGAAGAGAGCGAGGGGTAGAGAGAGGGGAGAGAGAGTGAGAAAGGAGAGAGCGAGGGGTAGAGAGAGAGGGGAGAGAGAGAGTGAGAAAGGAGAGAGAGAGGGGAAAGAGACAGAGTGAGGGGGAGAGAGCGAGGGGTAGAGAGAGAAGGGAGAGAGACAGAGTGAGAAAGAAGAGAGCGAGGGGTAGAGAGAGAGGGGAGAGAGACAGAGTGAGAAAGAAGAGAGCGAGGGGTAGAGAGAGAGGGGAGAGAGACAGAGTGAGAAAGAAGAGAGCGAGGGGTAGAGAGAGAGGGGAGAGAGACAGAGTGAGAAAGGAGAGAACGAGGGGTAGAGAGAGAGGGGAGAGAGAGAGTGAGAAAGGAGAGAGAGAGGGGAAAGAGACAGAGTGAGGGGGAGAGAGAGAGTGAGAAAGGAGAGAGAGAGGGGAGAGAGACAGAGTGAGAAAGGAGAGAGAGTAGAGCTCATATCACTGTGCTGGCAATTAATCGTAGTGATGTGAGCGTCCACATATCCAGCGCTCATGTGTTGCAGCCTCTAATTTCCAGGCAGAGAGACAGCAGGTGTTCAGGACAAAGTAAACAGAGGGGAAGTTGGAGGGAGGGATCATTCGACCTGTTCCAGTCTGCTATTATGTGCCTCCCTGCTGGACTGAAAACAAGGAGGCCCTTCTCTTGGTATGCAAAACCTGTTTAGCCTTTCCTGTCTAAGTATTAGGCCGGGGCCCAAGGTCACGCGTCCAGGGTATAGGCTCCGTAAATGTTGTTCTACCCCCGAGGCGTCAGCCAGCAAGAAAATGAACACACATTGTGTTTTTAGTGTGTTCCTGTGGGAGAAATGGCTGCCTGCCACAGTCATCTAGACTCCATCTCGGCAGCCGAACACTCTATTATTCAAAACAACAGTTTACCCTCTCCCCAAAGTTCTGTTACTGTGTAAATAACCTTTTGTCTAATTTAAAGCTCTGTGTTTAAACCTGGCACACGAACAGTACCTTTATACTTACTTCCTCTTTACAGGTAAATCATTGAGCTTCTTTGTAAATTATGAAACACCAAATGGTAACGTTTTAAATGTTCATTTTATGATTTCATGTAGATATAATAAGGATTATACACTGTAAAAAAAAAAAAAAAAAAGGTATTCGTTCACTTGAGAGATCATCGTAGGGTCGTCTCAATTCTCATTAAGGCAAAATAAAATTGTTTCATTTTGGAAATTAAATGGTTTTTTTTTTGTATTGAGAGACGGAAAATTGAGGTCAAGGTTGTTCGTAACTTGGATTAATCGTTAGCTGGGTCTTTCGTAAGTAGACGTACCACTGTACATAAACAAAACTTTTCTCTCTGCTACTCGTTTCAACTTCACAGTTAACTCATTAATGTAACACCAACCTCCCACTGGAATAGAATAAAGACTGTCATTGTGACAATTGAACTATATTTAAAGCTGTCATTCCATGGTTTTTTCATTAATATTACTGTGTTCCCCATTGTTATTGAATACATTGTGTGTTGGTTCTACTTTTAGAAAAATCTGGATTGTTTTGTTTCCAGCTGTTTTTTTACGGTAGAAAAATGACTTGATGTCAAACAACAGAGTTTGTCGGTACTTCCTCATACATGTCCATGACATGGTGATGAGGCGTCTCTGATTGGTTCAGAATGTGTGAAGGAACACTCTCCCCTCCCCTCTCGCTCTCTGTGTGTATTTACCTTTACCAGAGTAGCACCCAGGGAGGTGCCGTTGCTTGTTCTGAAAACGATGCTTTATTTCCACAGAGAGCACATGAACCAGTTTAGTCCAACAGTTTGTGCAGCAGCTACTTCTCTCATAGATGCTAATGCTACTTCAGATTTGCTGAAATGGAGGACAGGTTTAACCCCACGTGGGTGACGCTATATATATATATATATATATATATATATATATATATATATATATATATATTTTTTTTTTTTTTTTTTTTTTTTTTTTTTTTTTTTTTTTAAGGGACTGTCTGGGTCACATTAACCCAGACAGGTGGGTCGGTGGGTTGCCCACATCGCAGTTGACCTGTGGCATCTGTTATACATGGGCCAGTCCCTGCCCTGGCGATGCGGTTGACAGACCGGGGGACAAGGCGCAACGAGTCCAGGAAGTTGTTAAGTCTGGTTGTGGTGCACCACCAGAAAAAATGCACCTGGCGGGGGTGCATTTCCTTATTCGGACCTCAACATCCACAGTCAAGCGCCAGATTTGATTTTGAAAAAAGGAGAATTAAATTATTTTATTGATTTCATTTTAACTGTTATAACTTTTTATTTTAGTTTTAATTTGTAGAAGAAGAAGTGACATTTCAGTGACTTACTTGGTCAGGCTGTTTGTTTTTCACATATTGTCTGCACTTGAAAACAGGAGAAATATATATATAATTTTATTTCATTTATTTAAACTTTTATAACATTTTATTTTAGTTTTAATTTGTGGAGGAAGAAGTTCATTAAGAAGTTCATTATAAGTTAATGCTTACAAAGTTATTTCATGACATTACATAGTTATAATATGTTGTCCAATCATATCATTTGTAATTTAGTTTTCTTAAAATCTCGTCTCGATCTCGTGAGCTGAGTGTCTCGTCACACCCCTATTAAATATGTAGCGGGTCAAACTGACCCAGGAACTCCACTGGTACCCCTGACAGATGAACATAACAGGAGGGTTACAAAGGTTAAATATAGAGAAAAAAATAATTTGGGAATGACCACAGAAGTAGAAATAGGTCTTTATGATTTTTTTTCCTATTTTATTTTTTTTATTTTTCTTTTTTTTTGGCTGCCACACTCACTGTAACCATAACAACCATAGACCCAGCATTGGCTACAGCGGCCATCTTGGATCAGGATGATTTCTACAGTTAGACACAGTGAAGGTTTCATTTTATTATCTGTTTTTTTATGATTTTGAGTAGGATATCTAGAACTGATGATGAATGTGGAGAAGAACACAGTAGCATGGAAGTGAAGGAAGATGAGGAAAGCATGACAAAAACAGTCACGGAACCTTCCAGAACACAGGTGCTGCAGATCTATTGTTGACTTTATTGGTATCTAACGTTTTCAATAATGCATTGGTTGAAAATAGAGAGAGAGCAAACACCTGCTGACAGGAGAAGAAAGACATGAAAACTAAAAAAATAAAACATTATTGGATTATTTTCAAAGGAAATACACATAAAGTTTCCCACACCATAGAGATGACCCAGAGGGAAAACCTGTTTCCTCCTTCGTCTTTCCTTCCTCAAAGTCCAGGATCCTTCTTTCATGGTCACTTCCTTCATCGGCAGAGGCACACATCCTGGCTTCCTACCTATCAATACATTCATGAAGGGAACCGTCTCCAGACCAGACATGCCCCCACCCCCACCTCCATTTCAGTGGCTTAGTAACCCACTGACCCGCATGACAGTAGTGTGGGTCAGTGGGTTAAATGCATTTACAAGGGGAAGAATAAAAGTGAAGTAGTGTGTGTCTTCTGATACAACATGGAGCAAAATGAGCTATTTTTAAATCATCTTTATTTTAAATGTAGTAAATAAAATAAATGCAAATATAAGGGTGGCACAATATTAGAAAAAAAAATAAGACTTTGCAATTTTTTTTAAGTGATATATATTGCAATAGGAAAAAAATCCTCAGGCCATAACAGCTTCATGGTGCTGACACAAACAGTAAAACAGATTGAAATAACAAAATATAAGTTTCATTGTCATCCTTCTAGTTGCCAAAATAATTAAATAAAATTAATAATTAAAAATAATAATAATAATAAAGAATAAAAAATAATAATAATTAAAGACAAATAAATACATGAAAAAAATATCGAATCAAAATAAACAAATTAAAAATACAAAAAATTGTAAATTAATAAGAAATAAATACAAATATATACAAATACATAAAAAAAATACTAAAAATAAAATTAAAATATTTGCAGGACTTGTATGTCATTTCACTGTAATATTTTATCCTCAAAGACATAAACAGCCACCAAAGACCAAAAGCCATAACATTTAATAACTTCTAAACCACTAATCCATGGAAATAATCAGTATAAAATGCAATTCGTCATCTTTTCACGGTCATCAGAAATCATTTGGATGTTCAGAGGCTCCATAGTTACCTTGGAAACACCATCATCTCCTAAAACATTGATTCACCAGTTAAACCCATAGAGTTGGTCAGTGATTCTTATTTTATGCACAATTAATGATAGATTTTTCTGAAAAATGCACATTTCCATTGGTTTCCTCTATTTTGATAGAAAATATATACATTAACTCTGCTTTTATGAACATCATGATTCAATCATCCATTAATTATCTTAAACTGCTTAATCCCTGAGTGGGTCACAGGGTGAACATGAACATAATCAGGAAATTAAAAACATTAAAATATTTGATTTTCACTAAAAATGCAAGTGCAGAGGATCATGTTGTGATAAATGACTTTACCCATAAATACCCAAACAGCCACCAGTGACCATTAGTTGATCAGTTAATCCTATCAATCCATGTAAATAAATGGTGCAAAATACAGTTTAACATTTGGACGTTCAGAGGCTCCATAGTTACCATGGAAACACCGTCAACTTCCACAACAGGGGTATCAAACTCATTTTATTTCAGAGGCCACATTCAGCCTAATATGATCTAAAGTAAAATAATATGAATAATACGATAAAAAATAAATGTATTGGTGATGTTAATGCCACAGTTTCATCTTTTGTTTTTGAGTGAAAAGAAGCAAAATTCCGCAATAAAAATGATTACAAACTATTTGAACATAACACGAACAAATATGATCAACCTGTAAATTCTTAAGAAAAATAAGTTCAGTGTTGACTATATTATGCTGTAGTTTATCATTTATACATGTGCATCACAACTTACAGATCACAGTACAATCGACAAATATACACAACATTTAGTAACAGGCTTAATAATTAGTAAAATTACACAGATATTTCAGGTTATTACCTTTTTTTTTACTTTATTTTTTACACTTAAAAAAAAGGAAATTTAGTTTAAGGTTGGTTTCCAATATTTCTAGGTTATTGTGATAGTATTTTACTAGTCTCATCCACTTTAGATTGATTTGACCTGAACTGATTTAAACTTCGTTGACTGTTAATATCAGTTTAATTTTTGTATTTCACACATTCATATAAGGGGCCAGATTGGACCCTTTAGCGGGCTGCTTTTGGTCCCCGGACCACATGTTTGACACCCGTGTTCTACAATGTTGATTCACCAGTAAAAGCCATGGAGGTAGATCAATGATAGTGGATGGAAACACTGGGTTTATGTTCAGGTAATGATAGATTTTGCTGAAAAACTCCTTTTTTTGTCTCCATTTTCTGTGTTTCTGATACAACTTTAATCTTTGGTCTGAGCTTTTATGATGGAAATAAATATGTTGCCTTCCTATATCTATATTTTAATAACAAGAAGTGTTGATTTTTCTTGTTTGAGATCAAACAAGAATGAGCATGAGCATTTATTTCTTCCGAAACAGAATGGGGTCAAAGGTCATTAATCTACTCTGTTGCTTGAACATGGAATTTGTTGCTAAAAAAACAAACCATAAACTGACTGAACTGATCTCGAATGCATTTAAATCCAAACTCAAATTGCTAAAAACTTAACTTAATGATTTGTTTTCAGTTGTTTTTCATGGTTTGACTTGTCCTGTAAATTACTTTCTGTTCTAACCAGGGTTGTAGTACTCAAGTCCGGTCTTCTTATGGTCTCGGACTCGCTGCTATTTGACTTGGACTTGTCTCGGCCACTGGTCTTTCCAAATATGGTTCTTGATCTCGACCCAGTCCAGGCGTCTTTATTTTGTTCCAATATTCCAGGAAAACATCATCATTCATCTGGGTAAGTTAACTGTAGAGCTAGGCAGTGCTTAGCCTCATAAGCTAGGCTATGTGTTATATTAATGTTAACATTAGCTAACATAGCGGAGGGTAAACCAAGCTAATGTGTTTTTAGAGTTAGTTATTATTACTTACTGTTCATCACATATGAAAAAAATCAAAGGATAGGTTGTTGTGAATGACAATTGTAACGTTCATTTTAGGGTAAAGTCAACGTGTGTGTGTGTGTGTGTGTGTGTGTGTGTGTCCTCCGTCAATAACTTCTACACTTTGTTCAGAAATAGAAGATATTGTTAATTCCACTATTTTTATTTAACCAAATGTTAATGTTTTCTGAAAACATAAGGGATATTGTTTTTCCAGTGAAGGCATAAACCAACCATAGGAGTACACTGGTTATACTGTTCATACTGGTTATACTGGTTATACTGGTTATACTGGTTATACTGGTCATACTGGTTATATTGGTTATACTGGTCATACTGGTTATACTGGTTACACTGGTCATACTGGTTATACTGGTCATACTGGTTATACTGGTTATACTGGTCATACTGGTCATACTGGTTATACTGGTCATATTGGTTATGCTGGTTATACTGGCCATACTGGTTATACTGGTTATACTGGTTATACTGGTCATACTGGTTATACTGGTCATACTGGTTATACTGGTTATACTGGTTACACTGGTCATACTGGTCATACCGGTTTTACTGGTTATACTGGTCATACTGGTTATACTGGTTATACTGGTCATACTGGTTATACTGGTCATACTGGTCATACTGGTTATACTGGTTACACTGGTCATACTGGTCATACTGGTTATACTGGTCATACTGGTTATACTGGTTATACTGGTCATACTGGTCATACTGGTTATACTGGTCATATTGGTTATACTGGTTATACTGGCCATACTGGTTATACTGGTTATACTGGTCATACTGGTTATACTGGTCATACTGGTCATACTGGTTATACTGGTTACACTGGTCATACTGGTCATACCGGTTATACTGGTTATACTGGTTATACTGGTCATACTGGTTATACTGGTTATACTGGTCATACTGGTTATACTGGTTATACTGGTCATACTGGTTATACTGGTCATACTGGTTATACTGGTTATACTGGCCATACTGGTTATACTGGTTATACTGGTCATACTGGTTATACTGGTCATACTGGTTATACTGGTTACACTGGTCATACTGGTCATACCGGTTTTACTGGTTATACTGGTCATACTGGTTATACTGGTTATACTGGTCATACTGGTTATACTGGTTATACTGGTCATACTGGTTATACTGGTCATACTGGTCATACTGGTTATACTGGTTACACTAGTCATACTGGTTATACTGGTCATACTGGTTATACTGGTTATACTGGTCATACTGGTCATACTGGTTATACTGGTCATATTGGTTATACTGGTTATACTGGCCATACTGGTTATACTGGTTATACTGGTCATACTGGTTATACTGGTCATACTGGTCATACTGGTCATACTGGTTATACTGGTTACACTGGTCATACTGGTCATACCGGTTATACTGGTTATACTGGTTATACTGGTCATACTGGTTATACTGGTTATACTGGTCATACTGGTTATACTTGTTATACTGGTCATACTGATTATAATGGTTATACTGGTCATACTGGATATACTGGTCTCTTACACTGGTTATACTGGTTATACTGGTCTGTTACACTGGTTAAACTGGTTTGTTACACTGGTTATACTGGTCATACTGGTCTGTTACACTGGTTATACTGGTAATACTGGTCATACTTGTCTGTTACACTGGTTACCCTGGCTATACTGGTCTATGTTACACTGATAATACTGGTCATACTGGTCTATGTCTGGACTGAAGTTATATTGTAATTGTTCAAATGCTCAGTACTAGTACCTATCAGTGGTAATAGTAGTGGATTGGTGTTTGTCTCAGTTGTATTTTTAACTATAAGTATCACCTTATATCATTGTGTTTTCTTTAGATTAGATGATGAGAAATCCTGGGTGTTGTGACACTGTTTTTACTTTTAAATCAACAAATAATAACCCAAAATGATTGACTTTATACTGTCATGAATACAGGTTGTTTTTTTTTCTGTCCTGGACTCGGTCTTGACTCAGACTAGAGTCTTTTGGACTCAGTCTTGTCTTGGTCTCGACCGGTCCTGGTCTTGGACTCGACAAAGGTGGTCTAGACTACAGTCCTGGTTCTAACTGTGTGTTGTATTTTATCCTACATCTCAGCCAGAAGTTCTTAATCTTAAAGGCATCTTTTCTCCTGGTTAAATAAAAAACAAATAAAAAAAATGAATAAATGCAGAGAAATACAGAATTGTGACAAAAATGCGACATTCAAAGGATAATAGAAAGGACTGGATGATAATATAAATATTCTGTTCTATTCATCTGTTGGTTTTTTTAACATATGTATGATCAGTGAATTAAATATAGGAAAATACAAGGTTTTCACTGTTAAAAACAAGATCAAGTTTTAATAAATGGACAGAAATCACTTAAGAAAAGGTTATGACTACAGGTAAATATTGGTGTTTTTTCTTTGTTTACCCTCTTGTGTTATATTTTTTTATATTAATGATCTGCTGGTGATTCAGAATGAGTTATTAAAAATAAATTGTTATTGTTATTAGATATGTGTGCATTTATATATATTTAAAGATGATAGAAGGATATATATATGTGTGTGTGTGTGTGTGTGTACATTTGTTAATTGAAAACACAGCATGAAATGATGGTGCTGTAATTTTTGTAACTGAAATAAACTAACTAATTAAGTGTATAGAAAAAAAAAAAAAATCCTGTAGGAACTGCCAGAAAAGTAGCATGAGGTCGTTATGGGTTGAATTTCATCTGAAAATTGCCACAAAAATGGATTTAGATCCTTAAGGGTTAAATAATAGGATAAAATTTCATCCCAAAGTGCTGTTTGATGGGAAAGTAAAGTGGTGAAAAGATTCCAAATGTACAGTAACACGCACTTCCGTTGATACTGATGTTCTTTCCATTGGCCTGTTTTAAGTGTGGACTGTACCCTCGCTCCACTTCTGTTCCACTACTCTTCTGTTTTCTAAAGTGGGGTCATGTGGACCATCATCTACTCTAGCTTTTTTACCGAATATTAACAATTGCCTCACTCCAAAAAAATCAGACCTAACGTTTTAATGTGTAAAACCTATTGCACCCCAGTACTTTATATTTAAAACACGGTGAACTGGAGGAAATGTGGGAAATGTGGGACATTAAAGCCCATTTTTCTGGATGGCGTCGTCGTCTGCTTTGGCTCCGTCGCACGTCGGAGCAGAGCGCTGGTGTTGTCGCCTCACTTAGAGTAGCAGTGTAATTAGCATACTGTCAGATGTCATCCCGTCGGCCTCCAGACTCACTGCAATGACCTTTAGCACTGTTTGAACTTTCTCTCTCTGTTAAATATACATATTCTACATTGCCGCATGCACATTTCTTGGGCTGACATTTCATACGATTGCTCAGACATCCATGTGACTTTTTTTTCCTTCTTCTTTATCATGTTTCAGGAAACATACCAACCTTTGTTGGCATTTTCTCTCCAAGATGAAGTGAAAGTATATGTGTTGACATATGAGGATTTATTACATGGATCAGAATCTTACCTTCATATACATTTACAATATGCACGTGTTTATACCTGTGTCCACACGGACCTTATACCACTGCATTACAATTACAATTATTTTTGTATATTTCTATTGAACTACTATTTGTGTAGTTAATTTCCCCAATTCTTCAATTCCCAAAATCTACCTGTGTGTGTGAATAAATATAGTATATTTAAAGAAAAAAAAAATAGTAGTATGTAATTTTTGTGTCTTTTTGACATGCATATTACATGCATATTTAAGCAAAAAATTTAATATAATGTAAAATAATTTTAAACGGTCTTATCTGAAAATAGTTTATTTTATATCAGTGAGTATTTATTTTTAAAAATAGACTTAAAGTGCATCCAAACTTGAATTTTTAGCCTCTATGTCCCGTTTTTAGCACCAGTTTTAGATAGATAGATAGATAGATAGATAGATAGATAGATAGATAGATAGATAGATAGATAGATAGATAGATAGATAGATAGATAGATAGATAGATAGATAGCTAGCTATAACTGTAAAACACACAATTTATTTTTATGTATCTTTTAAATGTACTTATTATTGTTTACTATTTAAATTTTTATGTATCATTTTACTTACTTTACTTATTTTAGTTTGACATTTTAAAAATTGTATTCATTTGTTTTTAATGATTCATCTTATTTAATTATTTTTGCCTACAAGAAGGACAACACTGAAACGTATGTACTGAGTACTCATCTGTTTGACCATTTGTGTCAACACCACACAGCTGTTATTTTGTTTTTCATATCGCAATATATATCGCAGGGTTTTAAATAAAAATCACAATGTCAGGTTTTTTTTGTAATATCATGCAGCCCTTATATAAATATATATTTACAGTCGTAGTATAATATCAAATTATTATAATATTGAATAAAACAGTTGAAATAAAATAAAACCTATGATCAGTATTAATTTTTAAAAAACATTTATTTCTATTATACTTGAACATAGCCATTATAACCCCCCCTCCCCCCAGGCATTGCTAAAATATTCTGACAGATTCTGATTGACCCACCATACTGATATAAATCCACCAACACGAATGAACCATATCAGCCTTAAATCCACATTTTTGCTTTGGTCTACTGTAGTGTTTGACCGGAGATGTCAAATCATATCATAAAGCATCAAGAATGCTTTCCAAACCAGCCGTTCTTTTTCTTGTCCACTCAACAATAGCCTCATTGTCGCGTCCATCCATTGATGTGGACGCCTCTGACTGTCCAAAGGGATCTTCAGTATAAGCTACCACCGTAACAATGGCTGAATGGGAGCGTGGGGTTCAGCCAGACTATGGGGGCTACAGGCCTGAGCAGTGTGCAAGAGGCCACTGCAGATGGTATGAATAGGTTTATAAATGCTTGAGTAGGCTGTCAAAATGATGCGATCTGGCATTTAACTATTGGTGATGTATAGAAGAAGAAAACTGATGTGATAACCAAGGACGGGGTTATCTGTTCTATGGCACTGAGTAGGAAAAAGCCGAACTAAAAGTGTGGATTTGTTGGGAATAATGGCTTTTACAGTGCTCTCAGATAAAGCATCTCATTTAGTAGATGTCGTAAGTTGTGATCAGGGGAGACTTTTGTACATTTTTTTTTTCCTCCGCAGAGATGCCTTTGAGATATAGAACCCCTGCCAGAATGTGCTCTCAAGGATCTGCACGCCTCCTCTTAAGCAAACATTTGCATTCGCCACACATCTGTTAGTGTATCAAATTGTGTAAAGTGCACTTCTCGAAAAGGGGGGGGGTAAAAAAAAAAAAAAAAAAAAAAAAAAAACCCTGTCAAGGTTGATTTTCCGGCGCGAGGCTGTAAAACACTACTTTGACCTCAGTCCACTTAAAATAAAGTTCAACCAGACCGTCCATTTATGAAGCAAGTTGAGCACTCTCGTCTGCTTCCCGCGCCGAGAATTTATCAATTATCATCTCATAAGAGCTTGTGAAAACATGCCTTTTCAATATAAATTGAAGCATTATGGGTATTAAAATTCATGTTTAATGAGTTCAAACTTTATGCGGCTGCAGTGTAATACTTTGCGTTCAATGTAAATGAAAGAAATAATACATTTGAAGGTCATTTAAATGCAACATTCAATTAATGCGGGTTGTATGACAATGGAATATTAAATTTACTCCCACTGTGGCGTGTTTTTAACCACACAAGATGACAAATCGTAAAAAAAATGACAGGGTTACTCTTTACGCCGATGACCTCAACAAAAAAAAATGTTATAGTTGTAGTGTCCAAAGCTTCAGCACTTGTCCTTTTATCTGAGTTAATTAGGTCTAGAGTGAATCAAAAGTTGGATTTTTAGCATCATGTCCTGTTTTTAGCATCACTTTCATAGAAGCACCCATGGGAGGGAGGAATGGAACGAAAGAAAGAACTAGAAAACACACATGTATATATGTGTAATATATATATATATATATATATATATATATAGAGAGAGAGAGAGAGAGAGAGAGAGAGAGAGAGAGAGAGAGAGAGAGAGAGAGAGAGAGAGAGAGAGAGAGAGAGAGAGAGAGAGAGAGAGATATGCACAATATATTCTTTCAGCATCGACATCGCAATGTACGTGTTCAGTAGTCAGATCCTGCAATACTTTTAAATTTTTTACTTAATTGTATATATTTTTTAATTTATTATTTATTTATATCCATTTATTTTTATGTATTTAATTTTTTTGGTTTTGTCTTTATTTGTTTTGCTTTATTTTATTTGTAATTTTTATTTATTCATTTCAAATTATTAATTTTATTTAATTATTTTCAGCTACAAGAAGGATGACACAGAAACATATGTTATGCATCAACTACTCACCTGTTTGACCGTTTACGTCTGGCTCCAAACAGCTGTTATATACTCCTGAGTATTTTTTTCATATCACACTATACTATAAAACAGGTTGAAAAAAAGAATCTCAATGTGAGTTTTTTACTTCTATCGTGCAGCTCTAATATATATTTAAAGTCATGGTATAACATTATTAACATAAATAATTCAAAGGTCATTTAAATGCAACATGCAGGTTGTATGACAGTGGAATATTAAATTTACTCCCACTGTGGGGTGTTTTTAACCACTCAAGATGACGTATTGTAAAAAATGACAGGGTTACTGTTTACTCAGATGACCTCAACACACAAAAAATGCTATAGTTGCGGTGTGGAAAGCTTTAGCGCTTGTCCTTTTGTCTGATTTAATTGGGTGTCACGGCCCCCAGACAACAGATTTTTTTGAGACAAACGCTTTATCGGGACCATGATTTGGGTTCTGCCGTCTGAGCAATGACATGGCCTTGACTCTTGTGTCAGCGTCGAGGCGGCCCTGCCATCCCTCCGGCGCCACCAACCCCCGAACACGCACAAAATTCATCCCACAAAAGCAGCTGCACCTTTTACCCAGCCGTCACTCTGTCGAATACCCAATAGCCAGGCTGAGACGTAAAGTAGTTTCTTGGCTCTTAAGCCCATGGAGAGGCATTCAAATCAGGTGTGTGTATATGCTATGAATATGAACACGGCCAGCGACTGAGGAGGAGTAGATGAAAAACACAGCCGTAGATATAGTGATGAAATGGAACTTGGAGAGGGTGAGCTTGGGAAATGCCGCCAGAGCAACTGAGAAATGTTTGCAAGGGGCTCAACAGAAGTCGATAAATATGAATTAAATGAAAGTGAGCTCCCACAGTGCAATGTGTGTCATAGTGTTTATAGGAAATGGAGTGATGCGCCTTAAAGAAAAGTGTCTCTCCACATGCATTCTTTCAAGGACTGGACCATTTTGCAGAGTTTTAGATTACTTACCCAAAGGAAACTGTCAAAACAGAGACAGATATAAAAGATATGATGGTTTTGTATTGGTGTTAACATATATTTGAAATTAAGAATAGCTCGCTGCAGTGAAAAGTGTCATTGTAAAATCTGTGCAAGAGTCCTACCTCGAAACAACACCCACTTCAGCTTCTCGCATTTGGACGACATGTGCTGGTTCTGACACAAAAACACAATGTTTCATAAAAGGCAGTGGAAATGGAATCCAAAAGTTCAAGGACAATCTCATCCTTAAAGGTGGGGTGGGAGATATTTTTTGGAGCATTTTTTTTTTTTTTTTTTTACTATATCGCTTGAAAACCTCGACACGATCCCATAGCACTTACTGAAATAGAATGTCTGCAAAAACCAGAAATGTTTTAATCCAGTCGAGAGGGTGGAACCAGAGGAAGACTCTGGCCAATCAGTGTATTGATCATCTTTACACTTATTGGCTGTTGATACATTCATCAAATATCAGCAGTACAGATATTTATGCAAAAATGTAAGAAGTAAAAGTAAAAGTTGCCAGAAAAATAATGACCCGAGTAAAGTACAGTCACCTAAAATAATCGACAGTAACAAATAGGGGTGGGACGAGATCTCGCGAGATGTAATTTGGCGAGATTTCTCGTCGTTTTAAAATTCTGTCTTGCGAGATTTGTTGTTTAGCAAGCAGCCAGAGTGAAGTCGGAAAACACAGGTTTTTGACCCGTTTCCACTCTACTTCCTGGACTCCTCATGATGCTTTTCACCTTTGGTCCGGCTCCTCCGGTTTGTTTTGCTAGCTAGCTCCGATATTAACACAGTGACTCAGTAAGAAAAAGGATGGACAACGTCAAGTGGAAAAGTGGTTTGGGAACGATGTGGGCTGTTGTTGGTTGTAAGAACTGAAGAAAACACTTGAACAAGTGGTTAGATAGAGTGTTTGGACCACAAAGCTACCATGAAGAGGCAATGTTCATGCCCTGCATGTATCCGGGATCCTGGATACACAAGTGTATCCGGGATACACTTGCTCTCGGAGTGGACCACTGTCTCCACAAAGAAACTAAGTAAACTTCAATCTGATGGTAAAATTCAGCAACTTCAGCTATGAAATTAAAGCTTTAGCTATGAAACTCACAATACTGTTAATGGTGAAGAAGTTAACATATGCTAACATTGCTACCGGTGTTTTGCTAGAACAGCTGATTGGAGACGGAACAATGAATGTTCACCATATAAACTAATGTTCATAGACAGTACAGCTAACGTTACGCCACTGCTTGTATGTGTAAGTTGGGTTGATAGATAGTCTACAGTTTTCAAACGTCCCTTGAAATTTGCTTTCAGATATAAAAAAACGATCATGTTTGTATGACATAAGTCTAAGTCTGAGAACGGCTCCGACAACAGACATTTTTAGGACTCAACTTAAAACGCACTTTTTTAAACTAGTGGTTAATTGTTAGCCTCTCTCCTCTATTTCTTTCTATTTTATATTTGTGTATGTTGTTTTTTATTGTCTGGTTTGTAAAGCACTCTGTGTACCTGTACTGTGAAGGGTGCTATAAAATTTTACTTACTTACTTACTTACTTACATATCTAGAGATGTGACTTTTGGTCCAAAACACAATTTAAAATTTGCTGGAAACTATTTGAATATTATTTGAAAATCGAACATGTTTCCATGACCCACAACTTCCACAGTCAAGTGCCAGATTAGAAAAGAAAAAAAATCATATTATTTTAGTTTCAATTTGTAGAGGAAGACATTCATCAAGAAGTTCATTAAAAGTTAACACTTACAGAGTTAGAAAATCTTTGTGCAACTCAAGAAAATAAGTTATCCATTCATATAATTTGTAATTTATTTTTCTTAAAATCTCGTCTCTATCTCTTGATCTCATGTCTCGTCTCGTGAGCTGAGTGTCTCGTCACACCCCTCGTAACAAAGTACATTTACTTAGTTATTTTCCACCTCTGGAATGAACTGACTAGGACAAAGTAGGATTTGAACCATCAACCCTTTGGTTAATGGATGACCCAGGCTACCTCCTGAAGCACAGACTCCCTGCATGTACATGTTCTATTTTGTTTTAATTCCATCTAAACTTGCCTTTTAGTTTTATCTGCTGGCACACGTCGCTTTGTTTTAAACAGGAAAAAAAAAAATTTCCAGGCCGTTGTGAATGTGTACAGCGAAACTGTTGACACACCTCTAAACAATCAACGAGAACAAAGCCCGATCAATCCTAATTTTGAGTTGCAGATACAGTCTAGCACAATGCAAAACAAACAGGTGGAGAAAGTGACTTAGTCCTGCTGCTATCAGCCTGAATGACACAGTGTAATTTGGAATTGTGTCAGTATTTGTTGGCTGATGGTTGATGTTGGTCGCTGTTTATTTATTTACTGCTGACTGTGAATCAAATTGCTCCTTGGGGGACAATAAAGATCCCTTGAATTACATTTGCTCAGTCCAGATAACAAACCTTTGTTTACTGTAGCTTGTCAGAAAAAAAAAAAAATATTAAACAAAACACCTTTAGGAGAAGACCCAGCAGTGATCCTCAGGCCCTGCAGAGACTTTAATATCTGTCGAGTGGAATGTTCTAAAACAAGATTTATTGATTTATTTATCTCTATTTAGGAAGATCTGGCAAAGGTAGTAGCAATATTAAATCTAAAATGTATAAGGGGACTGTAGTACTTGAGTCTGGTCTTGGACTCGAGTCAATTTGATTTGGACTTGTCTCAGGTCACAGCCACTGGTCTTTCCAAATATGGTTCTTGGTCTCGACCCAGTCCTGGCTAGAGGTAAGATCTTTAGCCTTTAGCCTAAAATGTCAATCATTACGTTCGGGTTCGGTCGGGCTCTGGCTTCTCTCTCGCTGACTTTTTTTTTTCTCCGCTGTAATATATGAAGTGGACAAAGCCATGTATCATCAGTCTACCTCTGTATTTTATTCTGTGGTCCCAACAACAACACAGTTAACAACACTTTAAAGTTACAGTGCCACCTAGGGATCAAACTGGGAAACGCACTTCTGCTATTCCAATACACTACATCCGCGTAATTAAGCGAGTGCGCATAAAGATCTCTCTTTCACTCTCATTGTCTGTCCTCTTATAATGTGTTCCAGCGTTATTTTGTTGTGTAAATGCATTTATCATGATAATAAAAATATGTAGATGATTTTAATCTTAAAAAATCTTTTCTGCCAAAAATACTATGGGATAAATTGAAATTTCGGGTTTGCTTCGGGCTCGGGCCTCCAAATCAAGTTAAATGGTCAAGCTTTAATGCCTGCGGGCCTGGGTCGGGTCGGGCTGGATTTTTTAGGCTCAATCTTACTTCTAGTCCTGGTGTCTTTATTTTGTTCCAATATTCAAGTGAAAATGCATCACTCATCTGGGTAAGTTAACTGCAGAGCGAGGTGGTGCTTAGCCTCATAAGCTAGGCTATGTGTTATGTTAACATTAGCTAACATAGTGGAGGATAAGCCAAGGTAATGTGGTTTTGGACTTAGTTATCATCACTTACTGTACGTCTGGTGTTACTGATTTCATAAGAGAAAATCGGTAACACTTTTGTCATAAACTCCACATAAAACATTCACGACTGTTTCATCAGACATGACTCAACATTCATAACAAAACTTTTATGAATGTTGAAAACAGAACGACGACAACTAAGTCCACAATTGTGAAGCAGCACTGCCGTTTTCTCCCCAAACCTCTTACCATCACGTCACATCTGAGTCACTGGCCTAATCTAGTGAATATTTGTTTAATCATGTGACCTTTGCTGATGATTTTTTGTTAATGGGAACGTCCAACTGTTCCAGGTAAAGACCTGCTATGGGACAGGATTCTGTGGGACCCGGGGGATGTAGCGTGGGCCATTATTTGACAGCATTATTTCTACTTCTGGTCCATGGGTGCTTAGCTCGAAAAAAAAATTGAATGGGAGTGAATGGAGCGAGTCAAGCTAAATTCTGATTCTGAGTGTTCTGACATTCACATATGATAGTGAGGGTTAAGAAGAAATATTTGATGTGGCATAGGTAGACCACCTGTCTCATACTGGTCTGTGTTACACTGGTAATACTGGTCATACTGGTCTATGTTACACTGGTAATACTGGTCATACTGGTCTGTGTTACACTGGTAATACTGGTCATACTGGTTTATGTCACACTGGTAATACTGGTCATACTGGTTTATGTTACACTGGTAATACTGGTCATACTGGTCTGTGTTACACTGGTAATACTGGTCATACTGGTCTATGTTACACTGGTAATGCTGGTCATACTGGTCTGTGTTACACTGGTAATACTGGTCATACTGGTCTGTGTTACACTGGTAATACTGGTCATACTGGTTTATGTTACACTGGTAATACTGGTCATCCTGGTCTGTGTTACACTGGTAATACTGGTCATACTGGTCTGTGTTACACTGGTAATACTGGTCATACTGGTTTATGTCACACTGGTAATACTGGTCATACTGGTTTATGTTACACTGGTAATACTGGTCATACTGGTTTATGTTACACTGGTAATACTGGTCATACTGGTTTATGTCACACTGGTAATACTGGTAATACTGGTCATACTGGTTTATGTTACACTGGTAATAGTGGTTTATGTTACACTGGTAATACTGGTCATACTGGTTTATGTCACACTGGTAATACTGGTAATACTGGTCATACTGGTCTATGTTACACTGGTAATACTGGTCATACTGGTTTAGATTACACTGGTAATACTGGTCATACTGGTTTATGTTACACTGGTAATATCGGCCATACTGGTCTATGTTACACTGGTAATACTGGTCATACTGGTCTGTGTAACACTGGTAATACTGGTCATACTGGTCTATGTTACACTGGTAATACTGGTCATACTGGTTTAGATTACACTGGTAATACCGGTCATACTGGTTTATGTTACACTGGTAATATCGGCCATACTGGTCTATGTTACACTGGTAATACTGGTCATACTGGTTTAGATTACACTGGTAATATTGGTCATACTGGTTTATGTTACACTGGTAATATCGGCCATACTGGTCTATGTTACACTGGTAATACTGGTCATACTGGTCTGTGTTACACTGGTAATACTGGTCATACTGGTCTATGTTACACTGGTAATACTGGTCATACTGGTTTATGTTACACTGGTAATACTGGTCATACTGGTCTGTGTTACACTGGTAATACTGGTCATACTGGTCTGTGTTACACTGGTAATACTGGTCATACTGGTTTATGTCACACTGGTAATACTGGTCATACTGGTCTATGTTACACTGGTAATACTGGTCATACTGATCTATGTTACACTGGTAATACTGGTCATACTGGTCTATGTTACACTGGTAATACTGGTCGTACTGGTCTATGTTACACTGGTAATGCTGGTCATCCTGGTCTGTGTTACACTGGTAATACTGGTCATACTGGTCTGTGTTACACTGGTAATACTGGTCATACTGGTTTATGTCACACTGGTAATACTGGTCATACTGGTTTATGTTACACTGGTAATACTGGTCATACTGGTCTGTGTTACACTGGTAATACTGGTCATACTGGTCTATGTTACACTGGTAATGCTGGTCATACTGGTCTGTGTTACACTGGTAATACTGGTCATACTGGTCTGTGTTACACTGGTAATACTGGTCATACTGGTCTGTGTTACACTGGTAATACTGGTCATACTGGTTTATGTTACACTGGTAATACTGGTCATCCTGGTCTGTGTTACACTGGTAATACTGGTCATACTGGTCTGTGTTACACTGGTAATACTGGTCATACTGGTTTATGTCACACTGGTAATACTGGTCATACTGGTTTATGTCACACTGGTAATACTGGTAATACTGGTCATACTGGTCTATGTTACACTGGTAATACTGGTCATACTGGTTTATGTCACACTGGTAATACTGGTCATACTGGTTTAGATTACACTGGTAATACTGGTCATACTGGTTTATGTTACACTGGTAATATCGGCCATACTGGTCTATGTTACACTGGTAATACTGGTCATACTGGTCTGTGTTACACTGGTAATACTGGTCATACTGGTCTATGTTACACTGGTAATACTGGTCATACTGGTTTATGTTACACTGGTAATACTGGTCATACTGGTCTGTGTTACACTGGTAATACTGGTCATACTGGTCTGTGTTACACTGGTAATACTGTTCATACTGGTTTATGTTACACTTGTAATACTGGTCATACTGGTCTGTGTTACACTGGTAATACTGGTCATACTGGTTTATGTCACACTGGTAATACTGGTCATACTGGTTTATGTCACACTGGTAATACTGGTCATATTGGTCATACTGGTTTATGTTACACTGGTAATACTGGTTTATGTTACACTGGTAATACTGGTTTATGTTACACTGGTAATACTGGTCATACTGGTTTATGTCACACTGGTAATACTGGTCATACTGGTCTATGTTACACTGGTAATACTGGTCATACTGGTTTATGTCACACTGGTAATACTGGTCATACTGGTTTAGGTTACACTGGTAATACTGGTCATACTGGTTTATGTTACACTGGTAATATCGGTCATACTGGTCTATGTTACACTGGTAATACTGGTCATACTGGTTTATGTCACCCTGGTAATACTGGTCATACTGGTTTATGTTACACTGGTAATACTGGTCATACTGGTCTGTGTTATATGGTAATGATATGTTAGCACCTGTGTTAGCGATAAAGAAAACTCAAGTCTTAAATGCTGGTTGGCTCAAGTGTCCAAGATCAGTCTGGGGTCAAAATGTGAAATTATTAGAATGAACAAGAGAATAGGTTTTAGTCCAAAGGAATTTTGGTCTCAGATCTACTTCAAAATATTATGATCCATTCACTTTACAGGTTCATAGTGTAGTCTTGTAATATTGTGTTTTAAATACACATTTCTTTGCTTTCACATCTTAAATACATTTAGCACATTTAATGTCTGAAACCAATACTTTGTATTTAAAAAAGGTACAGTAGTGTAATCAGTTCATATTTCCATTCAGTGTTGTGATGGTTATGGGATAGAAGCTGTTTGTTTGATTTAGCTGTGATGCATCTGTAGCATATCATGCTAAGGCTATTTCGTGTATAGAATGTGTTTGAACGTGAGTTTTAACCTTTACCCAAAAAACATGTTCAAGTTTCATTTGAAAATTAATGTAGATATTTGAATAATATTTGAATATTTATTAATGATATTACTCTGAAAATGCTTGACTGATAATAATAATAAGAATAATGATAGATTGTATTTATATAGCACTTTTTTGCCCACTCAAAGTGCTTCACATTAGTGACTCATTATTCATTTACTCTGACATGCTCGCTCTGGTGGTGGTAAACTGCATATGTAGCCACAGTTGCCCTGGGGCAGACTGACAGAAGTATAGCGGCTATTTTGCCCCGGCTGACCACCACCGAACATTCACACACATTCACACACATTCATACACTAGTGTTTGTGGCACTGAGGGTGAAGTGTTTTGTCCAAGGACATAATGGACTGAGTAGAACTGAGCCATGACCGCCCCACTTTCTTTTTTTTTTGTATGACGTTCAAATTATATTCTAGTGTCAAAATTCAAATTCAAAGCCCTAGTTTGAGTTATAAGAATGTTATCAATAACCATGAATACACTGGAGATGAATGAAGATGTGACTGCTTACACCATATTGAGGGGTTTTGTCAGGAGGAATTTTCTTGCATTCTATTAGCAGCATGAACACAAACATGTGCTGGGTCACGCTGAAGGACTGCCTACTCAACAGATGTCCGTAGCATATTCTTCTCAATTCAATCCATTCAAATCGGATCCCTTTATTTGTCCCTGAGGAAAAGTGGTACATATTAATAAAACAAACAAACAAACTGCAATAGTTCACCAAAGAGGCTGTAAAGAGAAAATAATCATGTCAATAAAGTCCATTCAAGGAACCAGAGGTGGTCAAAGTACTCACATTCTGTACTTAAGTAGAAGTACAGCTACTGGTGTGATTAAAAAAATACTCTGGTAAAAGTAGAAGTATTGATGCTACTCCTTTACTGAAGTAAAAATAAAAAAGTACAACTAACAAGTTTAAAAATGATCCAAAATAAAACCTTTAAAAGTGAGTTGTTGTGTTGATAATGTCTTTGGTCAGGTCAGTTACTTGATGTGTGGGTATGGACAGTATATTTAAGATAAATGAAAAAAAAGTCACGATTGAGAGTCTACATTTTGAGATTTAAAAAAAAAAAGCAGAATTATGAAACAAGTCTCAACTGTGAAATAAATCATAATTATAGAAAGTCACATTTTCTCTCCTCCACTGATGTTCTTCAGAAACCTATTTAGTTTTCATACTGTCACATCTGTTTAGTTTGAAAAAGTAACAGGTTTATTCTGAGAATGTAAGGAGCATAAAGTACAGATATTTATATAAATGTAAGGAGTATAAAGTACAGATATTTCTATAAATGTAAGGAGTATAAAGTACAGATATTTCTCTAAATGTAGAGTATAAAGTACAGATATTTATATAAATGTGATATTTATATAAATGTAAGGAGTACAGAAATTAATATAAATGTAGAGTATAAAGTACAGATATTTATATAAATGTAAAGAGTATAAAGTAAAAAGTTGCCAAAAAAAATACTCTAGTAAAGTACAAATACCTAAAAGATGTACTTACGTACAGTAACATAGTACTTTTACTTCCCACGTCTGCAGGGAACAGACTGAGACCAAAACAACAGCTCTGAAACCTTTTAATGGAGGTAACTGTGGTACGCCTCCAAATAAACTGTGGGCTGGTGTGTTTGTGATGGGAACTCAATCTACCCTCAGTCCAATCAGACCAACAGTAGAAGGTGAAGTGTGTAAGGTGGTGCTCCAGCCAGGTGCACCTTATAAACGCTAGCAGCTTGTGTTGCAGACGAAGATGCCAACTGGAAAAGCTTCCAGTTACACCAGTCTGTACTAGTCTTCCTGTTTTTTTGTTTTTTGTTTTTTTTTTAATGTATTTTACATTTTCTTGTTCACACTCCACACAGATGTATGACCAATGAGCAGAATTATTGTGTGAAATAAGTCATAAGCTTCGTTTCCATTACAGTTTTTCGCAAAACAATATCGATATTCCTCAAATTTAGAAAAAGTATATATTTGCGCTTTGAACGTGTTTCCATTGACGGTTGTTCAAGGCAGGACTGTCGTAACTCTCGTGAAATATCATCCCACGAGATTTCACTGCTGTCACCTTCGGAGCTTCAGATCACTTGACCGCAATATCACCCTGATATTAGAATGAATGAATGTGCTTATTCTCTCGTCATTAAAAAGTCACTGGCGAACTCTTTAAATGCACTAACATGTAAAACAAACCACCCGGCTCACATTATAAGGGTCTGTACATGTGGTCCCTACATTGTCAGACCGAAATATTAAGTGGAAATATGCTTTAGATGTGTTTGAATGACAATCGCGAATTAGCATGTAATAGCATTAGCATGAATGAATCGGCTAATTCTTTCGTCAGTAAAAGTCACTGGCGAACTCTTTAAAGACACTAACATGTAAAACAAACCACCTGTCTCACATTATAAGGGTCTGTACATGTGGTCCCTACATTGTCAGACCGAAATATATAGTGGAAATATGCTTTAGATGTGTTTAAATGACAATCGCGAATTAGCATGTAATAGCATTAGCATGAATGAATCGGCTAATTCTCTCGTCAGTAAAAGTCATTGGCGAAATCTTTAAAGACACTAACATGTAAAACAAACCACCTGTCTCACATTTTAAGGGTCTGTACATATGTTAAAAGTACAGTGTGTCCGACTGGTGTGTATTTTCACGGCTTATTCTCTGTGACACCAAATGTTAAAAAGTCCCTGACCCTAATTAACTTAAGTTAAATGAGGAATGAAAT